>JARGCV010000994.1:157500-164064 GCA_034064705.1 Bothrops alternatus
GGCTTTATTCTGTATTTAACTTAGAATAGACTTAAAATAAACCAAATGCAAAAACTGAAATCAAGGATTAATAACGGTATAGACAAAAAACTACCGAACACGAAGAAGCAAAAATGTTCTTGGACTTTAGAATTGCAAACAGACAAGCACTTGCCATACAACACTCCAGATTTAGCAATTATGGGTAAGAAAGACTAAAAAAAAAAAAGTCTGGATAATGTATGTGGCAATACACGGAGACAGCAGAATAGAAGAGAAAGAACTGGAGAATATAACAACGTAAAGCGCTCCACAAATAGAAGCAAAATAGTGGTGGTAAAAGAAAGCAAAAATGGTACCCTTGGGTGCAATCTCAAAACATCTGAAGCACTATTTGAACACCATTGACACTGACAAAATCTCCATCAGTTAATTGCAAAAGGCAGCAATTTTTGGACCAGCGTATACATCCTGCAATGATAGTTTAATAACAGCAAACAACATCTAGCTATTCCAGGTCCTTGGGAAAGACTAGACAGGTGGATAACAGTATCAGATTCAATCTAAACTTCTGACTGACTGTGTGATAAACTATAATAACAGTAGTTGAAAGGCCGAGATAAATAAAATAAAATGTATGTCATGTTGGAAGGAAAACAGACACAGAACCAGATGCCCAAAAAGGATGTAGCGAGAGGTAAACTAAAACAATATTTAAAATATGCTTTTGCTCTGATCTCTCCTTTTGTTTGTTTTAATTTACAGCAAACACCCACACCTCATTAGACAATGCTTTGTTTTTAGTAATGGGACAACGCTGGATAATCGTGGTAAGAATCCTACGGCTCTCCCAAAGGTGTTTCCCCCCCCCCAAAAAAAAGGCAACTAGACTTCCTGTGTTTTTTCTCTTGAAGATGTTTTGCTTCTCATTCAAGAAGCATCTTCAATTCTGAAGGGAAGGATTTAAGTCCTTCCATTCCCCACCATCAGTCAGAACTGAAGATGTTTCTTAATGAGAAGCAAAACATCTTCAAGAGGAAAAAACACATAAAGCCCAGTTGCCTTTTGAAAAGGCACCTTTGGAACTGCCACGATCTGGATGACTGAGAATCTTTGTAGACAATCCTATGCCTCATTCCCTGGGGTCTGCACTTGGTTGAACTTAACGGATTTGCAAGGCAACACTTGGGACATATCTAGGGTGCAACGATTTGGGTGTTTCCTTTTTCTCTGTTATGATTCAGTGATTAACAAGGTAGCTACATCCAAGATCTACCAGCCACAGTCTAGCTGAGCTAGTGTATCTAGAGTAAGAACAGTACAAGGACTATGAAGAGGCTTGAAGGACATCAAAACAAGTTCAGTTTATTTAGAAAGCTGGAGGGGTTTTTAGGCAGTGGGAGATAAAAAGAAAAAATAAATTTTGAAGTCCTCTATTCTTTCCATAGGGAACAGGCTGGGAAAAAAAAAAAGCCCAATAGATCCATTTTTCTGAGCAGAGACACAGAGAAGAACAAAGCCAGCATCTTTTTATTTACTATAGCTATTGCTAATGTGTCAAGTGGTCAAGAGAATAGAAAGTGCAAACAGGCAATGCATTTGGAGCCTGGGCCCAATATTCATTAGCATCTTTTAAACCCTGGTTACTTTAATCTAAAAAGAGCATCTAACAATTAAAACAAACAAGCAGAAGGCAGAGCAGCACAAGATGCCTTTTAAAGCATCATCTGGGAGGGAAGGAGGAAGAAAAAAAAAAAAAAACCCAAAGCAGTGGATTTTAGCAGAAATTCCACAATGCTTTTAACAGCCTCTAAGGTCGCATTGATGTGTGGGAGTGAGATGTCATTTCACAATTCTTTTTTTAAAAAAATAGTTTATTAATTTTATAATTTTAACAATAAATACATAAAATCACAGAATAATAACCTATTAAAAAAAGAAAAGAAAAAACCTAGATATACAACTCAACATAATACATCCTCTTCCATCTTTCAACATACATAAGTTTATAGGTGTTGCCCGGACAGCACCCCCTACACCACATCCACCCTCTTTCTTCCTCCCTATCTTCTCCTACTTCCCCCTTCCTCCATCTCTCTCCTTCCCTTTCTCTCCACTTCACCTCTTCTCCCCCAACCTTCCTACTTCCCTCTCCCCTCTCTTATTACCTCTCACCCCCTTCAGATGTAGTCCAGAGGTACCATCCGAGCAACTCCCCTCTCTCAGTAAGCATTTTTTATTATATGTTACAAATATTACAGTTGAGTATAAAAGAATCTAACAATCTAAGAAGACTATAGATTACGTGCCTTTGCAGATGATTTGGTTGTGACATTGACTCAACCAATACTGTCAGCTAAGAGATTGATGGAGATAATTAAACTTTATGGTAAGGTATCAGGGTTTAAATTAAATATAGCTAAAACAAAGATGTTAGTTAAAAATTTAAATATAAATTTAAAACAGGAATTGGAAAGAATAACGGGATGTGAGATAGTTAAGAAAATTAAATACTTAGGAGTTGATATTGAAGCTTCCAATGGGAAGTTATATAAAAATAATTACGAAGTTTTGTGGAGTAATGTACAAATAGAATTGGAAAAATGGAAGAAACTTCAATTATCTATACTGGGTAGGATAGCAGCAGTTAAAATGAATGTACTACCTAATTTTTTATTTCTTTTTCAAATGATACCTATACTTAAAAAAGATGCTAACTTAGAGGAGTGGCAGAGGGGTATTAATAGATTTATTTGGAATGGAAAGAAACCAAGGGTTAAGTTAAAAATAATTCAGGATACAAAGGAAAGAGGTGGTTTGAAAATGCCTAATCTCAAGTTATATTATGATGCAGTTGTTTTAGTAGCAATAAGTGATTGGGTTAATTTAACCAATGATAGAATATTGAATATTGAAGGGTATGATTTATTATATGGATGGCATGCATATTTAGTTTATGATAAGAAGTTGGATAGGAGTTTCAAAGAGCACCTATTGAGAAATGCTCTGCTGCGTGTCTGGAAAAAATATCAGTATAAATTAAAGGATAAGATTCCTGTTTGGACAGTTCCCAGACACGCAATAGAGAATATAAATAGAGAACAATTATATGATGTGGTGCGCTATGAGAAACTCCTATTTAAAGAAGGGAATGTTTTACAATTGAAGTCCTTGAACACCTTAAGGGATGAAGGAATGATTCTTACTTGGTTTCAATATTTACAATTGCAGACTAGATGGGAAAAAAGATCAGAAGATTGGCTTAGCTTAAATAGATGAAAATTTAATTAAACAAATTAGAGATCAAAGGCCAATGCATATTAAAAGATTGTATAATGCATTGAGTGAAATTGATTCAGAAACTGAATTAATTAAGGATTGTATGATAAAGTGGGCACAAAATTTTGGACAACCAGTTATGATGGAAACTTGGGAGAGAATTTGGGTGAAAAATGTAAAATTTACACAAGCACAACATTTAAGAGAAAATTTTTATAAAATGTTTTATAGATGGCATTTGGATCCGAAAAAACTTTCATGTATGTACCCCAATTTACAAACTAAATGTTGGAGATGTGAATGTATGGATGCTACTTATTTTCATGTATGGTGGACTTGTAAAAAAATGAAGGCTTTTTGGATAAAGATTTGGTGGATACTTCAAAATATTTTGAAAAAACGTATTGAATTTTCACCACAGTTGTTTTTACTAGGTATTATAAAAGATTGCTCCACCATAGAGATGAACTTGATTTTGAACTTGATTACAGCAGTGAGACTGTTGGTGGGACAATATTGGAAGAAGGCAGAATTACCATCTATTGCAGAATGGACTTTGAAAGTTATAAATTTGGCGGAAATGGCCAAAGTATCTGCTTATTTGAAAGATCACTCAAATGAAAAATATATGTTGGACTCGAAAAAATGGATAGAGTATATCCAAGGGAAATATCAATCCAAGAAATTGTTTTTAGCATATAGTTAATTTTTATTAGGATTTATATATTAATTTTGTTTACCCTGTATTCACTTTGGGAAGCTGGGGGGGTACATCGGGGAGGGTGTTAGATTATTTCACAATTCTTCAAGATGAGGTCTTGACCGTTTAGCTGTTTTCTTCCTTTAATCACTGTGTGGCTATCTTTGTCCTCTGTCTAGGATAGGGTTCTCCAAGGTTAGAACTTCTGCTGTCATGGCTCTTATTGGCCAAATTGGTTTGTTTCCTTGTTTCTTCTCTTCCAAATAAAGACAGGAATTCACCTTTGCAAAGCAATTGCTCCCACACGCCCATTTTTAATGGGTTGGCAGCCTGAAAACTATAGTATATAACCAGTTCATAAAGTGGAATGTCAACAAACAGATTTGCTAATCTAATAACAACACTACCTCACACTATAGAATGGTAACCAGTAAATTAAATTCTGTAGTTTTCCTTTCAGAAGGTTTCATAAAATGTCCATGGGAACATGGATACCTAGAGATCACTCTAATCTTTGGCTTATGAAGCTTCGTATTCAATCATCTATGGAGATTCTCAATCCTTCAGATAGTGGTTGTCCCAAAGGTGTATTTTGAAAGGCAACTGGACTTTTGTTTTGTTTTGTTTTGTTTTGTTTTGTTTTGTTTTGTTTTGTTTTGTTTTGTTTTGTTTTGTTTTGTTTTGTTTTGTTTTGTTTTGTTTTGTTTTGTTTGGTTTGGTTTGGTTTGGTTTGGTTTGGTTTGGTTTGGTTTGGTTTGGTTTGGTTTGGTTTGGTTTTCCTTTGAAAACATTTGACTTTCATCCAGAAGCTTCTTCAGTTCTAACTGAAATTCAGTTCAGTTCTAACTGAACTTCTTGAATGAGAAGCGAAACCTTTTCAAAGGGAAAAAAACAAGAAAGTCCAGTTGCCTTTTGGAAAAAGTAACTTTGTGACAATCATATCCAATCTTTCACATATTTTCTCACAGGCACAAGAAATGCTACAAAACTCTCTTGGACACTTGGAGCCAGCACTGTTAAGACAGATGGTCTAAAGACATACTGTAGCTTAATTGAGTTATGTCAAGGTTTAATGATTTATAAACTAAACAGCTTATGTAAAGATGTAATGTAATGTGGATGATGCAATCATAGGAATGACTCAGCAGGTGTGTGTATCCCTTTAAGAGTCTGAGTATAAAAGGAAGATTTTTTTTCTGGAGACTTTCTCTCTCATCCGTTTGACTGCTGTAACTGCTGTTATTAGAGTTTGCTGTATCACCACATGCATGTATTCTGTTTCTAGTGTATATTTGTAGATAGTGTGCTATAAACCACCATTTAATTACAAACCACTGTTTACTGCATTTATTCCTGGGTTACCTCAGCACAATAAGACTGTGCATGCCCTGACTATTTAGGTGCCAGTGAGAAAAACCACATGGGAATTGTACGCAATCTCAGTCTACCCCCTTGATCCATAGCTCTTTCAAGGATGTGATCTCTTGCCAATCATGGTGGTTATACCAAGTAGTTTAGCACAGAACAACAGAAATGAAGGAATCTTTCCATTAGTGTTCCTTAAAGGTGACATAAGATGGTAAACTCCAAATTGGCAAGCAATAAGTAACTTGGTTAACTAATGCAGAGTATGTTGTCAGATTATGGTGTAACAGTAAGATATGATGACAATTCTTTTCAGACAATTCACTCATCATTCTCTTCTAGTTTATTTGCCTCTTTTCTATCTTCCATAGTGCTTTACAGTCCTCTCTAAGCAGTTTACAGAGTCAGCCTATTGCCACCAACAATCTGGGTCTTCATTTTACTGACCTCGGAAGGATGGGGAAGCTGAGTCAACCTTGAGTCGGTCAGGATCGAACTCCTGCAGTGAGCAGAGTCAGCCTGCAATACTGCATTCTAACCCTGCACTACCACAGCTCCTCCAACAAAGAAACTTTGAGAGGAGAGAAGAAAGGCAACATTAAAGATCAGCCATACATTTTATTTATCTCCAGCCCAATCATGTATGTTCATCCACCCTAGAACATGAATTATATTTTCCTTCTTGTCAGGCACAGCCTTGGCAGCTGTCAAATATTACTGTCAATGCTTGCTAAGTCTTCTATATTATCCTTTCAGAGGCTACCATCTGGTATTGAGTAAAATTAATATTATATTATTGATTCTAGTGCCAAAGAAGTAATAATGGCAACTGTTCATTTCAAAAACTAAATGACAAATGGATCGTGGAAAGACAGTCCAAGATGTCACTGGGTATTTTCTGTGTCAACTGGTCATATCTGTCATGGTATACATGTTGCAATCCACAAAGTCAAATAAAATCAGGGTAGTTCAATATAAACATAATTGTTTTGGCATAATTGTTTTTGATAATGTTAAACTAGCGTGGTTTATGAATTAATGTTTTTTTTTAAACGAGTGAATTTTTTTCAGATTAATTCTTTCTACATTGAATTCTTCAATTCTTACCTTTTTTGAGTGGAAAATGCACAAATATGTTCAAGGAAAGGAAAGGAAAGGAAAGGAAAGGAAAGAGAAAGGAAAGGAGGAAAGGAAAGGAAAGGAAAGGAAAAGGAAAAGGAAAGGAAAGGAAAGGAAAGGAA
>JARGCV010000996.1:0-13878 GCA_034064705.1 Bothrops alternatus
AGAGTTGGGAGGGGCCTTGGAGGACATCTAGTCCAACCCCCTGCCAAACAGGAAACCCTATACGATTTCGGTGGTCCATTTTTTTTCTTGAGAACCTCCAGTGATGGAGCATCTTCAACTTCTGAGGGCAAGCCATTCCACTGGTTTATTGTTCTCACTATCAGGAAGTTTCTCCTTAGTTCTAGGTTGCTTCTCTCCTTGATTAGTTTCCATCTGTTGCTTCTTGTCCTGCCTTCAGGTGCTTTGGAGAATAGGTTGACCCCCTCTCTTCTTTGTGGGAGCCCCTCAGATATTGGAAGACTGCTATCATGTCACCCCAAGTCCTCCTCTAGACATATCCAGTTCCAGCAACCATTCTTCATATGTTTTAGTCTCCAGTCCTCTCACTCCATGTAACTAATCTAAGTGAAGATTTGTGATCAGATCCAAATGGATTGTTATGGAGAAAACTGTCCCCCAAACTGTGCTGTACATTAGATCTTATATTCTGGAGAGAAATAGCCATCTCTGTCTCAAATGTCCTTCCTTATCCTATTAAGTTCATATCTAGGAATGACTGTTGTCCTACTGATGTTCTCCATTTCATTAGCTCTCCACTGTGCTCATTATATCTATCTTCTGGTTCACAGCCAAATACTCCAATCCCACTGTTTTCAATGGGAGACTTCCAGGGCTAGTTTCTATGCCAATTTCCAAATGTTTCAGTCATGAACCCTTGTTCATGTCTTTTCCGTCTCCTTTTCAATTTGCTGGCTGAAATGACCACCCATTAATCCACGTCCAATCCTTGAAATATCAACATCTTTCTGAATGGGATACTGCTAGATAACCATTAAGTTTTCCTAGGAAACAATTTAAAAACAATTTTTTGCTACTATAGACCAGCAGACTAGTTCAATTACAGTTCATCTGGAATCCATATCTGTTGCACAAGGGAAATGTTCCTGACTGGCTATAAAGTCTTAACATCTGAAAAATGGTTACAGCAACTGGGCATGGCTAGTGAAGAGAAGGACCGGGGGAGACATGAGACTGGTCTTCCAATATTTGAGGGGCTGTCACAGAGAGGAGAGGGGTCAGCCTATTTTCCAAAGCACCTGAAGGCCAGACAAAGAATAATGGATGGAAACTGATCAAGGAGAGATTCAACTTAGAAATAAAGAGATTTTTTTCCTGTCAGTGAGAACAATCAATCCACGGTACAGATTGCCTTCAGAAGTTGGGAGAGCTTCATCACTGGAAGCTTTCAAGAAGAGACTGGACTGCCATCTGTCAGAAATGGTGTAGGATCTTCTGCTTGGGCAGGGGGTTGGACTAGATCAGCGGTTCTCAAACTATGGGTCGCGACCCCATTTGGGGTCGAACGACCGTTTCGCGGGGGTCGCCGGACACCGCGGTCCGCCATTTTGTTCTTTTTGGGTTTTTTTATTTTTATTTTTTTTTTGTCGCGCGTGCCCCGCGCATGCGCGGATTGGGCCGTCGTGCACGCGCCACGCATGCACGGTTCGGCCCGTCGCGGTCCGCCATTTTGTTTTTTTTCTTTGACTTTTTTTTTATTTTTTTTTTCGTCGCGCGCGCCCCATGCATGCGTGGATCGGGCCGTCGCGTGCGCGCCGCGCATGCGCTGATCGGCCCGTCGTGGTCCGCCATTTTGTTTTTTTATTTTTTTTTAATTTATTTTTTATTTTTTATTTCGTCGCGCACGCCCCGCACATGCACAGATCGGCCCGTTGCGGTCCGCCATTTTGTTTTTTTAATTTTTTTTAATTTATTTTTTATTTTTTATTTGGTCGCGCACGCCCCGCACATGCGCGGATCGGGCCGTCGCGCACGCACCGCGCATGCACAGATCGGCCCGTTGCGGTCCGCCATTTTGTTTTTTTAATTTTTAATTTTTTATTTTCGTCGCGCGCGCCCCGCGCATGCGCGGATCGGCCCATTGCGCGCGCGCGTGCATGCACGCACCCAGATCGGGGTCGCGGCACGCATGGGCAGCGCAAGTGGGGTCTCAACCTGAAAAAGGTTGAGAACCACTGGACTAGATGATCTACAAGATCCCTTCCAACTCTGTTATTCTATCCTATCCTATCTCCTCTGACACCACCATCTAATCCATACATTTGAGACCTCTGAATCCTTAAACCTCTTGTTTAGCTGTTTAGGGTGTGGAATGAATAGCATTTTAAAAAAAAACCAAAACCCTACAATTTTGGACTTGAATCCTAGTCAAATTTCTAGTCAGCAGGGCTAACATACTGTAATTACTACCTTCTTCCCAAATGTATTCAGCAGTTGATCTAGATGATGAACCATCTCCACAATCTTCATACCAAACAAACTGTCACCCTTTTACACCCAATTCGCAAACTTTCCACCTTTTTTTGCAAGGCCTCCCAACTTTTTGATTGTGTTATGGAATATCTTAGTAAACTGAATTGTGAAATTGCAACTTTTAGGGGTGGGGGGGAAACTATATAACTATGACACACACAAACACACATGCAGAGAAAGAGAGAAATAAATCTGGAAGACCTTAGCAAAAAAAAAGTAAGAAAAGGCAAATCACTCTTCACTAGCTTCTAGTGCAGGGGTTCTCAACCTTGGCAACTTTAAGACTTGTGGACTTCAACTCCCATAATTCCTCATCCAGCAAAGCTGGCTGAGGAATTCTGGGAGTTGAAGTCCACAAGTCTTAAAGTTGCCAAGGTTGAGAACCCCTGTTCTAGTGTTTTTTGTTTTTTTTTAGAAAGCCCACCAGAATATGAATGGAATATTCTTACTGACATGACATGTGCTTGGATTTACTAAACAAATCTCCAAGAAGTTCCTCATTAAAGGCTCTTAATAGCCATGAGATATGAGGATAGGCCTTTTATGGACTGCTAATTGGGAAAAAAGAAGACTAAATGAGCAATTTTCTCCCTGGAAGTAAGAAGGAGTGGTCTTTAAGGATCTATGATCATGAATTGATTTGGCAAATGAGCCTGATTTGGGTTAAGAGAATAGTAATACCCCAAAATGATGGGGACATGTTGAAGGAATCATCAACTAAATGTCACATAAAGTGGGAAGTAATATTCTGGGGCCAAAACAACTTTAACTTTATATATTGTGGGAAGTCAGCCTCCCCCCCCAGAGAAATAAATATTTTTGGAAATATATAAAAGATAGACTATATTTCCCTATAGGATTCAAAGGCAGAAATCAAGCCCCCCCACCAAGTCTCTCTCTGTCCCAAACAGAAACCAAGTCTGCAGAAATGCAGATGTGATAATCTTGTCAGACTGGAGTCAGGAAACTGAGATTAGGAAGAAAGATCCCTAGAATCAACAATCCCTCACACCAAAAATCCAACAGTCATTAGCCATCAGTCCTCAGAAGCAGGATATGACTTTTGGGACATAATAGGATTAACCCACCACCATCAGAATACCAGAAAGGCACACTCAGATTCAGGTCAAAGTTCATGCCACAGGAACAACTCCAAACAAAAGGCTCCAGAGGGTATAAAAACCCACTCCCTACATGTGCTCATTCTTTTTTTCTTCCAGAGCCATCTTTCTGTCTGGCTCTCCTCTTCAATAAACTGCAACCTTCCTTCTAAAGCAGTTACCATGTTGTTTATCCCCAGCTTCGACTGAACCATGATGAAGACTTTTCCTTCAACAATATAGAATATAAGCCATCTGAACTATCTAGTAATATTAAAAATGTTAAAGATTTTTTGAGTTCATAACTCAGCTTAGGGCGTTAAATATGAAAGAGGTAAACTTGAAGGTAAGAAGACTAGGAAAGGATCTTTTTTTAAAAATCAACACTACAGAGCCATTATTTAAATTGGTGGCACATCTGCATTTGAAGAAGACATACAGTTCTGGTTGCCATACTTGAAAAAGAATCTAAGATAGCTTGAAAAGTTATAGGAAGGGGCACCAAAAATGATCAGAGGGATGATAAATTTTCTATATAAGAACAGGAAAACATGTTTGAAGAATGATGGATAACATGACTGAGGTATCAAATAGCTCATTTTTTTCTCGCCATGTATATGTATATATCCGAACTAGACTGTGCTGTTTCTCTGTGTCATATATGTGTGTTTATGTGAGCATATGTACAATCTTTTGTCATGTTTATGCTGAGTATATTGGAGGTGGTTACCCTTTGAGAGCTGAATGCAAAAAAAATTCATTTTAATGTATGCTGATTAGTATACATTTAAAGTATTCTATTCTATTCTATTCTATTCTATTCTATTCTATTCTATTCTATTCTATTCTATTCTATTCTATTCTATTCTATTCTATTCTATTCTATTCTATTCTATTCCATTCCATTCCATTCCATTCCATTCCATTCCATTCCATTCCATTCCATTATACTATACTATACTATACTATACTATACTATACTATACTATACTATACTATACTATACTATACTATACTATACTATACTATACTATACTATACTATACTATACTATACTATACTATACTATACTATACTATACTATACTATACTATACTATACTATACTATACTATACTATACTATACTATACTATACTATACTATACTATACTATACTATACTATACTATACTATACTATACTATACTATACTCTCTAGACCAGGGGTCTTCAAACTTGGCCCTTTTATGACTTGTGGACTTCAACTCCCAGAATTCCTCAGCCAGCATGCCTGGCTGAGGAATTCTGGGAGTTGAAGTCCACAAGTTATAAAAGGGCCAAGTTTGAAGATCCCTGCTCTAGACTTTAAATTCTACACTCTACACTCTACATCACGGGTGTCAAACTGCTGGCCCATGGGCTGGATGTGTCATCAGAAAGCCGCATCCACCCCATTGCCAGCAATAGCAAAACTTTCCCGATATGTTGCGTGATGTCACGTGACGTCGCGAGTTTGACATGTCTGCTCTACACTCTACACTCTACAGTAGAGTAGTGTGTAGAGTAGGGAGTAACGTAGAATGTAGCATTCTATTCTGTTCTGTTCTGTTCTGTTTGTGGCCAGCATGGAAAAAACAGACAGACATTCTTATCCCTTTGTCAAAACATCAGCACCAAGGACTATCCAATGAAGTTGAGCAGAAGAAGATAACCTACAAAAGGAAGCAATTCATCTCAAACCACATCATACATCTCTGGAGTTAACCATTGCAAGATGTGGGATTGGCCATTAATTCAGGTTGCATTAAACAGAGACCTGGAAAAACAACAACAATTGGAATTCTAACAAACAGCTACAGTATTTTGGCTGGAAGAGTCAACCTAACTTCTGTGTTCAGGGCAACAGATTTTCAAATGCTAGTTGTGAAAACTAAGGATAGGGAATGGGTCTTCTCCACTTCTTATCTGCAAGCACTCTAGAGAGAAGTTGTTGGACGCTATAAAAAAAACCTCAGATACTACATAAAAATGGGCCTTGGCTGGATCCAGAAGGATTCTTTTCATATCTTAAGAAGTAAAGCCAAGCAAATAGAGAGGAAAACAACCCTCTTAGAATCATTGAAAAGTTCTTCAGTTTATTTTTTTTTCTGTGTGACTTGTAAGTAATGAAATAATGTATCTGCTCCTTTGTGTGTGTGTGTGTGTGTGTGTGTGTGTGTGTGTGGCATTCTCCCTTCTTATGAACTTTCTCTTAAATAAACTTGGAGAGGGGAGACTAAGAATAATTGCAGACTGCCACAACAACAGAATCCAATATTGTCTTGAAGGAACTAAATGTTAAATAGATGTAAAAAGGGTAGTGCAATAAGACCTAAGGAATCAGAGTTGCCATCTTTACTGAGGTTAATGCATTTTCCTTTATTAAACCCATCCACATAAAAATAGGTTTTTTAGTTCTTCTCCTATCAGACGTTTCTCTGACTGTCCAGCCAAATACTGTCCTTAGCTCTGAGCACTGTATCAATCCTCAATCCCAAATCATTTTGTTTTTAAAAAAATAATCAGCTTGTAGTCTCTTCCCATAGTAACTGCTGCTTAGAAAGCCCCCAATGTCTATCACTCAATAAAAGCCTGATTTGGCCTACTTTGCTAGATTAAATCTTTGCACAAAGTTTGTTCAATTAAAAAAAATCATAAACAGATAAAATATTTCTTTGGAATAGAATAGAATAGAATAGAATAGAATAGAATAGAATAGAATAGAATAGAATAGAATAGAATAGAATAGAATAGAATAGAATAGAATAGAATAGAATAGATAGCAGAGTTGGAAGGGACCTTGGAGGTCATTTAGTCCATCCCCCTGTTAAGGCAGGAAACCCTATACCATTTCAGACAAATGGCTGTCCAGTCTCCTCTTAAAAACTTCCAGTGTTGGAGCATTCACCGCTTCTGGAGGCAAGTTGTTCCACTGGTTAATTATTCTAACTGTCAGGAAGTTTCTCCTTAGTTCTAGATTGCTTCTCTCTTTGGTTAGTTTCCATCTGTTGCTTCTTATCCTGCCTTCAGATGCTTTGGAGAATAGCTTGACTCCCTCTTCTTTCCGGCAGCCTCTGAGATATTGGAAGACTGCTATCATGTCCCCCCTCGTCCTTCTCTTCATTAAACTACACATACCCAGTTCCAGCAACCTATGATGTATGATATATATGCCATTCTTGGTCTGCCCCATCCTCCTTCATTTTACAAGTAGCCAATATATCTGCCAAGAATGAATGACCTTGAGCCCCAAAATGGCCCCATTCGGGAACTGCTGGAATATTTTAATTTCCCAAAACATGAAGCAACCTCCCAAATGAAAAACATGAACTTGTAGTTCACCAAGAAATTCAACTCCTGTGACTTAAACAGGAACAAACTGAGCCCATTACATGGGTGCAATGGAGAAGTGATTATGCTGTTTGTCATTTAATTTCCCTCTGATCTCTCAAACATACATAAACATTTACCCATCACTTCATTCCTTTGGGATAATCAACGCCATGAAGGGTTGAAGAAAAAAAAAGGAAGAAACCACAAGCCTTAGGAATAGACTTGCAAGGTAAACCATCAAAATAAAATATACAGACCCCTTTTTTTTACGCAGATGCTCATGAAACAGCCATATTTATTTTTCCATTCGTTCTTGAATCTCTGAATGGCTCAATCGCTTTTTCTGTAATCCCTTTTCTCTTTCCTACCTATTCCTTCCCATCCTGTTATTGAATAGTTTTTGCCTAGATTGCAAAAACTATTATGTTGTAAGCCGCTCCGAGTCTTCGGAGAGGAGCAGCATATAAGTCCGAAAAATTAAATTAAATTAAATTAAATTAAATTTCTTCTGCTTTCTCCCAAACCTATCTCTGAGTTTTCCTTTATCATCGTTCACTAGACCGTTACATAGAACCTCATCCTACTTTCATTGTTATTGTTGTTGTTAGTTGCGAAGTCGTGTCCGACCCATCGCAACCCCATGGACCACGTTCCTCCAGGTCTTCGTGTCCTCTACCACCTTCTGGAGTCCATTTAAGCTCACGCCTCCTGCTTCAGTGACTCCATCCAACCACCTCATTCTCTGTTGTCCCCTTCTTCTCTTGCCCTCAATCTTTCCCAGCATTAGGCCCTTCTTCAGGGAATCTTTCCTTCTCATTAGGTGGCCAAAGTATTTGAGTTTCAACTTCAGAATCTGGCCTTCTAAAGAGCAGTCGGGGTTGATCTCCTCTAGGACTGACCAGTTTGATCGCCTTGCAGTCTAGGGGACTCGCAGGAGTCTTCTCCAGCACCATAGTTCAAAAGCCTCAATTCTTTGGCGCTTAGCCTTTCTTATGATCAACTTTCACAGCCATACATTGCAACTGGGAAAACCTACTTTCATAAGCATCCACAACAAAAGAGATGGCACCAGTTCAGATTTTAAATCTTTCCTCTACAACTCAACACACACAGGAAACATCATTTCTTCCCACATGTTCCTCAACTCCACTCTAGAAGATCAGGCCATTTTCATTCAGATTCCCCTTTCCACAAGAAACCGAAGGCTTCGTTTCAGCTGCCCAAGAACAAGCCTTGCAGTCCAATTGCATGGAAGCAAAAAAATTCAACCTGTCAGCAACGACAGCAAATGTTGCTTACGCAACGAGAGAGATAGAAGAGTAGATCACCTTATTATAGCGACTGCAGCAAACTCTCACAGACCGATTAACTACAAGTTGCCAAAATTATACTCTGCAAGCTTTGCAGCAAAAAAATTCTGGGAACGTCAGATTGATAAAAGTTCTAGAAAATAAGCAAGTCAAGATCCTGCGGGATTTTTGTATCCAAACAGACTGACATCAGTCCCATAAGCCTGACATCACTATTGTGGAAAAAGTAAAGAAAAAGAAAAAAGCCTGGTTCATAGATATTGCAATATCAGGTAATACACGAATCGAAGAGAAACAACTAGGGGAAAAAAATAACAAAATA
The DNA here is from genome assembly GCA_034064705.1 of Bothrops alternatus. Taxonomy (NCBI): domain Eukaryota; kingdom Metazoa; phylum Chordata; class Lepidosauria; order Squamata; family Viperidae; genus Bothrops; species Bothrops alternatus. The sequence goes on from JARGCV010000996.1 coordinate 8,415, forward strand.
TCACAATCTGGAAATTGAAGCTGAAGGATTGTGGAAGAAGAAATCTACATTTGTATCCATAGCAATAGGAGCCCTTGGAGCAATACCCAAAGAGCTGCCTAAATACATGGACATTTTGAATTTATTAGACCTGAATATCCTGACTTTGCAAAAAACAACAACAACACCTTGCTCGGAACTGTCTATATACTCACATGTTACCTTAACAGCTCTTAGATCCTCAGTTAGGACTTGATCTGTTAAGTTTTTACCAGTCCCAGTCTGTGAATTGAATTGAAGATTAATCATAACAACAACAACAGAGTTGGAAACCCTATACTATTTCGGAAAAATGGCTGTCCAGTCTCTTCTTAAAAACTTCCAGTGTTGGAGCATTCACCGCTTCTGGAGGCAGGTTGTTCCACTGGTTAATTGTTCTAACTGTCAGGAAGTTTCTCCTTAGTTCTAGGTTGCTTCTCTCTTTGGTTAATTTACATCTGTTGCTTCTTGTCCTGCCTTCAGGTGCTTTGGAGAATAGCTTGACTCCCTCTTCTTTGTGGCAACCCCTGAGATATTGGAACACTGCTGTCATCTCACCCCTAGTTCTTCTTTTCCTCAAACTAGACAGACCCAGTTCCTGCAACTGTATGTTTTACCCTCCAGTCCCCTAATCATCTTTGTTGCTCTTTTCTGTATTTTTTTCCAGAGTCTCAACATCTTTTTTACATTGTGGCAACCAAAACTGGATGCAGTATTCCAAGGGTGGCCTTACCAAGGGTACTAAACTGTGGTGGCACAGTGGTTAGAATGCAGTATTGCAGGCTGATTCTGCCAACTGCCAGCAGTTCAATTCTCACCAGCTCAAGGTTGACTCAATCTTCCATCCTTCTTAGGTCAGTAAATGAGGACCCAGATTGCTGGGGGGAAATAGGCTGACTCTGTAAACCACTTAGAGAGGGTTGTAAAGCACAATGGAGTGGTATGTAAATGTAAGTGCTATTGCTATCGTTATTGCTATTGCTATAAAGTGGTATTAACACTTTATATGACCTTGATTCTATCCCTCTGTTAATGCACCCTAAAGCATTGGCTTTTCTGGCAGCTGCAGCAAACAGCTGGCTCATATTTAAGAGAGTGTCCATTAGGACATATATCAGGAAAAGAGAGGGAAGGCCAATTTTAGCCCGATCATCTTCTTCTCTGTAAGCTAGTTTTCTACTCTTGAGCTTAATTTGCAATCCTGTATACTATGGATGTGGACGAACTTATTTATTTATTTATTATTATTCAAATTTATATGCCGCCCTTCTCTTAGGACCCAGGGCGGCTTACAACAACAATACAATAAAAAAAATTAAAAATTAATTGCATTCATACAACATACAAACACAATCAGCTCACAGTCACTGATGGAGGGACATTCCTAGGGCCCAGGGGCAGAGCACGGCTCATATGCCCCAAGCCTGTCGGCATAGATGCATCTTCAGCAATTTCCAGAAAGCTAGGAGGGAGGAAGCAGTACGAACCTCTGAGGGAAGCTGGTTCCAGAGGGCTGGGGCAGCAACGGAGAAGGCCCTAGCCCTAGGCCCCGCCAGATGACATTGTCTAACAGACGGGACTCGTAAGAGGCCAACCCTATGCGCCCTAACCGGTCGCTGGGATTCATGAGGCAGGAGACGGTCCCGCAAGTATCCTGGTCCATTGCCATAAAGGGCTTTATAGGTCATAACCAACACTTTGAATTGTGTTCAGAGACCAATAGGTAGCCAGTGCAGCTCACGGAGGGCTGGAGTGATATGAGCATGTCTTGGGAGACCCAAGACAGCTCGTGCGGCCGCATTCTGGACTACTTGTAGTCTCCGGACATTCTTCAAAGGTTGCCCCATGTAGAGAGCATTACAGTAGTCAAATCTCGAGGTGACAAGGGCATGGGTGATTGTGAGGAGTGACTCCCAGTCCAAATAGGGCCGCAACTGGCACACCAGGCGAAACTGGGCGAATGCCCCCCTCGCCACAGCCGAAAAATGATATTCTAAACTTAGCTGTGGATCGAGGAGGACACCCAAGTTGCGAACCCTCTCCGAGGGGGACAAAACTTCTCCCCCCAGGGTAATGGATGGACAGTTGGAATTGTCCTTGGGAGGCAGAGCCCATAGCCACTCCGTCTTGTCGGGATTGAGTCTGAACTTCATTTGCAATCCTACCTACTATGGTGCAGCCAGAACAATCTGGGGCTAAACACACTTAAAACTAGAGATGAAAATGGATTTTAGCAGGAAACCCTCCTATTCTACCACTTCTTACTATATTAGACAACACAGTATCAACAGTAGAGACTGTGGGTTCTGTAATCTATAATGGACACCTAACATCAGAGCCATCATTTAAAAAAAGCACAGCAAACGATGTTCTTCCTGTGTCAACTCAGAAAGTTCAGATTTCTCCAGCATCTGCTGATACAATTCTACAGAGGAATTATTGAGTCTGTCATTTGTACCTCAGTAACTGTCTGGTTTGGCCCAGCAGCCAAACACAACAGGTATTGACCTCAATGGTTAGTTAGGATTCCAGAAAAAACAGTCGCAAGCAGCCTGCCTTCCACTGAGGATCTGTATATTTCATAAGCCAGAAAAAGAGCTGAGAAAATATCTACAGACCCCCTCACATCCTGGACATCAACTGTTTCAACCTGTCTCCTCTGGACGCTGCTACAGGGCATTGCATGCCAAAATAACTAGAGATAGTAGTTTCCCTCTTGCTCTCACTCTGCTGCACACTTAATTCTCACAGTGCTGTCATATGTCTAAGGCTATTTACCCATGGAGCATAGCTGTATTACTATTACCCTTCTCATCTTTTCTACTACTTTCTTTTATTGGTATCATTATTATGATTACATTACTTTATCGTTTGTATGTTCACTGAGAGCTTTTGTACCAGAGACAAATTATTTGTGTGTTCAATCACACTTGGCCAATAAAGCATCCTATCCTATCCTATCCTATCCTATCCTATCCTATCCTATCCTATCCTATCCTATCCTATCCTATCCTATCCTATCCTATCCTATCCTATCCTGGCCTGGCCTGGCCTGGCCTGGCCTGGCCTAGCCTAGCCTAGGCCAGGGGTCCCCAACCCCTAGTCCTTGGACTGGTCCCGAGCCACGGCATGCCAGCAACCGGTCCGCACAAACCGGACAAACCGGTCCGCCTCATCCGTGGAATGCAGGCAGCACACAAAACCACGCACTCTCTGATCTGTGGAAAAACCTTTCTCCATGGAACCGGTCCCTGGTGCCCAAAAGGTTGGACACCTCTGTCCCGTCCTACCCTACCCTACCCTACCCTACCCTACCCTACCCTACACTATACTATACTATACCATTGTCATGGTTCCGTCAAATCCAAACCCAACCAAGCAAACATCTTCAAGACATTCCAATCTCTTAATGTAAAACTTTATTGAGTACATCATTTCAGCACATATGAAAGCAAAACTAGCTCTGGCAGTTCCCAAGCCAAACTCCCATAGTAACAGTATAGAATTCCCCCTCCCATCCCTGAACAGGTCACATTGCCCCATTAGGAGCAAATATATTGCTATGAGAAAATGTCTCTGTCCCGGGTCAGACATCTGGTGCTTCATCCTTGAATCTCATGGTCTGCCTTCTTTATCTTTGAGCCTGCATTCCATTTTCCCATCCTCTCCCGAAGTTTGTTGGCATGCTAAGAAGCAATAGTTGTTGCACCAGGAAAAGAACTTCAAGCTTGACACCTATCCTATCCTATCCTATCCTATCCTATCCTATCCTATCCTATCCTATCCTATCCTATCCTATCCTATCCTGTCCTGTCCTGTCCTGTCCTGTCCTGTCCTGTCCTGTCCTGTCCTGTCCTGTCCTGTCCTGTCCTGTCCTACCCTACCCTACCCTACCCTACCCTACTATTACTTGTATTCTACAAACTTGGAATTGGACATCAGAGTTTATCAGTTCCTCTTCCGCCAGCTTAAGTATCTGGAACATGTTTCATAATGGAGCTGAATATGATCCATAAAGAATTATCAAGACATAAATTACCAATCTGCAAAAAAAAATTGTGCAAGTTTCTTACTTCTTTTTGTTGAGTTTTTTTTCTTTTTGTTGCCACTAGATTGGCAAAACTACCTAAAGGAAGGTTGTGTGGTCTTTAAAAAGGTCTCTAAAGGATGACTATTAGCAATATGTCCTAAATAAAAATGTCAAATACCAGATGTCACAGGAAAAATAACAACAGCAGCAACAACAGGATGACCCTCACCAATGGCTAGTCATTTTGGGAAGGTAATGCTGGATTTCTCTTAGTAATCTATTAGTATCAAGAGTGTTGAGATTTGGCCCCTAACAAAATTAAGCAATGTGTTGTTGTTTTTTAGGAGGCCAGCTGGCCTCCGTTAAAAGTTTCTGGTCAATGTCCTCCAACGTAATTAGCAAACATTGCAATATCAACTTGCCACAAGGAGTTATATATTGCTTGATCCAGAATGCAACAAAGGTCTCCCACTTGGGTGATTTACTTGCTGCCACTAAGCCATCTGCCTGATAAAATTAGTCCAGTTATTAGTTTGCTGCCTTCTACATTTTTCAGAACAAACATCTACATTTAAGTTTTGTTTTTTTCCATAAACAAGTTAATTAGATGTGAGATGGAGTAGATTTTTTTTCTTTGATGGAAGACAGGCTTCATACAAACAAACCTCTAGAAAGAAAACTTAATCAAGTGTGTAAAGCAGTGTGAGAATAAAGTGCAGAAACCTGAGCTCAATTTGTAAAGTGTAGACACACCAATGCCCCATTGTTTTGGAGGAAACAATCTTATGCAAATCACAGACATGGAGGAGCAGATACTAAACCAAAGAAAGTAAACACCTGAACATTAGAATATAGAATAGTAGAGTTGGAAGGGACCTTGGAGGTCTTCTAGTCCAACCCCCCTACTGAGCAGGAGACTCTACCATTTCAGATAAATGGTTGTCCAGTCTCTTTTTGAAAACCTTCAGAGATGGATCACCCACAACTTCTGGAGGCTAGCCATTCCACTGGTTGACTGGTCTCATCAATAGGGAATTTCTCCATAGTGAAATCTGAACAAGTATGAAATAAGAACAAGCAAAAGAAACATTCTTAAATTGGTTTACACCAATAATATTAACAGCATCTCTTCCTATCTGGTTATCCTTGCTTCTGATACATCTATACACAACTTTATACCTTGCCTCTCTTTAAAAAAAATCATCTATTTTTTTCAGCATCTTCTCTTCATCCAACCACTGAATTCTCCATCTTTCTTTTCCTGGCAACACATGGATGCTTTCTTCATATTTTTATTTTGAGCTACCCCCTCAATACACTTTTTATATATAGGTGTTCACTCAGGTTTGTATTCAGTCCATAAAATCATTCTTGGTCCTACAATACATAGTTAAATATCTATTCCTGGTGAATTCC
>JARGCV010000998.1:0-21384 GCA_034064705.1 Bothrops alternatus
TCCCTTCCCTTCCTTTCCCATCCCATCCCATCCCTTCCCCCTCCCCTTCTCTCTTTCCTTCCCCTCCTCCCCTCCCCTCCTTTCCCCTTCCCTTTCCCCTCCCCTCCTCTTTTCCCCTCCCCTGCTCCCCTCCCCTTCTTTCTCTCCTATCCTATCCTATCCTATCCTATCCTATCCTATCCTATCCTATCCTATCCTATCCTATCCTATCCTATCCTATCCTATCCTATCCTATCCTATCCTATCCTATCCTATTATTTTCCGCTGCCCTTCCCTTCCCATCCACTCCCCCTCCCCTTCTCTCTTTCCTTCCCCTCCTCCCCTCCCCTTTTTCCCTTCCCTTCCCTTCCTCCTCCCCTATTCCTTCTTTTCTTCCCCTCTTCTTCCCTCCCCTCCTTTCCCTTCACTTACCCTCCCTTCCTCTTTTCCTCTCCCCTACTCCGCTCACCTTCTTTCTCTCCTATCCTATCCTATCCTATCCTATCCTATCCTATCCTATCCTATCCTATCCTATCCTATCCTATCCTATCCTATCCTATCCTATCCTATCCTATTATTTTTCCCCTTCCCATCCCATCCCCTTCCCCTTCTCTCTTTCCTTCCCCTCCTCCCTCCCCTCCTCTTTTTTCCCTCCCCTGCTCCCCTCCCCTTCTTTCTCTCCTATCCTATCCTATCCTATCCTATCCTATCCTATCCTATCCTATCCTATCCTAATCCTATCCTATCTATCCTATCCTATCCTATCCTATCCTATCCTATCCTATCCTATCCTATCCTATCCTATTATTTTCCCCTGCCCTTCCCTTCCCATCCACTCCCCCTCCCCTTCTCTCTTTCCTTCCCTCCTCCCCTCCCCTTTTTTCCTTCCCTTCCCTTCCTCCTCCCCTATTCTCTTTTCTTCCCCTCTTCCCCTCCCCTCCTTTCCCTTCACTTACCCTCCCTTCCTCTTTTCCTCTCCCCTACTCCACTCCCCTTCTTTCTTTCCTCTTATTCCTCTCCCCTACTCCACTCCCCTTCTTTCTCTCTCCTATCCTATCCTATCCTATCCTATCCTATCCTATCCTATCCTATCCTATCCTATCCTATCCTATCCTATCCTATCCTATCCTATCCTATCCTATCCTATCCTATCCTATCCTATCCTATCCTATCCTATCCTATCCTATTATTTTCCCCTGCCCTTCCCTTCCCATCCACTCCCCCTCCCCTTCTCTCTTTCCTTCCCCTCCTCCCCTCCCCTTTTTTCCCTTCCCTTCCCCTCCCCCTCCCCTATTCTCTTTTCTTCCCCTCCTCCCCTCCCCTCCTTTCCCTTCACTTACCCTCCCCTCCTCTTTTCCTCTCCCCTGCTCCGCTCCCCTTCTTTCTCTCCTATCCTATCCTATCCTATCCTATCCTATCCTATCCTATCCTATCCTATCCTATCCTATCCTATCCTATCCTATCCTATCCTATCCTATCCTATCCTATCCTATCCTATCCTATCCTATCCTATCCTATCCTATTATTTTCCCTTCCCTTCCCTTCCCATCCCTTCCCCCTCCCCTTCTCTCTTTCCTTCCCCTCCTCCCCTCCCCTCCTTTCCATTCCCTTCACCTCCCCTCCTCTTTTCCCCTCCCCTGCAACCCTCCCCTTCTTTCTCTCCTATCCTATCCTATCCTACCCTATCCTACCCTACCCTATCCTATCCTATCCTATCCTATCCTATCCTATCCTATCCTATCCTATCCTATCCTATCCTATCCTATCCTATCCTATCCTATCCTATTATTTTCCCCTGCCCTTCCCTTCCCATCCCTTCCCCCTCCCCTTCTCTCTTTCCTTCCCTTCTTCCCCTCCCCTCCTTTCCCTTCCCTTCCCCTCCCCTCCTCTTTTCCCCTCCCCTACTCCCCTACTCCCCTACCCTTCGTTCTCTCCTATCCTATCCTATCCTATCCTATTATTTTCCCCTTCCCTTCCCTTCCTTTCCCATCCCATCCCTTCCCCCTCCCCTTCTCTCTTTCCTTCCCCTCCTACCCTACCCTCCTTTCCCTTCCCTTCCCCTCCCCTCCTCTTTTCCCCTCCCCTACTCCCCTACCCTTCGTTCTCTCCTATCCTATCCTATCCTATCCTATCCTATCCTATCCTATCCTATCCTATCCTATCCTATCCTATCCTATCCATCCTATCCTATCCTATCCTATCCTATCCTATTATTTTCCCCTTCCCTTCCCTTCCTTTCCCATCCCATCCCTTCCCCCTCCCCTTCTCTCTTTCCTTCCCCTCCTCCCCTCCCCTCCTTTCCCTTCCCTTTCCCTCCCCTCCTCTTTTCCCCTCCCCTGCTCCCCTCCCCTTCTTTCTCTCCTATCCTATCCTATCCTATCCTATCCTATCCTATCCTATCCTATCCTATCCTATCCTATCCTATCCTATCCTATCCTATCCTATCCTATCCTATCCTATCCTATCCTATCCTATCCTATCCTATCCTATCCTATCCTATTATTTTCCGCTGCCCTTCCCTTCCCATCCACTCCCCCTCCCCTTCTCTCTTTCCTTCCCCTCCTCCCCTCCCCTTTTTTCCCTTCCCTTCCCTTCCTCCTCCCCTATTCTCTTTTCTTCCCCTCTTCCCCTCCCCTCCTTTCCCTTCACTTACCCTCCCTTCCTCTTTTCCTCTCCCCTACTCCGCTCACCTTCTTTCTCTCCTATCCTATCCTATCCTATCCTATCCTATCCTATCCTATCCTATCCTATCCTATCCTATCCTATCCTATCCTATCCTATCCTATCCTATCCTATCCTATCCTATCCTATTATTTTCCCCTTCCCATCCCATCCCCTTCCCCTTCTCTCTTTCCTTCCCTCCTCCCCTCCCCTCCTCTTTTCCCTCCCTGCTCCCCTCCCCTTCTTTCTCTCCTATCCTATCCTATCCTATCCTATCCTATCCTATCCTATCCTATCCTATCCTATCCTATCCTATCCTATCCTCTCCTATCCTATCCTATCCTATCCTATCCTATCCTATCCTATCCTATCCTATCCTATCCTATTATTTTCCCCTTCCCATCCCATCCCCTTCCCCTTCTCTCTTTCCTTCCCCTCCTCTTTTCCCCTCCCCTACTCCCCTCCCCTTCTTTCTCTCCTATCCTATCCTATCCTATCCTATCCTATCCTATCCTATCCTATCCTATCCTATCCTATCCTACCTATCCTATCCTATCCTATCCTATCCTATTATTTTCCCCTTCCCTTCCCATCCCATCCCTTCCCCCTCCCCTTCTCTCTTTCCTTCCCCTCCTCCCCTCCCCTCCTTTCCCTTCCCTTCCCCTCCCCTCCTCTTTTCCTCTCCCCTGCTCCCCTCCCCTTCTTTCTCTCCTATCCTATCCTATCCTATTATTTTCCCCTTCCCTTCCCTTCCATCCACTCCCCCTCCCCTTCTCTCTTTCCTTCCCCTCCTCCCCTCCCCTCCTTTCCTTCCCTTTCCCTCCCCTCCTCTTTTCCCCTCCCCTACTCCCTCCCCTTCTTTCTCTCCTATCCTATCCTATCCTATCCTATCCTATCCTATCCTATCCTATCCTATCCTATCCTATCCTATCCTATCCTATCCTATCCTATCCTATCCTATCCTATCCTATCCTATTATTTTCCCTTCCTTCCCGTCCCCCATCCCTTCCCCCTCCCCTTCTCTCTTTCCTTCCCCTCCTCCCCTCCCCTCCTTTCCCTTCCCTTCCCCTCCCCTCCTCTTTTCCTCTCCCCTGCTCCCCTCCCCTTCTTTCTCTCCTATCCTATCCTATCCTATCCTATCCTATCCTATCCTATCCTATCCTATCCTATCCTATCCTATCCTATCCTATCCTATCCTATCCTATCCTATCCTATCCTATCCTATCCTATCCTATTATTTTCCCCTGCCCTTCCCTTCCCATCCACTCCCCCTCCCCTTCTCTCTTTCCTTCCCCTCCTCCCCTCCCCTTTTTTCCCTTCCCTTCCCTTCCTCCTCCCCTATTCTCTTTTCTTCCCCTCTTCCCCTCCCCTCCTTTCCCTTCACTTACCCTCCCTTCCTCTTTTCCTCTCCCCTACTCCACTCCCCTTCTTTCTCTCCTATCCTATCCTATCCTATCCTATCCTATCCTATCCTATCCTATCCTATCCTATCCTATCCTATCCTATCCTATCCTATCCTATCCTATCCTATCCTATCCTATTATTTTCCCCTTCCCTTCCCATCCCATCCCTTCCCCCTCCCCTTCTCTCTTTTCTTCCCCTCCTCCCCTCCCCTCCTTTCCTTCACTTACCCCTCCCCTCCTCTTTTCCTCTCCCCTGCTCCGCTCCCCTTCTTTCTCTCCTATCCTATCCTATCCTATCCTATCCTATCCTATCCTATCCTATCCTATCCTATCCTATCCTATCCTATCCTATCCTATCCTATCCTATCCTATCCTATCCTATCCTATCCTATCCTATCCTATCCTATCCTATCCTATCCTATCCTATTATTTTCCCCTTCCCTTCCCTTCCCATCCCTTCCCCCTCCCCTTCTCTCTTTCCTTCCCCTCCCCTCCTCCCCTCCCCTCCTTTCCATTCCCTTCACCTCCCCTCCTCTTTTCCCCTCCCCTGCAACCCTCCCCTTCTTTCTCTCCTATCCTATCCTATCCTACCCTATCCTACCCCTACCCTATCCTATCCTATCCTATCCTATCCTAGCCTAGCCTAGCCTAGCCTAGCCTATCCTAGCCTATCCTAGCCTATCCTATCCTATCCTATCCTATCCTATCCTATTATTTTCCCCTGCCCTTCCCTTCCCATCCCTTCCCCCTCCCCTTCTCTCTTTCCTTCCCTTCTTCCCCTCCCCTCCTTTCCCTTCCCTTCCCCTCCCCTCCTCTTTTCCCTCCCCTACTCCCCTACCCTTCGTTCTCTCCTATCCTATCCTATCCTATCCTATCCTATTATTTTCCCCTTCCCTTCCCTTCCTTTCCCATCCCATCCCTTCCCCCTCCCCTTCTCTCTTTCCTTCCCCTCCTACCCTACCCTCCTTTCCCTTCCCTTCCCCTCCCCTCCTCTTTTCCCCTCCCCTACTCCCCTACCCTTCGTTCTCTCCTATCCTATCCTATCCTATCCTATCCTATCCTATCCTATCCTATCCTATCCTATACTATCCTATCCTATCCTATCCTATCCTATCCTATTATTTTCCCCTTCCCTTCCCTTCCTTTCCCATCCCATCCCTTCCCCTCCCCTCCTCTTTTCCCCTCCCCTACTCCCCTCCCCTTCTTTCTCTCCTATCCTATCCTATCCTATCCTATCCTATCCTATCCTATCCTATCCTATCCTATCCTATCCTATCCTATCCTATCCTATCCTATCCTATCCTATCCTATCCTATCCTATCCTATCCTATCCTATCCTATCCTATCCTATCCTATTATTTTCCGCTGCCCTTCCCTTCCCATCCACTCCCCCTCCCCTTCTCTCTTTCCTTCCCCTCCTCCCCTCCCCTTTTTTCCCTTCCCTTCCCTTCCTCCTCCCCTATTCTCTTTTCTCCCCCTCTTCCCCTCCCCTCCTTTCCCTTCACTTACCCTCCCTCCTCTTTTCCTCTCCCCTACTCCGCTCACCTTCTTTCTCTCCTATCCTATCCTATCCTATCCTATCCTTCCTATCCTATCCTATCCTATCCTATCCTATCCTATCCTATCCTATCCTATTATTTTCCCCTTCCCATCCCATCCCCTTCCCCTTCTCTCTTTCCTTCCCCTCCTCCCCTCCCTCCTCTTTTTCCCTCCCCTGCTCCCCTCCCCTTCTTTCTCTCCTATCCTATCCTATCCTATCCTATCCTATCCTATCCTATCCTATCCTATCCTATCCTATCCTATCCTATCCTATCCTATCCTATCCTATCCTATCCTATCCTATCCTATTATTTTCCCCTGCCCTTCCCTTCCCATCCACTCCCCCTCCCCTTCTCTCTTTCCTTCCCCTCCTCCCCTCCCCTTTTTTCCCTTCCCTTCCCTTCCTCCTCCCCTATTCTCTTTTCTTCCCCTCTTCCCCTCCCCTCCTTTCCCTTCACTTACCCTCCCTTCCTCTTTTCCTCTCCCCTACTCCACTCCCCTTCTTTCTCTCCTATCCTATCCTATCCTATCCTATCCTATCCTATCCTATCCTATCCTATCCTATCCTATCCTATCCTATCCTATCCTATCCTATCCTATCCTATCCTATCCTATCCTATCCTATCCTATCCTATCCTATCCTATCCTATTATTTTCCCCTGCCCTTCCCTTCCCATCCACTCCCCCTCCCCTTCTCTCTTTCCTTCCCCTCCTCCGCTCCCCTTTTTTCCCTTCCCTTCCCCTCCCCCTCCCCTATTCTCTTTTCTTCCCCTCCTCCCCTCCCCTCCTTTCCCTTCACTTACCCTCCCCTCCTCTTTTCCTCTCCCCTGCTCCGCTCCCCTTCTTTCTCTCCTATCCTATCCTATCCTATCCTATCCTATCCTATCCTATCCTATCCTATCCTATCCTATCCTATCCTATCCTATCCTATCCTATCCTATCCTATCCTATCCTATCCTATTATTTTCCCCTTCCCTTCCCTTCCCATCCCTTCCCCCTCCCCTTCTCTCTTTCCTTCCCCTCCTCCCCTCCCCTCCTTTCCATTCCCTTCACCTCCCCTCCTCTTTTCCCCTCCCCTGCAACCCTCCCCTTCTTTCTCTCCTATCCTATCCTATCCTATCCTATCCTATCCTATCCTATCCTATCCTATTATTTTCCCCTGCCCTTCCCTTCCCATCCCTTCCCCCTCCCCTTCTCTCTTTCCTTCCCTTCTTCCCCTCCCCTCCTTTCCCTTCCCTTCCCCTCCCCTCCTCTTTTCCCCTCCCCTACTCCCCTACCCTTCGTTCTCTCCTATCCTATCCTATCCTATCCTATTATTTTCCCCTTCCCTTCCCTTCCTTTCCCATCCCATCCCTTCCCCCTCCCCTTCTCTCTTTCCTTCCCCTCCTACCCTACCCTCCTTTCCCTTCCCTTCCCCTCCCCTCCTCTTTTCCCCTCCCCTACTCCCCTACCCTTCGTTCTCTCCTATCCTATCCTATCCTATCCTATCCTATCCTATCCTATCCTATCCTATCCTATCCTATCCTATCCTATCCTATCCTATCCTATCCTATCCTATCCTATCCTATCCTATTATTTTCCCCTTCCCTTCCCTTCCTTTCCCATCCCATCCCTTCCCCCTCCCCTTCTCTCTTTCCTTCCCCTCCTCCCCTCCCCTCCTTTCCCTTCCCTTTCCCTCCCCTCCTCTTTTCCCCTCCCCTGCTCCCCTCCCCTTCTTTCTCTCCTATCCTATCCTATCCTATCCTATCCTATCCTATCCTATCCTATCCTATCCTATCCTATCCTATCCTATCCTATCCTATCCTATCCTATCCTATCCTATCCTATCCTATTATTTTCCGCTGCCCTTCCCTTCCCATCCACTCCCCCTCCCCTTCTCTCTTTCCTTCCCCTCCTCCCCTCCCCTTTTTTCCCTTCCCTTCCCTTCCTCCTCCCCTATTCTCTTTTCTTCCCCTCTTCCCCTCCCCTCCTTTCCCTTCACTTACCCTCCCTTCCTCTTTTCCTCTCCCCTACTCCGCTCACCTTCTTTCTCTCCTATCCTATCCTATCCTATCCTATCCTATCCTATCCTATCCTATCCTATCCTATCCTATCCTATCCTATCCTATCCTATCCTATCCTATCCTATCCTATCCTATCCTATCCTATTATTTTCCCCTTCCCATCCCATCCCCTTCCCCTTCTCTCTTTCCTTCCCCTCCTCCCCTCCCCTCCTCTTTTTCCCTCCCCATCTCCCCTCCCCTTCTTTCTCTCCTATCCTATCCTATCCTATCCTATCCTATCCTATCCTATCCTATCCTATCCTATCCTATCCTATCCTATCCTATCCTATACTATCCTATCCTATCCTATTATTTTCCCCTTCCCATCCCATCCCCTTCCCCTTCTCTCTTTCCTTCCCCTCCTCCCCTCCCCTCCTTTCCCTTCCCTTCCCCTCCCCTCCTCTTTTTCCCTCCCCTGCTCCCCTCCCCTTCTTTCTATCCTATCCTATCCTATCCTATCCTATCCTATCCTATCCTATCCTATCCTATCCTATCCTATCCTATCCTATCCTATCCTATCCTATCCTATCCTATTATTTTCCGCTGCCCTTCCCTTCCCATCCACTCCCCCTCCCCTTCTCTCTTTCCTTCCCCTCCTCCCCTCCCCTTTTTTCCCTTCCCTTCCCTTCCTCCTCCCCTATTCTCTTTTCTTCCCCTCTTCCCCTCCCCTCCTTTCCCTTCACTTACCCTCCCTTCCTCTTTTCCTCTCCCCTACTCCGCTCACCTTCTTTCTCTCCTATCCTATCCTATCCTATCCTATCCTATCCTATCCTATCCTATCCTATCCTATCCTATCCTATCCTATCCTATCCTATCCTATCCTATCCTATCCTATCCTATCCTATCCTATTATTTTCCCCTTCCCATCCCATCCCCTTCCCCTTCTCTCTTTCCTTCCCCTCCTCCCCTCCCCTCCTTTCCCTTCCCTTCCCTTCCCCTCCCCTCCTCTTTTTCCCTCCCCTGCTCCCCTCCCCTTCTTTCTCTCCTATCCTATCCTATCCTATCCTATCCTATCCTATCCTATCCTATCCTATCCTATCCTATCCTATCCTATCCTATCCTATCCTATCCTATCCTATTATTTTCCGCTGCCCTTCCCTTCCCATCCACTCCCCCTCCCCTTCTCTCTTTCCTTCCCCTCCTCCCCTCCCCTTTTTTCCCTTCCCTTCCCTTCCTCCTCCCCTATTCTCTTTTCTTCCCCTCTTCCCCTCCCCTCCTTTCCCTTCACTTACACTCCCTTCCTCTTTTCCTCTCCCCTACTCCGCTCACCTTCTTTCTCTCCTATCCTATCCTATCCTATCCTATCCTATCCTATCCTATCCTATCCTATCCTATCCTATCCTATCCTATCCTATCCTATCCTATCCTATCCTATCCTATCCTATCCTATCCTATCCTATCCTATTATTTTCCCCTGCCCTTCCCTTCCCATCCACTCCCCCTCCCCTTCTCTCTTTACTTCCCCTCCTCCCCTCCCCTTTTTTCCCTTCCCTTCCCTTCCCCCTCCCCTATTCTCTTTTCTTCCCCTCCTCCCCTCCCCTCCTTTCCCTTCACTTATCCTCCCCTCCTCTTTTCCTCTCCCCTGCTCCGCTCCCCTTCTTTCTCTCCTATCCTATCCTATCCTATCCTATCCTATCCTATCCTATCCTATCCTATCCTATCCTATCCTATCCTATCCTATCCTATCCTATCCTATCCTATCCTATCCTATCCTATTATTTTCCCCTGCCCTTCCCTTCCCATCCACTCCCCCTCCCCTTCTCTCTTTACTTCCCCTCCTCCCCTCCCCTTTTTTCCCTTCCCTTCCCTTCCCCCTCCCCTATTCTCTTTTCTTCCCCTCCTCCCCTCCCCTCCTTTCCCTTCACTTACCCTCCCCTCCTCTTTTCCTCTCCCCTGCTCCGCTCCCCTTCTTTCTCTCCTATCCTATCCTATCCTATCCTATCCTATCCTATCCTATCCTATCCTATCCTATCCTATCCTATCCTATCCTATCCTATCCTATCCTATCCTATCCTATCCTATCCTATCCTATCCTATCCTATCCTATCCTATCCTATCCTATCCTATCCTATCCTATTATTTTCCCCTTCCCTTCCCTTCCCATCCCTTCCCCCTCCCCTTCTCTCTTTCCTTCCCCTCCTCCCCTCCCCTCCTTTCCATTCCCTTCACCTCCCCTCCTCTTTTCCCCTCCCCTGCAACCCTCCCCTTCTTTCTCTCCTATCCTATCCTATCCTACCCTATCCTATCCTACCCTACCGTATCCTATCCTATCCTATCCTATCCTATCCTATCCTATCCTATCCTATCCTATCCTGTCCTGTCCTGTCCTGTCCTGTCCTGTCCTATCCTATCCTATCCTATCCTATCCTATCCTATCCTATCCTATCCTATCCTATCCTATCCTATTATTTTCCCCTGCCCTTCCCTTCCCATCCCTTCCCCCTCCCCTTCTCTCTTTCCTTCCCTTCTTCCCCTCCCCTCCTTTCCCTTCCCTTCCCCTCCCCTCCTCTTTTCCCCTCCCCTACTCCACTACCCTTCGTTCTCTCCTATCCTATCCTATCCTATCCTATCCTATCCTATCCTATCCTATCCTATCCTATCCTATCCTATCCTATTATTTTCCCCTTCCCTTCCCTTCCTTTCCCTTCCCATTCCTTCCCCCTCCCCTTCTCTCTTTCCTTCCCCTCCTCCCCTCCCCTCCTTTCCCTTCCCTTTCCCTCCCCTCCTCTTTTCCCCTCCCCTGCTCCCCTCCCCTTCTTTCTCTCCTATCCTATCCTATCCTATCCTATCCTATCCTATCCTATCCTATCCTATCCTATCCTATCCTATCCTATCCTATCCTATCCTATCCTATCCTATCCTATCCTATCCTATTATTTTCCCCTTCCCTTCCCCTCCCATCCCTTCCCCCTCCCCTTCTCTCTTTTCTTCCCCTCCCCTCCTCCCCTCCCCTCCTTTCCCTTCCCTTTCCCTCCCCTCCTCTTTTCCCCTCCCCTGCTCCCCTCCCCTTCTTTCTCTCCTATCCTATCCTATCCTATCCTATCCTATCCTATCCTATCCTATCCTATCCTATCCTATCCTATCCTATCCTATCCTATCCTATCCTATCCTATCCTATTATTTTCCCCTGCCCTTCCCTTCCCATCCACTCCACCTCCCCTTCTCTCTTTCCTTCCCCTCCTCCCCTCCCCTTTTTTCCCTTCCCTTCCCTTCCTCCTCCCCTATTCTCTTTTCTTCCCCTCTTCCCCTCCCCTCCTTTCCCTTCACTTACCCTCCCTTCCTCTTTTCCTCTCCCCTACTCCGCTCCCCTTCTTTCTCTCCTATCCTATCCTATCCTATCCTATCCTATCCTATCCTATCCTATCCTATCCTATCCTATCCTATCCTATCCTATCCTATCCTATCCTATCCTATCCTATCCTATCCTATCCTATCATTTTCCCCTGCCCTTCCCTTCCCATCCCTTCCCCCTCCCCTTCTCTCTTTCCTTCCCTTCTTACCCTCCCCTCCTTTCCCTTCCCTTCCCCTCCCCTCCTCTTTTCCCCTCCCCTACTCCCCTACCCTTCGTTCTCTCCTATCCTATCCTATCCTATCCTATCCTATTATTTTCCCCTTCCCTTCCCATCCCTTCCCCCTCCCCTTCTCTCTTTCCTTCCCCTCCTCCCCTCCCCTTTTTTCCCTTCCCTTCCCTTCCCCCTCCCCTTCTCTCTTTCCTTCCCCTCCTCCCCTCCCCTCCTTTCCCTTCCCTTACCCTCCCCTCCTCTTTTCCTCTCCCCTGCTCCCCTCCCCTTCTTTCTCTTTTATCCTATCCTACCCTACCCTACCCTACCCTACCCTACCCTACCCTACCCTACCCTATCCTATCCTATCCTATCCTATCCTATCCTATCCTATCCTATCCTATCCTATCCTATCCTATCCTATCCTATCCTATCCTATCCTATTATTTTCCCCTGCCCTTCCCTTCCCATGCCTTCCCCTAGCCTTCTCTCTTTCCTTCCGCTCTTCCCCTCCCCTCCTTTCCCTTCCCTTCCCCTCCCCTCCTCTTTTCCCCTCCCCTCCTCTCCTCCCCTTCTTTCTCTCCTATCCTCTCCTATCCTGTTATTTTCCCCTTCCCTTCCCTTCCCATCCCTTCCCCCTCCCCTTCTCTCTTTCCTTCCCCTCCTCCCCTCCCCTCCTTTCCCTTCCCTTTCCCTCCCCTCCTCTTTTCCCCTCCCCTACTCCCCTCCCCTTCTTTCTCTCCTATCCTATCCTATCCTATTATTTTCCCCTTACCTTCCCTTCCCTTCCCATCCCATCCCTTCCCCCTCCCCTTCTCTCTTTCCTTCCCCTCCTACCCTCCCCTCCTTTCCCTTCCCTTTCCCTCCCCTCCTCTTTTCCCCTCCCCTGCTCCCCTCCCCTTCTTTCTCTCCTATCCTATCCTATCCTATCCTATCCTATCCTATCCTATCCTATCCTATCCTATCCTATCCTATCCTATCCTATCCTATCCTATCCTATCCTATCCTATTATTTTCCCCTTCCTTTCCCATCCCATCCCTTCCCCCTCCCCTTCTCTCTTTCCTTCCCCTCCTACCCTCCCCTCCTTTCCCTTCCCTTTCCCTCCCCTCCTCTTTTCCCCTCCCCTGCTCCCCTCCCCTTCTTTCTCTCCTATCCTATCCTATCCTATCCTATCCTATCCTATCCTATCCTATCCTATCCTATCCTATCCTATCCTATCCTATCCTATCCTATCCTATCCTATCCTATCCTATCCTATCCTATCCTATCCTATCCTATCCTATCCTATCCTATCCTATCCTATCCTATTATTTTCCCCTTCCCTTCCCTTCCCATCCCATCCCTTCCCCCTCCCCTTCTCTCTTTCCTTCCCCTCCTCCCCTCCCCTCCTTTCCCTTTCATTTCCCTCTCCTCCTCTTTTCCCCTCCCCTGCTCCCCTCCCCTTCTTTCTCTCCTATCCTATCCTATCCTATCCTATCCTATTTTATTATTTTCCCCTTCCCTTCCCTTCCCATCCCTTCCCCCTCCCCTTCTCTCCTTCCTTCCCTTCCTCCCCTCCCCTCCTTTCCCTTCCCTTCCCCTCTCCTCCTCTTTTCCTCTCCCCTGCTCCCCTCCCCTTCTTTCTCTCCTATCCTATCCTATCCTATCCTATTATTTTCCCCTTCCCTTCCAATCCCTTCCCTCTCCCCTTCTCTCTTTCCTTCCCCTGTTCCCCTCCCCTCCTTTCCCTTCCCTTCCCCTCCCCTCCTCTTTTCCCCTCCCCTTCTTTCTCTCCTATCCTATCCTATCCTATTATTTTCCCCTTCCCTTCCCTTCCCATCCCTTCCCCCTCCCCTTCTCTCTTTCCTTCCCCTCCTCCCCTCCCCTCCTTTCCCTTACCTTCCCCTCCCCACCTCTTTTCCCCTCCCCTGCTCTCCCCTTCTTTCTCTCCTATCCTACCCTATCCTATCCTATCCCATTATTTCCCCCTTCCCTTCCTATCCTATTATTTTCCCCTTCCCTTCCATTCCCATCCCATCCCATCCCTTCCCCCTCCCCTTCTCTCTTTTCTTCCCCACCCCTCCTCCCCTCCCCTCCTTTCCCTTCCCTTTCCCTCCCCTCCTCTTTTCCCCTCCCCTGCTCCCCTCCCCTTCTTTCTATCCTATCCTATCCTATCCTATCCTATCCTATCCTATCCTATCCTATCCTATCCTATCCTATCCTATCCTATCCTATCCTATCCTATCCTATCCTATCCTATCCTATCCTATCCTATCCTATCCTATCCTATTATTTTTCCCTGCCCTTCCCTTCCCATCCCTTCCCCCTCCCCTCCCCTTCTCTCTTTCCTTCCCCTCTTCCCCTACCCTCCTTTCCCTTCCCTTACCCTCCCCTCCTCTTTTCCCCTCCCCTGCTCTCCTCCCCTTCATTCTCTCCTCTCCTCTCCTCTCCTCTCCTCTCCTCTCCTCTCCTCTCCTCTCCTCTCCTCTCCTCTCCTCTCCTCTCCTCTCCTCTCCTCTCCTCTCCTATCCTATCCTATCCTATCCTCTCCTATTCTATCCTATTATTTTCCCCTTCCCTTCCCTTCCCTTCCCATCCCTTCCCCCTCCCCTTCTCTCTTTCCTTCCCCTCCTCCACTCCCCTCCTTTCCCTTCCCTTCCCCTCCCCTCCTCTTTTCCTCTCCCCTGCTCCCCTCCCCTTCTTTCTCTCCTATCCTATCCTATCCTATCCTATCCTATCCTATCCTATCCTATCCTATCCTATCCTATCCTATCCTATCCTATCCTATCCTATCCTATCCTATCCTATCCTATCCTATCCTATCCTATCCTATCCTATCCTATCCTATCCTATCCTATCCTATCCTATTATTTCCCCTTCCTTTCCCATCCCATCCCTTCCCCCTCCCCTTCTCTCTTTCCTTCCCCTCCTACCCTCCCCTCCTTTCCCTTCCCTTTCCCTCCCCTCCTCTTTTCCCCTCCCCTGCTCCCCTCCCCTTCTTTCTCTCCTATCCTATCCTATCCTATCCTATCCTATCCTATCCTATCCTATCCTATCCTATCCTATCCTATCCTATCCTATCCTATCCTATCCTATCCTATCCTATCCTATCCTATCCTATCCTATCCTATTATTTTCCCCTTCCCTTCCCTTCCCATCCCATCCCTTCCCCCTCCCCTTCTCTCTTTCCTTCCCCTCCTCCCCTCCCCTCCTTTCCCTTTCATTTCCCTCTCCTCCTCTTTTCCCCTCCCCTGCTCCCCTCCCCTTCTTTCTCTCCTATCCTATCCTATCCTATCCTATCCTATTTTATTATTTTCCCCTTCCCTTCCCTTCCCATCCCTTCCCCCTCCCCTTCTCTCCTTCCTTCCCTTCCTCCCCTCCCCTCCTTTCCCTTCCCTTCCCCTCTCCTCCTCTTTTCCTCTCCCCTGCTCCCCTCCCCTTCTTTCTCTCCTATCCTATCCTATCCTATCCTATTATTTTCCCCTTCCCTTCCAATCCCTTCCCTCTCCCCTTCTCTCTTTCCTTCCCTGTTCCCCTCCCCTCCTTTCCCTTCCCCTCCCCTCCTCTTTTCCCCTCCCCTTCTTTCTCTCCTATCCTATCCTATCCTATTATTTCCCCTTCCCTTCCCTTCCCATCCCTTCCCCCTCCCCTTCTCTCTTTCCTTCCCCTCCTCCCCTCCCCTCCTTTCCCTTACCTTCCCCTCCCCACCTCTTTCCCCTCCCCTGCTCTCCCCTTCTTTCTCTCCTATCCTATCCTATCCTATCCTATCCCATTATTTCCCCCTTCCCTTCCTATCCTATTATTTTCCCCTTCCCTTCCATTCCCATCCCATCCCATCCCTTCCCCCTCCCCTTCTCTCTTTTCTTCCCCACCCCTCCTCCCCTCCCCTCCTTTCCCTTCCCTTTCCCTCCCCTCCTCTTTTCCCCTCCCCTGCTCCCTCCCCTTCTTCTATCCTATCCTATCCTATCCTATCCTATCCTATCCTATCCTATCCTATCCTATCCCTATCCTATCCTATCCTATCCTATCCTATCCTATCCTATCCTATCCTATCCTATCCTATCCTAATCCTATCCTATTATTTTCCCTGCCCTTCCCTTCCCATCCCTTCCCCCTCCCCTCCCCTTCTCTCTTTCCTTCCCCTCTTCCCCTACCCTCCTTTCCCTTCCCTTACCCTCCCCTCCTCTTTTCCCCTCCCCTGCTCTCCTCCCCTTCATTCTCTCCTCTCCTCTCCTCTCCTCTCCTCTCCTCTCCTCTCCTCTCCTCTCCTCTCCTCTCCTCTCCTCTCCTCTCCTCTCCTCTCCTCTCCTCTCCTATCCTATCCTATCCTATCCTCTCCTATTCTATCCTATTATTTTCCCCTTCCCTTCCCTTCCCTTCCCATCCTTCCCCCTCCCCTTCTCTCTTTCCTTCCCCTCCTCCACTCCCCTCCTTTCCTTCCCTTCCCCTCCCCTCCTCTTTTCCTCTCCCCTGCTCCCCTCCCCTTCTTCCTATCCTATCCTATCCTATCCTATCCTATCCTATCCTATCCTATCCTATCCTATTCTATCCTATCCTATCCTATCCTATCCTATCCTATCCTATCCTATCCTATCCTATCCTATCCTATTATTTTCCCCTTCCCTTCCCTTCCCATCCCATCCCTTCCCCCTTCCCTTATCTCTTTCCTTCCCCTCCTCCCCTCCCCACCTTTCCCTTCCCTTTCCCTCCCCTCCTCTTTTCCCCTCCCCTACTCCCCTCCCCTTCTTTCTCTCC
Source organism: Bothrops alternatus (assembly GCA_034064705.1). Taxonomy (NCBI): domain Eukaryota; kingdom Metazoa; phylum Chordata; class Lepidosauria; order Squamata; family Viperidae; genus Bothrops; species Bothrops alternatus. The sequence goes on from JARGCV010000998.1 coordinate 15,860, forward strand.
TATCCTATCCTATCCTATCCTATCCTGTCCTGTCCTGTCCTGTCCTGTCCTGTCCTGTCCTGTCCTGTCCTGTCCTGTCCTGTCCTGTCCTATCCTATCCTATCCTATCCTATCCTATCCTATTATTTTCCCCTTCCCTTCCCATCCCTTCCCCCTTCCCTTATCTCTTTCCTTCCCCTCCTCCCCTCCCCTCCTTTCCCTTCCCTTTCCCTCCCCTCCTCTTTTCCTCTCCCCTGCTCCCCTCCCCTTCTTTCTCTCCTATCCTATCCTATCCTATCCTATCCTATCCTATCCTATCCTATCCTATCCTATCCTATCCTACCCTACCCTATCCTATCCTATCCTATCCTATCCTATCCTATCCTATTATTTTCCCCTGCCCTTCCCTTCCCATCCACTCCCCCTCCCCTTCTCTCTTTCCTTCCCCTCCTCCCCTCCCCTTTTTTCCCTTCCCTTCCCTTCCCCCTCCCCTATTCTCTTTTCTTCCCCTCCTCCCCTCCCCTCCTTTCCCTTCACTTACCCTCCCCTCCTCTTTTCCTCTCCCCTGCTCCTCTCCCCTTCTTTCTCTCCTATCCTATCCTATCCTATCCTATCCTATCCTATCTATCCTATCCTATCCTATCCTATCCTATCCTATCCTATCCTATTATTTTCCCCTGCCCTTCCCTTCCCATCCCTTCCCCCTCGCCTTCTCTCTTTCCTTCCCTTCTTCCCCTCCCCTCCTTTCCCTTCCCTTCCCTTCCCCTCCTCTTTTCCCCTCCCCTACTCCCCTACCCTTCGTTCTCTCCTATCCTATCCTATCCTATCCTATCCTATCCTATCCTATCCTATTATTTTCCCCTTCCCTTCCCTTCCTTTCCCATCCCATCCCTTCCCCCTCCCCTTCTCTCTTTCCTTCCCTCCTACCCTACCCTCCTTTCCCTTCCCTTTCCCTCCCCTCCTCTTTTCCCCTCCCCTGCTCCACTCCCCTTCTTTCTCTCCTATTGTATCCTATCCTATCCTATCCTAACCTATTATTTTCCCCTGCCCTGCCCTTCCCTTCCCATCCCTTCCCCCTCCCCTTCTCTCTTTCCTTCCCCTCCTCCCCTCCCCTCCTTTCCCTTCCCTTTCCCTCCCCTCCTCTTTTCCCCTCCCCTGCTCCCCTCCCCTTCTTTCTCTCCTATCCTATCCTATATTATCCTATTATTTTCCCCTTCCCTTGCCTTCCCATCCCATCCCTTCCCCCTCCCCTTCTCTCTTTCCTTCCCCTCCTCCCCTCCCGTCCTTTCCCTTTCATTTCCCTCTCCTCCTCTTTTCCCCTCCCCTCCCCTGCTCCCCTCCCCTTCTTTCTCTCCTATCCTATCCTATCCTATCCTATCCTATCCTATCCTATCCTATCCTATCCTATCCTATCCTATCCTATCCTATTATTTTCCCCTTCCCTTCCCTTCCCATCCCATCCCCTTCCCCTTCTCTCTTTCCTTCCCCTCCTCCCCTCCCCTCCTTTCCCTTCCCTTCCCATCCCCTCCTCTTTTTCCCTCCCCTGCTCCCCTCCCCTTCTTTCTCTCCTATCCTATCCTATCCTATCCTATCCTATCCTACCCTATCATATCCTATCCTATCCTACCCTATCATATCCTATTATTTTCCCCTTCCCATCCCATCCTTTTCCCCTTCTCTCTTTCCTTCCCCTCCTCCCCTCCCCTCCTTTCCCTTCCCTTCCCCTCCCCTCCTCTTTTTCCCTCCCCTGCTCCCCTCCCCTTCTTTCTCTCCTATCCTATCCTATCCTATCCTATCCTATCCTATCCTATCCTATCCTATCCTATCCTATCCTATCCTATCCTATCCTATCCTATCCTATCCTATCCTATCCTATCCTATCCTATCCTATCCTATCCTATCCTATCCTATCCTATCCTATCCTATCCTATTATTTTCCCCTTTTTTCCCTTCCCATCCCTTCCCCCTTCCCTTATCTCTTTCCTTCCCCTCCTCCCCTCCCCTCCTTTCCCTTCCCTTTCCCTCCCCTCCTCTTTTCCTCTCCCCTGCTCCCCTCCCCTTCTTTCTCTCCTATCCTATCCTATCCTATCCTATCCTATCCTATCCTATCCTATCCTATCCTATCCTATCCTATCCTATCCTATCCTATCCTATCCTATCCTATTATTTTCCCCTTCCCTTCCCATCCCATCCCTTCCCCCTCCCCTTCTCTCTTTCCTTCCCCTCCTCCCCTCCCCTCCTTTCCCTTTCATTTCCCTCTCCTCCTCTTTTCCCCTCCCCTCCCCTGCTCCCCTCCCCTTCTTTCTCTCCTATCCTATCCTATCCTACCCTATCCTATCCTACCCTACCGTATCCTATCCTATCCTATCCTATCCTATCCTGTCCTGTCCTGTCCTATCCTATCCTATCCTATCCTATCCTATCCTATCCTATCCTATCCTATCCTATCCTATCCTATCCTATTATTTTCCCCTGCCCTTCCCTTCCCATCCCTTCCCCCTCCCCTTCTCTCTTTCCTTCCCTTCTTCCCCTCCCCTCCTTTCCCTTCCCTTCCCCTCCCCTCCTCTTTTCCCCTCCCCTACTCCACTACCCTTCGTTCTCTCCTATCCTATCCTATCCTATCCTATCCTATCCTATCCTATCCTATCCTATCCTATCCTATCCTATCCTATCCTATCCTATCCTATTATTTTTTTTTTTTTTTATTAATTATTTTTATTAAATTTTATAAAGTTTTAACAAATATTAACACAAAAATATAATAACTCAACTGATAACAGAGAAATAACAAATTTAACAAGCAATACAAATAGCTGCTCGGAACCCCCCCCACCACATCCTCCCATAACCTAACCCCTAACCTCCAAACCACCTTCCTCGCCATCCAATGCGGTGTAAAGTTTTCCCGATCACCTTAGAAAAAAAAAAGAAGAAAAAATCTATTCCCTTAATATCCCCAACTACAGTTGAGAAGCATAATCTATTACTTATTATCTCCCTCCCCCCTCCCCCCAGGCTTCCCGGAGTGAATACAGAGTAAAAAAATGCAAGAAACCCCGCTAATCTACTATTTAGTAACTATTTATCTATATATCATATCTAATTCTTTCAATTGATATTTCTTTTGCATATAATCAATCCATTTTTTCCAATCCATCAAAAATGTTTCATTTGAGTGGTTCTTCAGGTAGGCTGATATCTTAGCCATCTCAACCAGATGGGTAACTTTTAATGTCCATTCTTCAATAGATGGTATTTCAGATGACTTCCAATATTGACCCACCAACAGTCTTGCGGCCGTAGTCAAGTTCAAAATCAACTTAGTCTCTGTGGTGGAACAATCCTTTGTTATACCCAACAAAAATAACTGTGGTACAAACTCAATACGCTTTTTCAAAATATTTTGAAGAATCCACCATATTTTTATCCAAAAAGCCTTAATTTTTTTACATGTCCACCAAATGTGAAAATAAGTTGCATCCAAAGATTCGCATCTCCAACATTTGGGTTTCAAATTTGGATACATAAGCGACAATTTTTTTGGGTCTAAATGCCATCTATAAAACATTTTATAAAAATTCTCTCTTAAATGCTGAGCTTGTGTAAACTTAACATTTTTCACCCATATTCTTTTCCAAGTTTCCATCCTGATTGAATATCCAAAATTCCCCTTCCCACTTGATCATACAGTCTTTAACTAATTCCTTTTCAGAATCAATTTCAATTAAAGCGTCATATATTCTTTTAATATGCATCGCTCTTTGGTCTCTAATCTGTATAATCAATTTTTCATCCTTTAAAGAAAAACCCATCTTAACATCTTTTTGCCATCTGGCTTGAAGTTGTGCATGATGATACCAATTATGAGCTATACCTTCCTCCCTTAATCTGTCTAGTGATTTCAATTCTAAGCTATTCCCATCTTTATTCAAGAGTCTATCCTATCCTATTATTTTCCCCTTCCCTTCCCTTCCTTTCCCTTCCATTCCTTCCCCCTCCCCTTCTCTCTTTCCTTCCCCTCCTCCCCTCCCCTCCTTTCCCTTCCCTTTCCCTCCCCTCCTCTTTTCCCCTCCCCTGCTCCCCTCCCCTTCTTTCTCTCCTATCCTATCTATCCTATCCTATCCTATCCTATCCTATCCTATCCTATCCTATCCTATCCTATCCTATCCTATCCTATCCTATCCTATCCTATCCTATCCTATCCTATCCTATCCTATCCTATCCTATCCTATCCTATCCTATTATTTTCCCCTTCCCATCCCATCCCATCCCTTCCCCCTCCCCTTCTCTCTTTTCTTCCCCTCCCCTCCTCCCCTCCCCTCCTTTCCCTTCCCTTTCCCTCCCCTCCTCTTTTCCCCTCCCCTGCTCCCCTCCCCTTCTTTCTCTCCTATCCTATCCTATCCTATCCTATCCTATCCTATCCTATCCTATCCTATCCTATCCTATCCTATCCTATCCTATCCTATCCTATCCTATTATTTTCCCCTGCCCTTCCCTTCCCATCCACTCCACCTCCCCTTCTCTCTTTCCTTCCCCTCCTCCCCTCCCCTTTTTTCCCTTCCCTTCCCTTCCTCCTCCCCTATTCTCTTTTCTTCCCCTCTTCCCCTCCCCTCCTTTCCCTTCACTTACCCTCCCTTCCTCTTTTCCTCTCCCCTACTCCGCTCCCCTTCTTTCTCTCCTATCCTATCCTATCCTATCCTATCCTATCCTATCCTATCCTATCCTATCCTATCCTATCCTATCCTATCCTATCCTATCATTTTCCCCTGCCCTTCCCTTCCCATCCCTTCCCCCTCCCCTTCTCTCTTTCCTTCCCTTCTTACCCTCCCCTCCTTTCCCTTCCCTTCCCCTCCCTCCTCTTTTCCCCTCCCCTACTCCCCTACCCTTCGTTCTCTCCTATCCTATCCTATCCTATCCTATCCTATTATTTTCCCCTTCCCTTCCCATCCCTTCCCCCTCCCCTTCTCTCTTTCCTTCCCCTCCTCCCCTCCCCTTTTTTCCCTTCCCTTCCCTTCCCCCTCCCCTTCTCTCTTTCCTTCCCCTCCTCCCCTCCCCTCCTTTCCCTTCCCTTACCCTCCCCTCCTCTTTTCCTCTCCCCTGCTCCCCTCCCCTTCTTTCTCTTTTATCCTATCCTACCCTACCCTACCCTACCCTACCCTACCCTACCCTACCCTATCCTATCCTATCCTATCCTATCCTATCCTATCCTATCCTATCCTATCCTATCCTATCCTATCCTATCCTATCCTATCCTATCCTATCCTATCCTATCCTATTATTTTCCCCTGCCCTTCCCTTCCCATGCCTTCCCCTAGCCTTCTCTCTTTCCTTCCGCTCTTCCCCTCCCCTCCTTTCCCTTCCCTTCCCCTCCCCTCCTCTTTTCCCCTCCCCTCCTCTCCTCCCCTTCTTTCTCTCCTATCCTCTCCTATCCTGTTATTTTCCCCTTCCCTTCCCTTCCCATCCCTTCCCCCTCCCCTTCTCTCTTTCCTTCCCCTCCTCCCTCCCCTCCTTTCCCTTCCCTTTCCCTCCCCTCCTCTTTTCCCCCT
>JARGCV010001000.1:0-5000 GCA_034064705.1 Bothrops alternatus
TCTTCCATTGGCAAGTTTTCATTTTTCCAATGTTGGGCGGATACAAATACAATTGTTCTACCTGTCAGGAAATTTCTCCTGATTTCTCAGCCAGTCCTTTCTTTGATTAGTTCAGATCCGTTGTTTCTTGTTCTGCTTTGAAGAATAGGTTGAGCCTTCTAATCATCATCATCATCATCATCATCATCATCATCATCATCATCATCATCATCATCATGTCCTAAGCCATAGATAGGGATCTGAAGGTGAAATGGAACTGGAAAAGGTGCAAAAAAGGGCAACAAGAATGATCAAGGAAATGGAGCGCCTCCCTTATGAAACCAGATTGCAACGCCTTGGTCTCTTCAGCCTTGAAAGACGGCGTTTAAGGGGTGACTTGATCGAAGTGTATAAAATCATGCCTGGGATAGAAAAGGTGGATAGAGAAAAATTCTTTTCTCTATCACACAATACCAGGACAAGGGGGCACTCCCTAAAGCTCATAGCTAAGAAAGTGAGGACAAATAAAGGGAAATATTTCTTCACCCAGAGGGTCGTTGATTTATGGAATTCACTTCCAGAAGGGGTCGTGACAGCTGTCAGCCTTGACAGCTTCAAGGCAGGGTTAGATAGATTCATGGATGCCAAGTGTATCGGTGGCTATTAAAACGGATGTCCATGTGCCGCCTCTGTGTTGGTTGAGGCAGGCAGGATTCCCTTGAGTCCCATTGTTGGGGCTCAAGGGAAAGGGAGGGTTTTGCCTTCTCTTTCTGCTCAAGATCCCCATGTACAATTGGTGGGCCACTGTGTGACACAGAATGCTGGACTCGATGGGCTTTGGCCTGATTCAGCATGGCTCTTCTTATGTTCTAACCAGCACCATATGGGCCTGTCCACCCAGTTCCCCAACAGATCTTACTGAAGCAAGCCCTAATTTGCGAAATCCCAACCGGATGGCAGAAACACACTCCCCCCGTGTGTTCACCTGTCCATCAAAGGTGACTTCGGGGGAACAGACAGGACCTGAAATAAGCTCAACAAGACAGGTTTCATGTTGTCTTGCGATGGCTCAGGTGGGTTGCAATTGACCGTCGCAGGAAGCCATTTGGCACAGCTGTCGGTTGCAATTATTCCAAGCGGATCATCAGCCCAGCTAATTCCTACCCCTCAACCGGGGCTGCTAATTGGGAAGTTGCCTCTAACAGCCTTGGTGCCCAACTTCTGTGAAGACTCTCACCACCCACCTGTGCAGAACTCATTAACCCTGCAGCGAACATGCCTGGATATTTGACACCGGAGAAGACTGGAGAAGGCAGGAATGAAACAGCTACAATTAATTACCTCTGCCTCTGTGAACTACACATTGATATCCCGGAAACTATTCCGGGGGGGGGGTCGGTGCTCCAGCAGGATCACTTTTCTACGTAGGAGGTGGCAGACGTTTGCAAATAAATAAATAAATAAATAAATAAATTTGGGGAGCTCAATTAAAGCTCTGGAGTTTGTGCTATGTAGGCAACCTCTGAGGAGGGGGTCTTATGGGTCTGGGGACAGCATGGGGTGACTGTGATTGCGTGTGAATTATGAATGTATTCGGGGGGGGGGGTTTTAAATGTTTTGTAGATTGCTTTTTGATTTTAAACTCTGTGATGTTCTTTTGTTTATGTTGTTAGCCGCTCAGAGTCCTTTGGAGAGGAGCGGCATAAAAATTTAATTAAAATAAATAAATAAATAAATAAATTTATATGGAGGAAAAATAGTGGCAGGGTCTTCTTAGGTGGTCTGCATTGTTACGGGCTTGTTAGAGAGTCGTGAGAGTGTTTGGTGACTCTTATATATGGCTTTTGTCCCTGGGGTCATCTACCCTGTCACTTCAGAAGGAAGGAAGGAAGGAAGGAAGGAAGGAAGGAAGGAAGGAAGGAAGGAAGGAAGGAAGGAAGGAAGGAAGGAAGGAAGGAAGGAAGGAAGGAAAGTCGGTCTTGTTGTTAGTTGCGAAGTCGTGTCCGACCCATCGTGACCCCATGGACAACGTTCCTCCAGGCCTTCCTGTCCTCTTCCATCTTCTGGAGTCCATTTAAGCTCACGCCTGCTGCTCAGAGACTCCATCCAGCCACCTCATTCCCTGTCGTCCCGTTCTTCTCTTGCCCTCCATCTTTCCCAGCATCAGGCTCTTCTCCAGGGAGTCCTTCCTTCTCATTAGGTGGCCAAAGTACTTGAGTTTCAACTTCAGGATCTGGCCTTCTAAAGAGCAGTCGGGGTTGATCTCCTCTAGGACTGACTAGACAACTAGAGATGTCTAATATTTGACCAAGGGGGATACGATTGCTGTGTTAGTTGCGAAGTCATGTCTGAACCATCGTGACCCCATGGACAATGTTTCTCCTGGCCGTCCTGTCCTCTACCATCTTTCTGGAGTCCATTGAAGCTTACATCTACTACTTCAGTGACTCCATCCAGCCACCTCTTTCTCTGTCGTCCCCTTCTTCTCTTGCCCTCCATCTTTCCCAGCATCAGGCTCTTCTCCAGGAGTCCTTCCTTCTCATTAGGTGGCCAAAGGACTTGAGTTTCCACTTCAGGATCTGGCCTTCTCAAGAGAAGTCAGGGTTGATCTCCTCCAGGACTGACCGGTTGGATCGCCTTGCAGTCCAGGGGACTCGCAGGAGTCTTCTCCAGCACCAGAGTTCAAAGGCCTCCATTCTTTGGCACTCAGCAAAAGGAAGGTCTATTTCCCCCTATGTAGCTGCAATTTAGATCAGTCATACCTGGCAGCTGATAGCAGTAGGGGAAGTATGTGGACCATAAGGTCTGTCATCTTCTTCTCTTACCATGTCTCTCTCTGAACTTGAGGTTTTGCTTCCCTCACTCCCTGCTCCTTTCCTTCCCCTCCTTTCCCCTCCCTTCCTTCCTTCCTTCCTTCCTTCCTTCCTTCCTTCCTTCCTTCCTTCCTTCCTTCCTTCCTTCCTTCCTTCCTTCCTTCCACATTAGAATAGAACAGAACAGAACAGAACAGAACAGAACAGAACAGAACAGAATAGAATAGAATAGAATAATGGAACAAAATAGAATTACAGAATAGAAGAGAATTACAGAAGAGAAGATAGAATGGAATGGAATGGAATGGAATAGAATAGAGTAGAGTAGAGTAGAGTAGAGTAGAGTAGAGTAGAGTAGAGTAGAGTAGAGTAGAGTAGAGTAGAGTAGAGTAGAGTAGAGTAGAGTAGAGTAGAGCTGGAAGGGACCTTGGAGGTCTTCTAGTCCAGCCCCCTGCTCAAGCAGGAGAACCTATGCCATGTCAGACAGGTGACTTTCCAGCCTCTTCTTAGAAACGTCCAATGATGGAGCGCCCACAATTTCTGGAGGCAGGCTGTTCCACTGGTTAATTGTCCTCACTGTTAGTAAGTTTCTCTTTAATTCCAGGTTGCTTCTCTCTTTGATCAGTTTTGATCTCTTTGATCCTTCCTTCCTTCCTTTCCCTCCCTCCCTTCTTCTCCTTCCTTCCTCTTTCTCTCCCTCCCTCATTTTCTTTCTTCCTCTCCCACCCTTCTTATCCATCCATCCATCCATCCATCCATCCATCCATCCATCCATCCATTGATAAAGATGATCAGTGGATAGACCCACTTCCAACAATATCAATGTGGGAAAATGGAAGGGAAGAAATGTCTATTGCTATTACTGAAGATGGAAAGTGGTGTCCTCTCTGATAGCAAAGTGATTCCTAAAACATTATTTATTTTTTAATCATACAATTTTCAGGGAAAAGGGAGAAGAAACATCCAAAGGGACAGAAAAAAAAAGGCCATCTGGGGAGAGCACAGCACCACTGGGAAATTGCAAAGCATTTATTTCTGTAGATATGACGTTCTTTCTCTGCAGAATGCATTGCCCATGAAATCTCCTTAACAACACAACCAACACACCGTTTGCTTGTTTGCTTGTAATCTTTGTGGTAATCCATTCTTGTCGTGATGTTAGACAAAAAAAAAAAATCTACAATCTAGCCTTGGGGAGAATTGCTTCACTGTTGGAAATGTCTTTCTTTTTCTAATCTACACATCCAGATGCTGGCTGGAGAATTCTGGGACTTGAAGTCCAGCCATCTTAAAGCCTGCTGGCTGGGGAATTCTGGGAGCTGAAGTCCAGCCATCTTAAAGCCTGCTGGCTGGGGAATTCTGGGAGCTGAAGTCCAGCCATCTTAAAGCATGTTGGCTGGGGAATTCTGGGACTTGAAGTCCAGCCATCTTAAAGCCTGCTGGCTGGGGAATTCTGGGAGCTGAAGTCCACCCATCTTAAAGCATGCTGGCTGGGGAATTCTGGGAGCTGAAGTCCACCCATCTTAAAGCCTGCTGGCTGGGGAATTCTGGGACTTGAAGTCCAGCCATCTTAAAGCCTGCTGGCTGGGGAATTCTGGGAGCTGAAGTCCAGCAATCTTAAAGCATGTTGGCTGGGGAATTCTGGGACTTGAAGTCCAGCCATCTTAAAGACTGCTGGCTGGGGAATTCTGGGACTTGAAGTCCTCCCATCTTAAAGCATGCTCTCTGGGGAATTCTGGGATCTGAAGTCCATCTTAAAGCATGCTGGCTGGGGAATACTGGGAGTTGGTCCACAAGTCATCAAAGGACCAAGTTTGAAGACCCCTGAGCTAGGGAATGTCCAATCTGTCACAAGAACTCTTCCAATATCTCAGGGGCTGCCCCAAAGAAGAGGGAGTCAAGCTATTCTCCAAGGCACCTGAAGCCAGGACAAGAAGCAATGGATGGAAACTCATGAAGGAGAGAAGCAACCTGGAATTAAGGAGAAACTTCCAGAAAGTGAGAACAATTAACCAGTGGAATAGCTGACCTGCAAAAGTTGTGGATGCTCCAACACTGGAAGTTTTCAAGAAGAGATTGGATGACCATGTCTCTAAAATGGTACAGGGTCTCCTGCTTGATCAGGGGTTGGACTAGATGACCTCCAAGTTCCCTTCCAACTCTGTTATTCTGTTAGTCTGTTGTTTCTTTTCTTTTCTTCCAGATGAA
>JARGCV010001000.1:10000-127500 GCA_034064705.1 Bothrops alternatus
GCTGCAGTCCCCATCTGTGGTGATCTTGGAGCCCAGGAAGATAAAATCTGTCACTACCTCCATTTCTTCCCCATCTATTTGCCAGGAATTGAGAGGACTAGATGCCATGATACGGACACCCCCAAAACATACTTGCAACCCAGTTCCAAACTTCTGATGGTCAGACCATCCCATTCAGTCATGTGACCATATTTTGAGTACTCAGTCACTGACCTGAAGGTATTGTCATTCCATGTCTTGCTGTCACATGACCACAATTTATGATGTTTTTACTGTAAACCGGCATTTACTTTGGGGGGTTTTTTGGGGGCAAAAACACCCCATGGCAAACAATGGGTTTCCTAACATCCACCGTGTTTACTTAACAACCGCAGATTTGCTGAATGACCAGGGATTTGCCTAATGACTGCCCTCAAGGAAGGCCATAAAATTGGGTCAGTCACATAGGTGACCTGCTTTATGACTGTCGTGGCGTATGTCCACAATGGGCAAGATCCATTAGGGTCATCGTTTGAAAACTACCTGTATGTAGCAAATATGTTACCAGACCTCTTTATTTCTGTGTGCCCATCAATCTGTTCATCTTTTTAGACTTGAAAGTGAAATAAAGTGAAACTGGTGGGGAGTACTTGGATGTGTCCACATAGTAATTGTCTTCAAATCCTCATTGCCAACCACCATGTTTTCTGAATATAGGTGTCAAAGAACATTTCCTCTAGAACAGCGGTTCTCAATCTATGGGTCGCGACCCCATTTGGGGTCGAATGACCATTTCACGGGGGTCGCCAAACACTGCAGTCCGCTATTTTTTCCCCTTTTCCCCTCGGACGGCACAGGGGGCAGCACCGCGCATGCGTGGGGTAGCACCGCACATGCGCGATGCGGGCTGTTGCGCCGCGCATGCGCGATGCGGGCCATTGCGCGTGGGCCGTGCATATGCGATGTGGGCCGTCACGTCGCGCATGCGCGGCGTGGGCTCTCGCGCTGTGCATGCACGATGCAGGCCGTCGCGTGCGCCACGTATGTGCGATGCGGACCGTTGCGTTGCACATGCACGATGTGGGCCATCCCGCCGTGCATGCACGATGCGGGCCATCGTGCCGCGCATGCGTGGTGCAGGTCGGGGTCGCGGCCTGCAAAAGGTTGAGAACCGCTGCTCTAGAAGTGTTAGTACCACTTTGGTGAGACCACACTTGGATTATTGCATCCAGTTTTGGCCATCACAATATAAAAACGATGTTGAGACCCCAGAAAGAGTGCAGAGAAGAGCAACAAAGAGGACTAGGGGACCAGAAGAACAGTTGAGGAATGGGGTATGTCTATTTTAATGAAAAGAAGAACTAGGGGTGACATGATATCAACCTTCCAATATCTAAGGGTTATCACAAAGAAGAAGGGGTCAACCTATCCTCCAAAGCAGAGGTCTTCAAACTTGGCCCTTTTATGACTTGTGGACTTCAACTCCAAGAATTCCTCAGCCAGGCACGCTGGCTGAGGAATTCTGGCAGCTGAAGTCCACAAGTCATAAAAGGGCCAAGTTTGAAGACCCCCTACTCCAAAGCAGCTGAAGGCAGAACAAGAAGGAATGGATGTGAACTAATCAAGGAGAGAACTAATTTAGAACTAAGGAGAAATTTCCTGACAGTGAGAACAATTAACCAGTAGAATGGCTTGCCTCCAGAGGTTGTGGGTGCTCCATCACTGGAGGTTTTTAAGAAGAGATTGGACAACTGTTTGTCTGAAATGGTATAGGGTCTCTTGCTTGACCAGCAGGTTGGAGAAGAAGGCCTCCAAGGTCCTTCCAACTGTTTTATTCTGTTAGCAACATCAGATCATTTTAAGACATTTCCACACTGCCAGTGAAATATCTCAGGTAGCTTTCATACCTTCCTCTACACTGTCTTTTAGTCTTCTACGATCATACTGCTGTGGTTCAGTTTCAATTTCCCAGGCTTCTTTTTCTTCCTTTTTCTTATTTTAGCACATAAGTTGAGTTTTCACTGGGTGCCATCTCAGCTCATAACTTCTAATCTCTTCTTTTGCACAGAAAGATGTCCCTTGACAGATGTGGCAATATTTTAAGGCTCCAAGCAATTTTTTTTGAAGCTATCATTCTGTCATCTGGAAAAATTTTGGGGGACATGATGGCAGTAGAGACAGTTTTCTTTCTTTAAAGCAATATTTCTTGACGCTAAGAATGCAAATGGCCCTTTAGTTTAGCAAGATTAATAACCTGCTAGTGCCAAAACTCAAGCTGGGAATATGAAATTGCTTCAAAATTCTCTCGCCGTCCTCAGTTGCATTGTGAGTGCCTGGCAACTACTTCACACTTATAATAGTTGCAACTTCCTGGGGTCACATAATCATGGATGGCCCCAATGACTGTGTAGGGCAGATGGGGAGGAGGTCACCGCACCTCAAGAAGGATATAATGGAACTGGAAAAGGTGCAAAAAAGGGCAACAAGAATGATCAAGGAAATGGAGCACCTCCCTTATGAAACCAGATTGCAACGCCTTGGTCTCTTCAGCCTTGAAAGACGGCGTTTAAGGGGTGACTTGATCGAAGTGTATAAAATCATGCATGGGATAGAGAAGGCGGATAGAGAAAAATTCTTTTCTCTATCACACAATACCAGGACAAGGGGGCACTCCCTAAAGCTCATAGCTAAGAAAGTGAGGACAAATAAAGGGAAATATTTCTTCACCCAGAGGGTCGTTGATTTATGGAATTCACTTCCTGAAGGGGTCGTGACAGCTGTCAGCCTTGACAGCTTCAAGGCAGGGCTAGATAGATTCATGGATGCAAAGTGTATTGGTGGTTATTAAAACGGATGTCCATGTGCCGCCTCTATGTTGGTTGAGGCAGGCAGGATTCCCTTGAGTCCCATTTGTTGGGGGTCAAGGGAAAGGGAGGGTTTTGCCTTCTCTTTCTGCTCAAGATCCCCATGTACAATTGGTGGGCCACTGTGTGACACAGAGTGCTGGACTCGATGGGCTTTGGCCTGATTCAGCATGGCTCTTCTTATGTTATGAGGAAGCTAACCACCAGACTGCAAGAACACAAGCCAGCGGTCAGACAAGGAGACCCAAACTCCTTGGTAGCCTCTCACTGTAATAAATAAAGGACACACATTCAATTTTGCAGCTACTAAGATTGTTGGCCGAGCAGGCACAAAAACAGCCAGGGAAGTGATTGAAGCCTGGGAAATGGGCCCTCGTCGGTCAACAGGAGTGCTGATTTACCCCCAGCTTATTTATTTATTTATTTTACGATTTTTATACCGCCCCCCTCCCAAAGGACTCGGGGCGGTGTACAGCCCAATTAAAATGACAACATACAAAAATTAAAATTATTAAAAATAAATTAAATAATTTGGCCTGATATTTAAAAACCCAATACATAATCTAAAAACACAATCCCCTAAAAACAATTATGGCCATTGTTGGAGCTGGAGCTATTATCCCAGCTATTATCAAGTACTTAGAAGATGAGGGCTGAGCTGTTGTGATTCCATGCCAGCCTGTGATCCCGGTAGTTGAGTCTGGGGAATCAAAGGAGGAGGAGGAGGAGGAGGAGGGGCCTGGAGAGCCATCAGAGTTGGAGGGAGGCTCTGATGAGCTGCAGGACTTACAGACTGATGAGGAGGTTAGTCCTCCCACTCGTGATTGAGCTGAGAGCCAGCTGTGCTGGGAAGAGGAGTCAGACTCGGAGGAAGCACACCTGGAAGACCTCAGAGATGCTCGTAAATGTAGGCAGGTCACACGAGTAAGACGGAGGGAGGCAATGGGGCGACTCCAGGGGAGGAGGGGGAAGCAGTGAAAAGCCACGCCTTGGGGTATGCGTAACAAAAAGGGAACGTGTGGGCAGGGCTGGTTGCTGGAGGCAACCCTTTGCAAAGAACTTCAGATCAAGAGATCATGGTCTGTCTATTTTGCCTGCGAATTATTTCCTCTTTGACTCGTGCTCTATTTTTACTTTCGGACAAGGTCTCCATTGGGAAAGTGGTCTGTTGCTTTGGTTTTCTGGGACAATTATCAGGTCTATAACTCAAATAAAAAGGGTTTATTGTTCAAAGAGAAGTTGTCTTTGTGAAGTAACAAGGACATGCGTAGGCTGGGACAGAACATGAGCAGCACAAGGAAACAGTAGCCCACAACTTAAGAGCCAGCTATCAACCCACCCCAATCAACATCTAAAAAGCCACATACAACATGCAACATATAAATACCACACACAGAACAGCACACACTCCGCTAGAGAGAGGTTTGCAGAGTCCAAAAGCTCAGAAGACAAAACATCTGGTTCCAGTGACTGACTCAGATTGGAACCTCACATAATCATATTTTGTGACTATTCATATCTTGTCTTGTCTTGTCTTATCTTATATCTCATCTTACATCTCATCTTACATCTTATCTTGTCTTGTCTTGTCTTATCTCTTATCTCTTATCTCTCACCTCATCTCCTCTCACTTGAGCGATCGGTCCACCTGCACACATGCAAGGTGGTACGTGGTTAAGTGAGGGTTTTGATGATCCTCCACCGGGTTAGATCCCTTCTGATGTCTTCATTTCTCTTTAAAAGTGTAAGAGGACGCATCGCCAGTATACTCCTCCATGGGGAATTTGTCAATTGACTCATGTTTATTTAATGTGTTTGCAGACAGATTCCCAAGAGCCTCTCAACAAGGCACAGACTTTGACTCTGCTGGTTGGCATTTCCTGCATCTTTGAAATATCCTTTCTTGAGATGCAGTAACCGGCAGAGGTCACGTCATTCCAAGTAATCTCAAAAATGGATCAGCTACGCCGAGGGAAATACTGCATCATAATGAAAATATCCCGGCACTTTCTTTTTTTCCCCTCAAAAGCTGAAAATGCACATTTTCCAAAACGGGAAAGGAAGAGAAGGAGAGAGACATCAAGTAGCAGAGTTCTGAGGGGATGCCCACCTTAGGTGAACCACGACGACCAAGCTGTGGTTGAAGGTTCCCAGCTTTTATGCCCTATTCTGTATTATTGAGCCTCCCACCAATGTTGGGTTTACAAAAGGGAGGAGAATGCTGTTTTAATGACAACTTCCTCCCTCCCTCCCTCCCTCCCTTGTCTTCCTTCCTTCCTCCCTCCCTCCTTCCCTTTTCTCTTCCTTCCTTCCTTCTTTCCTCCCTCCTTCCCTTTTCTCTTCCTTCCTTCCTTCCTTCTTTCCTCCCTCCTTCCCTTTTGTCTTCCTCCCTCCCTCCCTCCTTCCCTATTGTCTTCCTTTCTTCCTCCCTCCTTTCCTTTTGTCTTCCTTTCTTTCTTCCTTCCTCCTTTCCTTCCTTCCTCCCTCCCTCCTTCCTTCCCTTTTGTCTTCCTTCCCTCCTCTCTCCCTCCTTCCATTTTGTCTATCTATCTATCTTCCTTCCTCCTTTCCTTCCTTCCTTCCTTCATTCCTTCCTCCCTCCTTCCTTCCCTTTTGTCTTCCCTCCTCCCATTTTGTCTATCTTCCTTCCTTCCTCCCTTCCTTCCTTCCTTCCTTCCTTCTCTTTTTTCCTTTTCTCCATCCTTATTCAAACACTCATAATAGGTTTTCCTTTCTCTTCCATTAGCTACTTCTAGTCTATGCACACACATGTGGGTACATGTTGTATGCATGTTTCAACTGCCATACAACTCACCAAAATGGGACACTGGGTCAGAATAAAACTGGAAGGGATCTGAGGTCTTGTAATCCAACCCCCTGCTCAAGCAGGAGACCCTGTACTAGTTCAGACAAATGGCTGTCCAGTCTCTTCTTAAAAACTTCCAGTGTTGGAGCATTCACAACTTCTGGAGGCAGGTTGTTCCACTGGTTAATTGTTCTAACTGTCAGGAAGTTTCTCCTTAGTTCCAGGTTGCTTCTCTCCTTGATCAGTTTCCATCTGTTGCTTCTTGTCCTGCCTTCAGGTGCTTTGGAGAAGAGCTTGACTCCCTCTTCTTTGGGGCAGCCCCTGAGATACTGGAAGACTGCTTTCATGTCCCCCCTCGTCCTTCTCTTCATTAAACTAGACATACCCAATTCCAGCAGCCGTTCTTGATATGTTTTAGCCTCCAGTCCCCTGATCATCTTTGTTGTTCTTCTCTGCACTCTTTCTAGAGTCTCAACATCTTTTTTATATATCGTGGGGACCAAAACTGGATGCAGGATTCCAAGTGTGGCCTTATCCTGTGCTTGTTTTCAATGTAACCTGTTTTGTGTCTGCGTTACCCTTTAGCCTTACCACCTGTTTGATTAGTGCACAGGGCATGGCACACACTATCAAAAGCTTTATTTCAATATAGAATTACAAGCTCGGTATAAAATTAGGTTGCAATCAGTGACACTATGTTTTGAGGAAGACTTAACATTATTGAGGATGATTTTTAACTCCCCCCCCCACATCTGAAGGTGACATGGAAGGCTTGTCTAATTCATCTTTAACACTTGTTTATTTCCTGAGATTCGAAGGAAAATATATTTCCAAGAAAAGTTTGGTGAAGATGTTGGAGCCTGCAGAGATAGCTAGGTCTATTTCTTTCATTAGAGCAGCGGTTCTCAACCTGTGGGTCGCGACCTCATTTGGGGTCGAACGACCATTTCACGGGGGTCGCCAAACACCG
Source organism: Bothrops alternatus (assembly GCA_034064705.1). Lineage (NCBI taxonomy): Eukaryota > Metazoa > Chordata > Lepidosauria > Squamata > Viperidae > Bothrops > Bothrops alternatus. The sequence goes on from JARGCV010001000.1 coordinate 16,620, forward strand.
CAGTCCGCCATTTTTTTTTGGTCGGCCATTTTTTTTGGGTCTGCCATTTTTTTCCCCTTTGCGATGCGGGCCGTTGCGCCGCGCATGCGCGATGCGGGCCCGCCATTTTTTTGGGGTCGGCCATTTTTTTGGGGGGTCGGCCATATTTTCCCCTTTGCGATGCGGGCTGGGGTTGAGCCCCGGAAAAGGTTGAGAACCGCTGGATTAGAGAAAAGACTAAATCAATATTTAGGGCTGAGGGGAAACCCCTTATAGACCTTTTGCACAAAACAGGGGGAAAAATGCACTGAAGACCTATCCTTTTGATGACTGGGGGAAAAAATAGATAAAAAGTGAGCTTTTTTTTGTAATCTTACTGTAGTGACCAAAATTGTGTAAACCTTTTGAGAAAAGTATTCTTTTGAGGTTTGATGGCTAATAATACCCCTTTGTTTTGGAGTAGTACCATAAAATTACAGATCAATGGAAAGATAATTTAATCAAGAATGTAAGGCAACGGAGTTTGTTCAATGATATGTACCGTATTCTATGAAATGTTAAGAGCCAAATAACCAGAAAAAGGAAGCACAACTTGCTCAGGTGGATCTCAGGGAGCTTTCCTTCATCCGATTGCAGCCAATGAGCATAAGTGTTTAGAGAGCCCATCGGGTGTCATCTTGTTTTGGCCAAGAGTGCCAACAGGCTCAAACTCAACCCCAACAAGACGGAGTGGCTATGGGTTCTGCCTCCCAAAGATAACTCAATCTATCCATCCATCAACCTGGGGGGGAGCTTTTGACCCCCTCGGAGAAGGTCCGCAACTTGAGCATCCTCCTCGATCCATAGCTAAATTTGGAACATCATCTTTCGGCTGTGGCGAGGAGGACATTTGCCCAGGTTCGCCTGGTGCACCAGTTGCGGCCCTATTTGGACCGGGAGTCTCTTCTCACAGTCACTCATGCCCTTATCACCTCGAGGCTTGACTACTGCAATGCTCTCTACATGGGGCTACCTTTGAAAAACGTTCGGAGACTTCAGGTAATGCAGAATGCAGCCGCGCGAGCAGTGTTGGGCTTGCCTAGAAATACCCACATTTCGGCATCACTCCGCAAGCTGCATTGGCTGCCAATTGGTCTCCGAACCCAATTCAAAGTGTTGGTAATGACCTATAAAACCCTACGTGGCATCGGACCAGGTTACTTACGGGACCGTCTGCTGCCCCATGAATCCCAGTGGCCGGTTAGGGCCCACAGAGTCGGCCTTCTCCAGGTCCCGTCAGCCAGACAGTGTCGCCTGGCGGGGCCTAGGGGAAGAGCCTTCTCTGTTGCGGCCCCGGCCCTCTGGAACCAACTTCCCCCGGAGATCCGTGTCGCCCCCACCCTCTCCGCCTTTCGTAAATTACTTAAAACACACCTCTGCCGGCAGGCCTGGGGCAGTTAACATCTTGCCCCAAGCCAGTGTATGTCTGTGTGTATGTTGAATGATTGGTTTTTCTTTTAAATTAGGGGTTTTAATATATATGTATATTTAATTGTTGATTTCTATTATGTTGTGAGCCACCCTGAGTTCTCCGGAATAGGGCAGCATAGAAGTCAAATTAATAAATAAAATAAATAATAAAATGAGCCAATCAGATCACAGTGGGATCCAGTGACTGATCTCATGGATTGAAGCTGAGAGGAGGACATTGGTCAGGGTGTTATGTGATGGCTATCAAGTTGGTTGGTTTTGTTGTTGTTGTTGTTGTTCTTTCATTTAGTGAGCTTGCAAAACGTAATAAAATTAAAGCCATGGTGCAAAGAGTTGACTGGTTGCCCAGAAAGCGATGTAAAATAGTATTTATTCAGTGAACAAGGCTACAGTTATAAAGACATTGGAAGAAAAAAATGGGTGGAAACTTAACCAAAGGTGGCATTTCTACCGTACACTTTTCCCAAAAGGTTTCCACGAATTTTGGGCACTGCTGTATAGCCAACGATAATTTGGTGACCGTATTTTGATGCAAAGGAAATCCGAAACCTTTTTCTTTCATTTCCATTTTATCTTTTCTTTCTGCACTTTTTTTTCCTTTCCCTTTTCTTTCTCCCCCCACCCCCCCCCGAAAAAAAATGTACATTTGAAAATAAGAGAGAGGGCAAGTCAGAGGGGAAAGAAAGAGGAGGGAAGAATTTAGGGAAGGCGTTTGCTTAAAAATACGAATATAAAATATCCGCCAAAGTGCAGGAAGGCAGAACAAGGCGCAACGGATGGAAACTAATCAAGGAGAGAAGCAACCTAGAACTAAGGAGAAACTTCCTGACAGTGAGAACAATTAACCAGTGGAACAACCTGCCTCCAGAAGCGGTGAATGCTCCAACACTGGAAGTTTTTAAGAAGAGATTGGACAGCCATTTGTCCGAAATGGGATAGGGATTCCTGCCTGAGCAGTGGGTTGGACTAGATGACCTCCAAGGTCCCTTCCAATTTTGTCATTCTATTCTTCTGAATCTGAAAAGAAACCAGGGGTTAAAACCAAATTTCATTATCAACCCCAGAAAGCTGTGCCCTCTGTTCTCCAAAGGAATTTATCTGTTCGTCTCCTCTTTCCCATTATTCTGTCCCAACGAGCCCACTTCCTTCACTAACCCATCGTATCAATTTATATGCTAATAGGACCCTGGATATTAATTCAAGGCAGGTCCTGTCCAGGCAAGGAACAGAGAGCGAAGGAAGCCCCGTTCTCTAGAAGGAGATTGCCGAGGCTCTCGTGAAAACTAAACAACAACAAAAACAAAAAGACATCAAATCCAAAATAATTGGATCGTTGATACGAGTTCACTCCTGCAGATTAAGCCGCGCTTTCATTTCGTCTTTCGTCTGTTTGTCAGGAGACTTTTGAAAGTGGTTTGTGGTTAGTTAAGCCTCGGCAGGGGAGAGAAGAGGAGGGAACACAGAAGACAGAATTTTAGGTTGGAAGGGACCTTGGAGGTCTTCTAGTCCAGCCCCCTGCTCAAGCAGGAGAACTTATATCATCTCAGACAGGTGATTGTCCAGTCTCCTCTTAAAAACAGGTGATTGTCCAGTCTTTTCTTAAAAACCTCCAGTGATGGAGCGCCCACAGTTTCTGAAGGTCAGCTGTTCCACTATTAGGAACAGAACAGAATAGAACAACAGAGTTGGAAGGGACCTTGGAGGTCATCTAGTCCAACCCCCTGCTCAGGCAGGAAACCCTATACTATTTCAGACAAATGGTTGTCCAATCTCTTCTTGAAATCTTCTAGTGTTGGAGCATTCACAACTTTTGGAGGCAGATTGTTCCACTGATTAATTGTTTTCCCTGTCAGGAAATTCCTCCTTAGTTCCAGGTTGCTTCTCTCCTTGATGAGTTTCCATCTGTGGCTTCTTGTCCTGCCTTCAGGCGCTTTGGAGAATAGCTAGACTGCCTCTTCTTTGGGGCAGCCCCTGAGATACTGGAAGACTGCTATCATGTCACCCCTAGTCCTTCTTTTCATTAAACTAGACCTACCCAAGTCCAGCAACCGTTCCTTGTATGTTTTAGCCTCCAGTCCCCTAATCATCTTTGTTGCTCTTCTCTGCACTCTTTCCAGAGTGTCAACATCTTTTTTACATCGTGGTGACAAAAACTGGATGCAGTATTCCAAGTGTGGCCTTACCAAGGCCTTGTAAAGTGGTATCAACACTTCCTGTGATCTTGATTCTATCCCTCTGTTAATGCAGCCTAGCACTGTGTTGGCCTTTTTGGCAGCTGCAGCACACGGCTGGCTCCTATTTAGGTGATTGTCCACTAGGACTCCGAGGTCCCTCTCACAGTTGCTACTATTGAGTAAGGTACCACCTTACTATATCTGTGCATTTGGTTTCTCTGACTGAGAGTGAATTTGTCAATGTTGATAGTGTTCAGGGGGTGCCTGAAAAGTTGTTTTGAGATTGCCCCTCTCTTAAGGAGCCCCATCTGTAGGAGCATGAAGAAGGGCCTTCTCTATGATGGCTCCTTCCCTGTGGAACACCATCACCACAGATAGGATTGGCCCCCACCTTGATATTCTTCCAAAAGTCCCAGAAGACCTGGTTCTGCCAATGAGCCTGGGTACCCCAGGGGTGATAGAAGCCAATCAAGCAGTTGGTTTGATTGTTGTCACCAGGAAAGTGAAGGTTTGATGGCTTTTGTATTGGGGTTTTATCTCTTTCAACCACCCGGAGACACTGTGAGTTGGGCAGCCCTATCAATTTTCCAAATAAATAAATACATAATTTCCCACAATCGGGCACTTGATTGCTAATTTTTATGGCTTCTACATCCGCCTCTCAAAATAAGCCATCAGCCTTGTATTAAACTTCTCGGAACAGATTTTGGAGACAGCTGCCTGATTGTTCTTTCCAGTCCCTTGGTCTGTCTTAATCAGGGCGCAACGGTGCAGAAGGTCCCTTATGCTATTCCTCCATATCACAGCTCTGCCCAGCACAATCAAAATAGGAGAAGGTGCCCCTCACAGAATAACATAGTTGGCAGGCACCTGGGAGGTCATCTAGTCCAACCCCTGCTTGAGCAGGAAACCCTATGCCTTTCTGGACAAATGGCTGCCCAATCTCTTCTTCAAAACCTCCAGGGTTGGAGCAGCACCCATAACTTCTGAAGGCAAGCTATTCCATTGGTGGATTGCTCTAATGGTGGAATTCAAATATCTCTTATTCGATGCAGGCCTGGGCCTCCGAGGCCTAGAATGGACATCCGGAAGTGGCATCCATGCACTTCCGGTGGGCTGTTCTAGGCCTGGGAGGCTTCCTCCAGGATTCCGAGGCCTAGAACAGACTTCCGGAAGTAGCACCACACACTTCCGGTAGGCCTCCGAGGCCCAGTCTGGACTTATGGAAGCCAGCCAGTTCTCCAAATGCAGCAAAATTTAGCTACTGGTTCTGTTGAACTGGTACGAACTGGCTAAATCTCACCACTGGATTGTTCTCCCCGTTAGGAAATTTCTCGTTAGTTCTAGGTTGGTTCTTTCCTGTGTTGAGTGGATCTGTGAGTCTCCTCCAAATCACAGCTCCGCCCAGAAAAATCGAAATTGAAGGAGGTGTCCCTAACAGAATAACATACTTGAAAGGGACCTTGGAGGTCATCTAGTCCAGCAGGAGACCCTATACCACTCCAGACTTATGGTTATCCAAGTCCTTCTTTAAAAGCTCCAATGTTAAGCCTGCTGTAAGCATGGCTTAAACCCCACTGCAGGAGGAAACCGGGACATGATCACCCCCCTCCCCTCCGAATTCCTGATTTATTTATTTATATTTATTTATTTATCTAACGAGCTGCGTGGAGAAAACATCCAGCTTCCGGTTTGTAAAACCTACCCGGCTGCATTCTGATTTATTTATTTTGATATTTTTTTTGTCCTGTTTTTTTTTTTTTCCCCTTGCTGCTCCTGTCTTCACAAAAGACTGGGGGAAAAAAACGGGCACCATTAGGTATTTACATGTTTTCCCTTTTATTAAAAATAAGACATTTTTTTTCCTGGTGTGCTTTGAAAACCGCACAGGGAATAATTGGCCAACGCAAAGATGAGGAGAAGTGGAGAAAGAACTAAAAAAAAATAAATTTTTTTTTAAAAAAGAGAAAGAAAAAAACAACAACCCCAAAGCGAAGAGAGACGTTGCCGACAAAATGAGCGTTAAAAAAAAAAAATGAGCAACGTGCGCGTAACAAATATCCTGTTCCATGGACTCCTGGCCCTGCAAGTGTCAGATGACATGTGAAAAGAATAGATTTGGGGGAAAGGGTGGGATGGGGGAATCCAAAGACTCCCTAATGTAGGAAAAGATACATTTTGTTTCTTGGAACAAGAGGTAGTCCATGATTTACGACAATTGCTCCTGACAGTTTTGTTGCTAAACAAAGGGAGGCTTGCTCCATTTTATGACTGTTTTTAGAAGACAGGCTAAACATTACAGAATAACAGGGTGGGAAGGGATCTCTGAGGTCTTCTAGTCCAACCCCCTGCTCAGGCAGGAAACTCTACACAATTTCAGACCAAGAGTTGCCCAGTCTCCAATAATGGAGCGTCCACAACTTCTGAAGTCAAGCTGTTCCATTGGTTGATTGGCACTGTTGTTAAGAGAATCACTGCAGTTATTGTGGGAGGTCGCCCCCTCCCCCAGAGAAGGAAGTGTTTTGGGAAATATTAAAAAGGCAGAATGTATTTCCCCAAAGGATCTTAAAGGCAGAAAAGCAAGGCCAGTTTTTCTTAATAGGCCCAAGAAGAAACTAGGCCAGCTTTTAGAAATGCAGATAATAATAATAAAGTTGGAAGGGACCTTGGAGGTCATCTAGTCCAACCCCCTGCTCAGGCAGGAACCCTACACCATTTCAGACCAATGACTGTCCAGTCTCTTCTTAAACACTTCCAGTGTTGGAGCATTCACTGCTTCTGGAGGCAGGTTGTTCCACTGGTTAATTGTTCTCACTGTCAGGAAGTTTCTCCTTAGGTCTAGGTTGCTTCTCTCCTTGATTAGTTTCCATCCATTGCTTCTTGTCCTTCCTTCAGACGCTTTGGAGAATAGCTTGACTCCCTCTTCTTTGGGGCAGCCCCTGAGATATTGGAACATTGCTATCATGTCCCCCCTCGTCCTTCTCTTCGTTAAACTAGAAATATCCATTCAGAAAGGATGGAGCCAGGAAGCTAGAAGCTGATGAGATTAGGAAAGCAAAGACCCCTAAAGTCTACATACCCCATTCAAACTCTAAAAGTTAAAAAAAAACAAAAACCCACCACTCCCAGCTACAGGTGGTCAGTTTTTCCAGAGCCATCTTTCTGTCTGGCTCTGCTCTTCAATAAACTGCAACCTTCTTTCTAAAGCAGTCTCCATTTTGTTGATTCCAGGCTTGGACTGGACCCTGATGAAGATTTTTTTTATTTCAACATTATTAAGTGAATCACTGCAGTCATTAAGCAGGTTTGGCTTCCCCTATTGACTTTGCTTCTTAGAAGGTCTCACAAACGATGAACACATGACCCCGGAACAGTGCCACCGTCACAAATACATGCCAGTTTCCAAGCATTCAAATTTTGGACCACGGGAAAGCTGTAACAGTCGTAACGGTGAAACCTGGTCATCAGCTACTTTCTTCAATGCCATTGAAACGGTCACTAAACAAATCATTGTAAGTTGAGGACCACCCATGCCTTTAAAAATTTCCTTATGCAAAAACTCCAACTTCAATAGACCGGAGGTAAAATAACTTTCCATCACAAAATGTAGATGATCAACACTGTTCTGCATTCAAGGGCATTGTGCTTTCAACATTCATAGAGCAGCTTAAAAGGAAGACCACGAAAGAATTATACTTAATGTCAGTTGTATTTTTTTTTTACTTCAAAGAAACTCATTCCGGGGTATTATTATATGAGATGATTGTGTCTTCTCTAAGATCTTCCCACTAACAGCAGCCCAAATGTCGTTCTTTTGTTTTGGGGTGAAAAACAATATAATTCATTCTTCGCCTGGAAGAAGGTGATCTATCAGAAACATACTTTCCATAAATCTTTAGCGTAAACTAAAGAAAATGTCCCCAACGTACGGCCACAGTTGAGTGCAAAAATGTCATTTCTTGCCACAGTTGTCAACTGCAGTTGTTGAGTTAATTACACAGTTGTCAAGTCAGGAAGAAAGCTGGGGCAAGGAGGGCAGGGCCAAGGGTCTAGACCCATCATCACATACATCAGAGGTCCCCAGTTTTTTGGGCACCAGGGACCAGTTCCGTGGAGAGAGGTTTTTCCACGGACCGATGTGTGTGTTGTTTTGTGTGCTGCCTGCATCCCACGGAGGGGGCTTTGCTTGTTTGTGTGGACCAGTTGCTGGCATGCCATGGCCCGGTACCAGTTCATGGCCCAGGGATTGGGGACCCCTGATATACATGACCCCTGTGTCTAAACAGGACATGTATGTATGTAGAAACGGGACAAGATGAACTAATTCTACTTTATTACAAGGCTATTGTAAAGCTATTGTAAGGATCTTGCAAATTGGAAAGTGGAAACTTCCCACCGCCTCTTTTCATTGGGTAATTCATTGGGGGAGGCCCTTCCTAAGTTTCTTCCTCAGCCAAGACTTAACCTTGGCACTTGTGGGGGTTTATTATTTGGGAGGAAAGGACTATAATGGCAGAAACGTAATTCCAATGGGCATCAGCAGAAAGGAACAAATTCCATCCAGATAGTCCTCGATTTGCAGTAGTATGTTTAGGGACCATTCAGAATTACAATGGCATTGAAAAAAGTGACTTAAAGACCAGTTTTCACACTTACAACCACCGCAGCATCGTGATCAGAGGCATAGAATCAATATCAAGTGAAGTATTAGTACCGCTTTATAAAACCCTACTGAGGCCACACCTGGGATACTGCAGCCAATTTTGGTCACCATATCACAAAAAAGAGGTTGAGAGTTTGGAAAAAAAATTCAGAGAAGAGCAACTAAGATGATCCAAGGCCTGGAGATCAAAACATACAAAGAACGGCTGCAAGACTTGGGTTTGGCCAGTCTAAAGAAAAGAAGAACCAGGGGTGACATAATAGCAGTGTTCCAGTATTTGAGGGGCTGCCACAAAGAAGAAGGGGACAGGTTGTTCACCAGAGCATCAGAGGGAAGGATGAGAAACAATGGTTGGAAGCTAATCAAGGAGAGAAGCAGCTTGGAATTAAGGAGAAAGTTCCTAACAGTGAGGACAATTAACCAATGGAACAGCTTTGCCTCCATAAATCGTGGGCACTCCATCACTGGAGATTTTTAAGAAGAGGCTGAACAGTCACTTGTCTGAGACGGTATAGTTCTCCCGCTTGAGCAGGGGGCTGGACTAGAAGACCTCCAAGGTCCCTTCCAGCTTCTATTCTGTTCTGTTCTATACATATAAATATAGACTAGAATAGAGAATAACTGAGTTGGAAAAGATCTTGAAGGTCATCTAGTCCAACCCCCTGCTCAAGCAGGAAACCCTATACCATTTCGGACAAATGGCTGTCCAGTCTCTTCTTAAAAACTTCCAGTGTTGGAGCATTCACCGCTTCTGGAGGCAGGTTGTTCCACTGGTTAATTGTTCTCACTGTCAGGAAGTTTCTCCTTAATTCTAGGTTGCTTCTCTCCTTGATTAGTTTCCATCCGTTGCTTCTTGTCCTGCCTTCAGATGCTTTGGAGAAGAGCTTGACTCCCTCTTCTTTGGGGCAGCCCCTGAGATATTGGAAGACTGCTATCAGGTCACCCCTGGTTCTTCTCTTCATTAAACTAGACCAGTGGTGGTGAACTTATGGCATGTGTGCTAGAGGCGGCACTCAGAGCCCTCTCTGTGGGCACGCATACCGTTGCCCCACTCCCACCACCCCCATGGCCCCCTCCTCACCAGCAGCCCCCTCAGAGGAGAGTCGCCCTGGGTGCAGCCTATGCAGGGCAATGCAGCCAAGGACATGGCAGCTAGGCAGTGGGGACAAGATTCCACCCTCATGCCCCATCGCATGCAGATGCTGCTGCAGGGCGTGGACAGAAGGCATGGCCACCATGACACTGCTGGGCCACCTGGGCGATCTGATGTGGCAGGCCGCGGAGGCAGTGGGTGCACCTGTGGGCAGGAGAGGCAGGGACGGGGCAGGGGTGAGACGGTTTTGGGGCACTCAGTCTCTAAAAGGTTCGCCATCACTGAACTAGACATATCCAATTCCAGCAACCGTTCCTTATATGTTTTACCCTCCAGTCCCCTGATCATCTTTGTTGCTCTTCTCTGCAGTCTTTCTAGAGTCTCAGCATCTTTTTTACATCGTGGTGACCAAAACTGGATGCCGTATTCCAAGTGTGGCCTTACCAAGGCCTTGTAAAGTGGTATTAACACTTCACGTGATCTTGATTCTCTCGCTCTGTTAATGCAGCCTAGGACTATCTGTATTATTTCATTCACATCAAACTTCCATAAAAGCCTTCTGATACGTTGTTTCTCTGAAATAGACCTTAAAACACTCCACAGTTTCCATTGTTAGAATTTGCCAAATCAGTTTCAACATCAGTGATCACCTGAGGTAAAATACCTTCCCCGATCAATACAGGTTATTCTCGAATTATGGTCACTGCCGAGCCCAAAATGTCCTTTTCCAAGCCAGACAATTGTGAGTTTTGTCCCGTTGGATGACCTTTTTAACCACAGTCGTGAGGTACATAAGAACCTAAGAAGAGCCATGCTGAATCAGGCCAAAGCCCATCGAGTCCAGCATTCTGTGTCACACAGTGGCCCACCAATTGTACATGGGGGTCTTGAGCAGAAAGAGAAGGCAAAACCCTCCCTTTCCCTTGACCCCCAACAAATGGGACTCAAGGGAATCCTGCCTGCCTCAACCAACATAGAGGCGGCACATGGACATCCGTTTTAATAACCACCGATACACTTGGCATCCATGAATCTGTCTGACCCTGCCTTGAAGCTGTCAAGGCTGACAGCTGTCACGACCCCTTCAGGAAGTGAATTCCATAAACCAACGACCCTCTGGGTGAAGAAATATTTCCCTTTATTTGTCCTCACTTTCTTACCTATGAGCTTTAGGGAGTGCCCCCTTGTTCTGGTATTGTGTGATAGAGAAAAGAATTTTTCTCTATCCACCTTTTCTATCCCATGCATGATTTTATACACTTCGATCAAGTCACCCCTTAAAGGCCGTCTTTCAAGGCTGAAGAGACCAAGGCGTTGCAATCTGGTTTCATAAGGGAGGCGCTCCATTTCCTTGATCATTCTTGTTGCCCTTTTTTGCACCTTTTCCAGGTAAATCGTTGCAATTTTTCAGTGAATTTTGTAGTTGTTAAAAAAAAAATATGGCTTCCCCATGTTGGAAGCCAGCTGGGAAGGTTACCAAATGGTGATCACGTAACCTCGGGACACTGCGACCGTCATAAATATGAGTTGGTTGCCAAGGGACCCAGATTTTGATCACGTGACCGGTTGTAAGTGGGGAAACTGGTTGCAAGTCACTTTTTTCAGCGCCGTAGTCATTCTGAACGATCACCGAACAAAATAGTTGTACGTTGAGGATGACCTGGATCATTCTTTCAAAACGGGATTTGCAAGTTCTGAAGATAACTTGAAAATATTGTGCAATAGGATGGAAGTTGCGTAACGTGTCCCAATGGTGCTTTTTTTTTTTCAGCAGGCAACTGGACTTTCTTGTTTTTCTTTGAAGAGGTTTCGCTTCCCATCCAAGAAGCTTCTTCGGCTCTGACTGGATGGTGGAGGATTTATACTCCTTGTAGACAGCTGATCATTTGCATTGTTTTAGAGAGTCCATGAGGCCACTTGGAGGTTTCACCTGTGTCCTCGGGGTCACCTGAGTGGTGCAAATGGGGGTGGAGCCTTCTTGGCTGCAGGATGTTTTCTGCCCTGGGTCCAGTGGTGGGATTCAGCCGGTTCGTACCAGTTTGGCAGAACCGATAGCTGATTTTTTGTTGCCTGCGCCCAGAATGGACTTCTGGAAGCGGCATCCATGCTGAGAACCGGTTGTTCCCATATTTGAACCCCACCACTCCCTCCCTCCCTCCCTCCTTCCTTCCTTCCTTCCTCCCTCCCTTCCACCCTTCCTCCCTCCCTCCCTCCTTCCTTCCTTCCTTCCTCCCTCCCTCCCACCCACCATTCCTTTCTTCCTTTCTTCCTTTCTTCCTTTCTTCCTTTCTTCCTTTCTTCCTTCCTTCCTTCCTTCCTTCCTTCCTTCCTTCCTTCCTTCCTTCTTGTGGTGGGATTCAGCTGGTTTGTACCACTTTGGCAGAACCGGTAGCTAATTTTTTGTTGCCTGCGCCCAGAATGGACTTCCGGAAGCGGCATCCATGCTGAGAACCAGTTGTTCCCATATTTGAATCCCACCACTCCTTCCTTCCTTCCTTCCTTCCTTCCTTCCTTCCTTCCTTCCTTCCTTCCTTCCTTCCTTCCTTCCTCCCTCCCTCCCATCCTCCCTTCCTCCCTCCCTCCCTCCCTCCCTTCCTTCCTTCCTTTCTTTCTTCCTTCCTTCCTTCCTTCCTTCCTTCCTTCCTTCCTTCCTTCCTTCCTTCCTTCCTTCCTTCCTTCCTTCCTTCCTTCCTTCTTGTGGTGGGATTTAGCTGGTTTGTACCACTTTGGCAGAACCGGTAGCTAATTTTTTGTTGCCTGGGCCCAGAATGGACTTCTGGAAGCGGCATCCATGCAGAGAACCGGTTGTTCCCATATTTGAATCCCACCACTCCTTCCTTCCTCCCTCCCTCCCTTTCATCCTTCCTCCCTCCCTTCCTTCTTGTGCTAGGATTCATCCGGTTTGCCCCACTTTGGCAGAACTGGTAGCTAATTTTTTATTGCCTGGGCCCAGAATGGACTTCTGGAAGTGGCATCCATGCAGAGAACCGGCTGTTCACATGTTTGAATCCTACCACTGCCTGGGTCCCTTCACTCTTGAAGACAGGTGCATTTCCAGAAAACATTGCAGATTACAGGAACCATCTACGCTTTACTTTGAGATGCAGACAACATGGGCTCATCCCCAACAGCCTGCGCCTGTCTTTAACAGTGAAGGGATCCAGGGCGGAAAACATCCTGCAGCCAAGAAGATTCCACGCCCATTTGCACCACTCAGGTGACTCTGAGGACACAGATAAACCTCCAGCTGGTCTCAACGACTCTCTAAAAGGATGCAAATGACTAGCTGTCAGCAAGGAATATAAATCCTTCCCTTCCCCACCATCCAGTCAGAGCTGAAGAAGCTTCTTGGATGAGAAGCAAAACATCTTCAAAGAAAAACAAGAACGTCCAGTTGCCTCGTGAAAAAGCATCTTTGGGACAACCATGTCTTGGATAACTGAGAATCTCGATAGATGTTGCATAACAATATATATCTCCCTTCCATCTTTCTCCTTCATTACTCTTCGGCTGAAGGGTCACCTTGTCCTGATGGCTGGTGACCACCAGAACTTATTTTTTCACACAATAGCAATTTATAGGCTCCACAACCCATAGCCCATCATGTTTGCACCATGCGCCACTCTCTGTAACAGAAGGAACAAGTGAATCCATCCTTGTTATGAAGAAAATATTTTTTTCCAAATGGTGATGTGATGGAAGGAGTTGGGTGTCAACCCACAAGACGTATCTTTAACATTTTCAACACACGCTTACTCTACTGCAGGGGTCTTCAAACTTGGCCCTTTTATGACTGGTGGACTTCAACTCGCAGAATTCCTTAGCCATGCACGCTGGATGAGGAATTCTGTGAGTTGAAGTCCACTCCTCTTAAAGTCTATATAGGAATTCTGGGAGTTGAAGTCCACCAGTCATAAAAGGGCCAAGTTTGAAGACCCCCTGCTCTAGTGTATGTCATCTCTATGGAAGGGTGCGATTGAAGCCATTGTCAACTATCCCAAACACAAGCAAAAATAATAATAATAAAAAAGGAATCAAATATGCCACGCCTTTCCGTTATGGGTGGGGGGGGGAAGAGAGAGTGATTAAAACACGACAAAGAGGGCACAAAATGGTCAGAAAAGCGATATAAAACAGAAGTCCAATTTGTCAGTTTTCCCTCTGTCTGGAGAAAAAGAGGTTGATATTTTCTGTAAAAATTGCTGATACTTTCTATTTAAAAAAAACCCTGATTATGATTTGTTTTTTTTCTTTGCTTAAATATTGCTTAACATGTACTAATTAACACGGTACAGAAATGCCAGAAAGAGACAATAATATTCCAGTTTCCTATTTCTTTGGACAGGAGCATAATCCCACAGACTTTTTTTTTTTTCATGGGAAATTTGAAAATCTCTGGAGCCACTCTTAAACTTGTGCTGTCCCTTCTTAAGAACAATTGCCAACTGTTTTGGGCAGGATAAAATTCTGAGTTTTGCTGAATTCTCAGCACATCCTAAACACGGTGCAAGAGGGAAGAAAGCCATTTTAGATTTCAGCGTCTGCAAAATCAGATTTTTTACCCAGAAGCACAAAGACAGAAGGAGAAAGGATTAGCAACCTCCTACACAATCTCAACTCCAGGGATTACAAATATTTGAAAGTCAGCTGCGTCCTCACATTTTCCTTGAAAGCAAAATCAGGAAAGGAAAAAAAAGTGCTCAGAAAAAAAGCAAAGAAAGTTGGTGGATTTCAAGTTCTCTTTTTATTGAAGAAAAAGAAAAAAAAATGAAGAAAAAAAATAGAGATTTTTTTCCCCAAGTGAACTTTACTCACTGTGTGTGTGTGTGTGTTTGTGTGGTTTTTTTTGTCTCGGTTTGTCTCAAAGTCTAAGGCAAATGTTCTATTCAATGTCTCCAGGTTAGTTCGCTGAGGACTTTCTGCTTTGAAGAGTGGATGGGTCAAAAGATGGGGAGGGGGGTTTTGTGTCTTTTGAAATAAAAAATAGGAGGAAAAACCCAAACCAAACAAAAAACAACAACCCTGAATTTGCAGGAACCATTGGAACAAAAGCCCACCACAAGTTTCTGGATGACTGACTAACGAGTCGATAGGATGACCTACATTCTTTTTTTGTGTGTTCATTGATTTCCTTTTATTTATTTTTTATTTTAAAAAAAAACACCCTCCCTTTTTACCCAGTAAAGCAGGTTTTGTGGTGGTTCTCCAGTTGAATGGATTTTTAACTTAAGAGGAGTTTGTCCGTTGTCCAAATGTCACACTCCGCTTACCGATGCTGAAGAGGTCGCCCAAAAAAATAAAATTGGAGTAGAAGAAAGGGATTTGAAATCTTCCAGCCCAGACAGTTTGTCCGTCTCCCTTGGTTCTCCTTCTGCACAGATATTCTCCCAATGAGGTCAACGCAGGGTTGATGGAGATGTCCAATGGGCAGATGTTTTGTGTGAGATTCTGAGGCTTTCCCACTGGTGATGAGGAGGCATGAAAAGATGATGAGTGTTTTTCTCTTTTTCATTCCTCATGGATTCAGGAGACAAAGTGCTAGTAGATTAGCGTCCAATAGTGATCTCTTCACTGCTTGGTCTCCCGTTAATGTTGTTCTTTCTGCTCGTCATTCCTGACATTTGTTATCACCACGTGCCTATCCACATCAAAGACCCTCCACTTGTCCTTCGTTTTCCTCTAAGGACATTTGGAAAAAGTTTAATTCTTCTTCTTTTGCCCTCCCCAATTTCCACCCTTCCCTTTGGCCAACCTTTCTTTCTTCTTTGTTACTTGGGAAAAGTCAGATTTCGTTCACTTACTACTACTACTGTGCTCTAAAAAGGAATGGTAATTCCTCCATCTCGGTCTATGGAGGATGTAACTGAGATAATCCTGTATTTTCCTGCAGTTAGATTTCAACGAGACTCCAGTTGGCTCAGTTCTCTGCCTTTTAATTCCACACCAGGGGTTCTCTTTCTTTCTTTCTTTCTTTCTTTCTTTCTTTCTTTCTTTCTTTCTTTCTTTCTTTCTTTCTTAAAAAAGTTTCTAACCTGTTTATGTTTTGTTCTTGTTTTGTTTTCCAGTAAGGTGAGGAAAGACACCAAAGAGTCTTTTTTTTCCCTGCTTCTTATTCTTTTCTTCTCTCCTTCTCAAACCTCTGTCTGGAGGTCAATAATGTCCTGTCCCACCAGGGGAATTGTTGTGCCTGACTTCTCCCATTCCACAGTTTTGAGTTCTAAGGGAGACTGAACCTCAGTCTCCATCTCCTTTTTGACCCACGCTGGGGGCGAGTGGACCTTCCGGAGCGTTTCCCAAGGTCTCTTGTTTGGTGTCGGCTGCTTCTCTTGCTAGAAAGGAATCAGAGCACAGAAGGAAAAAAGAAGTGGATGCCAGAACCAAACAGAGAAACAGAATACAGATTAAAAAGAGTCGGAAGGGACCTTGGAGGTCTTCTAGTCCAACCCCCTGCTCAAACGGGAGACCTTACACCATTCCAGACAAAGGGCTGTCTAATCTATTTAGGAAAACCTCCAGAGATGAAATGCACCCACAACTTTTGGAGGCAAGCTGTTTCGCTGGTTAATTCTTCTCACTGCCAGGAAATTTCTAGGTTGGCTCTCTCCTTGATCAATGTGTATGGAGGATCTCGATCACCCTGGTCATGGCTGCCCCAAAGATGTTTCTCAAAAGCAATTGGACTTCCTTGGGTTTTGTTTTTCTTTAAAAAGAAGCTGAAGAACTGAAGAAGCTTCTTGGATGAGAAGGGAAAAGGTTTCAAGGTAAAAACCAAGAAAGGTCCAGTTGCCTATTGAAAAGCACCTTTGGGATTTTCCTTGATAAGTTTCTATCCATTGCTTCTTGTCCTGCCCTCCGGGGCTTTGGAGAATAGATCACCCCCCTCTTCTCTAGGACAGCCCCTGAAATATTGGAAGGCTGCTATCATGTCCCCCCTCGTCCTTCGCTTCATTAAACTAGACATGCCCAGTTCTTGCAACCGTTCCTTATATGCTTTGGCCTCCAGTCCACTGATCGTCTTTGTTTCTCTTGTCTGCACTCTTTCTAAGATCTCAGCATTGTTTTTGTATCATGGTAACCAAAACTGGATGCAGGATGCATTATTTTATTTTATTTTATTTTATTTTATTATTTTTATTTCATTTCATTTCATTTCATTTCATTTCATTTTATTATTATTTTATTTATATTATTTTGTATTTATTTTATTTTATTTTATTATTATTTTATTTATATTATTTTGTATTTATTTATTTTATTTTATTTTATTTTATTTTTTATTTTTTATTTTATTATTTTATTTTATTTTATTTTATTTTATTTTATTTTATTTTATTTTATTTTATTTTATTTTATTTTATTTTATTTTATTTTATTTTATTTTATTTTATTTTATTTTATTTTATTTTATTTTATTATTTTATTTATTTTATTTTATATTATTTTGTATTTATTTTATTTTATTATTTTTATTTTATTATTTTATTTTGTTTTTATTTATTTTTTATTTTTATTTAGTTTATTTTATTATTATATGTTTTATTTTGTCTTATCTTGTATATTTTGTTTTATTTTTTATTTTGTTTTTATTTATTTTATTTTTTCTTTTGTTTTCTTTTTTATTTGTTTTATTTTGTTTTGTTTTGTTTTTCTTATTTATTTTATTTATTTTTCATTTTTCATTTCATTTCATTTCATTTATTATTATTTTATTTTTATTTATTTTATTATTATTTATTTTATTTCATTTATTTTATTCTATTTTATTTAATTTTTTTGTTTTATTCTATTTTATTATTTTATTTTACTTTATTTTTTATTTTTATTTTATTTATTTTATTTTATTTTATTTTATTTTATTTTATTTTATTTTATTTTATTTTATTTATTTTATTTTATTTTATTTTATTTTATTTTATTTTATTTTATTTTATTTTATTTTATTTTATTTTATTTTATTTTATTTTATTTTATTTTATTTATTTTATTTTATTTTATTTTATTTTATTTTATTTTATTTTATTTTATTTTATTTTATTTTATTTTATTTTATTTTATTTTATTTTATTTTATTTTATTTCTATGCTGCCCATATCCCCTATAAAGTGACCCTGGGCAGCTGGTTGGGATCTGGGATTTAGGTCAATTGCAAAACTGAACTGGAAGGTCTTAAGGCTGCCCCTTGCCGCCCTTCTTATGAGGAATCGTACTACGAGATGTTTCTCTGTGAAAAAATAAAAGGAAATTGTGGATATTTTTCTCAGAATGACCTGATATAAAAAAGCAACATTTTAATTGCAAGGGTAAAAAAAAAAAATACCTGCCGATCCAAGAGAGGATTAGAATAGCTACAATGATGTAAAACAGGAGTCTTCAAACTTGGCCCTTTTATGACTTGTGGACTTCAACTCCCAGAATTCCTCAGCCAGCCTCCATTTTGTTTGTTAGATTTAAGACAGGGGTCTTCAAACTTAGCCCTTTGATAACTTGTGGACTTCAACTCCCAGAATTCCTCAGTCAGTGTGGCTGGCTGAGGAATTCTGGGAGTTGAAGTATACAAGTCATCAAAGGGCCAAGTTTGAAGACCCCTGATGTAAAAGGAGAAAACAAAATCGCTCTGGCTTTGTGCTTCCTCTTATGGAGAGAAGTAGACCCAGCCAAGATAGTACCAGGTTGAGCTTTAGTTTCCCACCTTACAAAATAACAGATTTGGAAGGGGCCTTGGAGGTCATCTAGTCCAACCCCCTGCTCAGGCAGGAAACCCTATACCATTTTGGACAAATGGCTGTCCAGTTCACCGCTTCTGGAGGCAGGTTGTTCCACTGGTTAATTGTTCTCACTGTCAGGAAGTTTCCCCTTAGTTCCAGGTTGCTTCTCTCCTTGGTCAGTTTCCATCCGTTGCTTCTTGTCCTGCCTTCTTCAGGCGCTTTGGAGAATAGCTGGACTCCCTCTTCTTTGGGGCAGCCCCTGAGAGATTGGAAGACTGCTATCCTGTCCCCCCTCGTCCTTCTCTTCATTAAACTAGACCTAGCCAATTCCAGCAACCGTTCCTTATATGTTTTAGCCTCCAGTCCCCTAATCATCTTTGTTGCTCTTCTCTGCCCTGTTTCCAGAATCTCAACATCTGTTTTATATCGTGGAGATCACAATTTGATGCAGCATTGCAAGTGTGGCCTTACCAAGGCCTTGTAAAGTGGTATTAACACTCCACGTGACCTCGATTCTATCCCTCTGTTAATGCAGCGTAGGACTGTATTCGCTTTTTTGGTGGCTACAGCGCCTTGTTCATTCATATGTAGTTGATTGTCCACTAGATCTCTCTCCTTTACAACAGATCTCCCTCACAGTAACAACTATTGAGCCAGGTACCCCCTATTCTATTCCTGTGCATGTACTATATTTTTCTGAGGTTGTTTAGGAGATTATTTCAGGTTTTTTTGTATTTGAAGTGGGTGATGGAACCAGGAAAAGTTGAAATACATCGGATCGGTCCTGTGGATATGTACGCCCAGGTTTGCCCCGGGTTGACTTTGATGTGTCAGAGGAAGTTTGATGTGGGGACTCTTATGTGATTTGCCTTGAGTTCTGATAAAAATTGTATCTGTCTTAGAGTAGAACACAGGTAAATCCTGGACGCACAATCCCCAACTGAGCCCACAATTTGAGTTGCCAATTTGTTCAGGGAGTATTGCCCTGTTTACGACCTTCCCTGCCACCACCGTTAAGTGAACCGCTGTGTCGTTAAACAAGTAACACAGCGGTTCAGTGAATCAAGGTCGAAAAATACATGACTGCTATTGACATGATAGCAGCCTTCCAATATCTCAGGGGCTGCCCCAAAGAAGAAGGAGTCAAGCTATTCTCCAAAGCCCCTGAAGGCAGGACAAGAAGCAACGGAAGGAAACTAATCAAGGAGAGAAGCAACCTGGAACTAAGGAGAAACTTCCTGACAGTCAGAACAATTAACCAGTGGAACCACCTGCCTCCAGAAGCGGTGAATGCTCCAACACTGGAGGTTTTTAAGAAGAGACTTGGATGGCCATTTGTCCGAAATGGTATAGGGCAGCGGTTCTCAACCTGTGGGTCGCGACCCCATTTGGGGTCAAACGACCATTTCACGGGGGGGGTCGCCAAGCACCACAGTCCGCCATTTTTTTTCTGGTCGGCCATTTTTTTCCCTATTGCGATGCGGGCCGTCGCGCCGCACATGCGCAATGCACCCCGTCGTGCCACGCATGCGCGATGCGCCCCGTCGCACCGCGCATGCGCAATGCGCCCCGTGCGGGCCAGGGTCGAGCCCCGGAAAAGGTTGAGAACCGCTGGTATAGGGTTTCCTTCCTGAGCAGAGGGTTGGACTAGATGATCTCCAAGGTCCCTTCCAACTTTACTATTATTATTATTATTATTATTATTATTATTATTATTATTATTAAAAGTCGATCACATGGACCCCAGGACGCCGCAACCGTCATAAACAATACCCTGTTGCCAAGCGTCCGAATTTTGATCACGCCATCCTGGGGAGGCTGCCGCAGCCACGTGAAAAAAGGTCACAGGTCACTGGTTGTAACTCTGAACGGTCACCAACTGAGCTGTCGAGGACCACCTGTATCAATGGTGCAATGAAAGCAACCGGCATGCCACTTGGGATGTTCTGAAAATCTACCATGTTGGAGGTGGGCAAGGCTAGGAAAGTCATTATGGATGGTTGGGGTGGAATGCAACCAAAGATCCATCAAGGTGGAAGGGATGACCACCTCGGGTCTCCCCGCTGTGGGGTACAGAAGGAGGGCAGGAAGCATTCCGAGAATGTTGGCTTGTGACTGGGAAGTCTGAATGTTGGTTTCTGGTGATAGGATGTAGCTGGCAACATGCAGCGTAAGAAGGTTGGAGGGGAGATGTAGCTATGAGGCCCTAGGAGGAGAAACACGGGTAAGACTTACGCTGGCATTAGTTTTATCACTGCCACTTGAGGAAATGCTCCATCTTTTCATGGCCTAAACATACAAGAGAAAACAGGGTGGTTTTTTTCCCCTCCCCTTTCAAACCCACCATACAAGGGTGCCAAAAGAAGGTGGACCTTCCAAGAAACATATTGAAATCAAAGAAACGGGGGTGGGGTGGGGGGGAACCATGTTAAACATGTTGTACTTAAACAAACTAATATGACCCACATTCCCAAATTCCGCCCTTTGGGAACAATCTGGAGGGATCTAAGCCACCAATCCAGCACCAGGATTAGGACTATCCTGGGTGGAGATAATTAAATTCAAAGATAACAATGTTGGCTAGACGTGACCATCTTTCTCTGCCTGTTCCTCTGAAGAGATTTTTGTTGTTGTTGTTAGTTGTGAAGTCGTGTCCGACCCATCGTGACCCCATGGACAACGTTCCTCCAGGACTTCCTGTCCTCTACCATCTTCTGGAGTCCATTGAAACTCACACCTCCTGCTTCAGTGACTCCATTTAGCCACCTCCTTCTCTGTCGTCCCCTTCTTCTCTTGCCCTCCATCTTTCCCAGCATCAGGCTCTTCTCCAGTGAGTCCTTCCTTCTCATTAGGTGGCCAAAGTACTTGAGTTTCAACTTCTGGATCTGGCCTTCTAAAGGGCAGTCGGGGTTGATCTCCTCTAGGACTGACCGGTTGGATCGCCTTGCAGTCCAGGGGACTCGCAGGAGTCTTCTCCTGCACCAGAGTTCAAGGGCCTCTATTCTTTGGCGCTCGGCCTTTCCTATTGTCCAACTTTCACAGCCGTATCTTGCAACTGGGAAAACCATGGCCTTGACTAGACGTACTTTTGTTGGCAGGGAGATGTCTCTGCTTTTTAGTATGCTGTCTAGATTTGCCATAGCTTTCCTCCCCAGGAGCAAGAAATTAGTATCCGTCAAATAGAAAATTATTCAAAGAAGAACATTTCTGAGAAGGATGATTGGGGTTCTAACATTTAGGGATGAGGGAAGATTCTATATCTTTATTGCATAATTTTATCTCCTGCTTTCTGAAGCCTCCAGGGCTTCCAGACTTGCGATAAATCTCCAGGGAGACATTGATAGGAAATTTCTCCCATTGATTTGTTTTTTTTTTCCTTTGGTGGCACTATCAACACCAAGAGGGAATCTTGATCTTCTACAACTGTTGATCAATTGCTCCTTCACCTTGGGAGCTGCAGCGAAACTGCCTCCTTGGTTTTGTTTCTGCGATCTTAGAGGTTTTTTAAAAAAAAAAACAAAAACAAAACAAAACGATTTGCCCCCAGGTCTGGTAGAGCTCAGAAACTTCCAAGGATTGGAAAGGCTCACCTTAGTCTCCAAGGGTGGAGATTCTTTTTCCTTCTCTGCATGTTGCAGCTTCCGGTTCAGGTCCTGGAACATGTCTTGGTGACGTTTTCTTGTGTGCATGATTTTCTACAACAGGGAACATCCAGATAAGTTGAGGATTGGGGAGAAGCAAATGAATATTGCAAATGAACATTGGCTGTCTGTCTGACCTGTCTGTCTATCGGTATAACCTATCAGTCTGTCTGTCTACCCATCTGTCTGTCTGCCTGTCTGCCTGCCTGCCTGCCTGCCTGCCTCCCTCCCTCCCTCCCTCCCTCTCTCTCTCTCTCTCTCTCTCTCTGTCTGCCTGCCTGCCTTTCTCTCTCTCTCTCTACCTACCTACCTACCTACCTACCTACCTACCTACCTACCTATCTATCTATCTATCTATCTATCTATCTATCTATCTATCTATCTTGTCTGCCTGCCTTTATCTGTCTGTCTGTCTATCTATCTATCTATCTATCTATCTATCTATCTATCTATCTATCTATCTATCTATCTATCTATCTATCTATCTATCTATCTATCTATCTATCTTGTCTGCCTGCCTGCCTGCCTGCCTGCCCTGTCTCTTTGTCTGTCTGTCCATCTGTCCATCCCCCCCCTCTCTCTCTATCTCCAGCCTTTATATATGTTAAGTGAGTTTTGCTCCATTTTACATCTGCTTCTGTTCTTCAGTAAATCGCTGCCATCATTAAGCGAAGCACGGGCTCGTTAAGTGAATCTGCCTTCACCCGTTGGAAACTGGCAGTTGGAAACTGGCAGGGATGGTCACTGGTGGTGATCACATGACCACAGGACCCTTCAGCTACCTGAAGTTTGATTGTTGGAACAGTCGTAAGTGTGAAAACTCGTCATAAGTCCCTGTTTTCAGTACTGTATTTTTCAGCGGTCACTAAACGGATGCTCGTAAGTTGAGTACTGCCTGTATATCTTATTCTAAAGAAACAGATCATCTAAAAGGGCAGGGAATGCACCTAGGCAGGTCCTTCCAGAAAGTTCTGGAGAAAACCTTCCTCATTGACCTGGAGATGGAACCACACCTTCAAGGAGGAAAAAAACAAATCACCCAAATGCTCACCTCAAAATCTAGTTCTGCATATCGGGATTTCCGCCTCTGAAAAATCAAAGGAAGAGGAAGAGCCATGATTAAGGCTTGAGAACAGATGAAGTACGATGCCATGTTGAGAGGGTTAAGACCAGGGGCCTTCAAACCTGGCCCTTTCATGACTTGTGGACTTCAACTCCCAGAATTCCTCAGCCAGGCACATGCCTGGCTGAGGAATTCTGGGAGTTGAAGTCCACAAGACATACAAGGGCTAAGTTTGAAGGCCCCTGGCTTAGACTTCGTGAGGGACATGTTTGGGAGCCGGTGTGGTGAAGGACATGGTGAAGAAGTTGGATTAGATAGAGTGGAGAGTCTCAGATTCAAATCGGCTTTCAGCCACCGAAGCTCGCTGGATGGCTGAACCAGTGAGAATGACTGATTGATTGGCTGCCACAAAGAAAAGGGGGTCAAGTTATTCTCCAACGCACCAGAGGGCAGGACAAGAAACAATGGACGGAAACTAATCAAGGAGAGAAGCAACCTGGAATTAAGGAGAAACTTCCTAACAGCAAGGACAATTAACCAGTGGAACAGAAATCGTGGGCGCTCCATAAATGGAGGTTTTTAAGAAGAGACTAGACAGTCACTTATCTGAGATGATAAAGGTTCTCCTGCTTGAGCAGGGGGCTGGACTAGAAGACCTCCAAGGTCCCTTCCAGCTCTATTCTATTCTATTCTATTCTATTCTATTCTATTCTATTCTATTCTATTCTATTCTATTCTATTCTATTCTATTCTATTCCATATTTTCTATTTTCTATTCTGTTCTATTCTATTCCATATATTCTATTCTATTCTATTCCATATTTTCTATTCTATTCTATTCTATTCTATTCTATTCTATTCTATTCTATTCTATTCTATTCTATTCTATTCTATTCTATTCTATTCCATATTTTCTATTCTATTCTATTCTATTCTATTCTATTCTATTCTATTCTATTCTATTCTATTCTATTCTATTCTATTCCATATTTTCTATTCTATTCTATTCTATTCTATTCTATTCTATTCTATTCTATTCTATTCTATTCTATTCTATTCTATTCTATTCTATTCCATATTTTCTATTCTATTCTATTCTATTCTATTCTATTCTATTCTATTCTATTCTATTCTATTCTATTCTATTCTATTCTATTCTATTCTATTCTATTCCATATTTTCTATTCTATTCTATTCTATTCTATTCTATTCTATTCTATTCTATTCTATTCTATTCTATTCTATTCTATTCTATTCTATTCTATTCTATTCTATTCCATATTTTCTATTCTATTCTATTCTATTCTATTCTATTCTATTCTATTCTATTCTATTCCATATTTTCTATTCTATTCTGTTCTATTCTATTCTATTCTATTCCATATTTTCTATTCTATTCTGTTCTATTCTATTCTATTCTATTCTATTCTATTCTATTCTATTCTATTCTATTCTATTCTATTCTATTCTATTCTATTCTATTCTATTCTATTCTATTCTATTCTATTCCATATTTTCTATTCTGTTCTATTCTATTCCATATATTCTATTCTATTCTATTCTATTCTATTCTATTCTATTCTATTCTATTCTATTCTATTCTATTCTATTCTATTCCATATTTTCTATTCTATTCTATTCTATTCTATTCTATTCTATTCTATTCTATTCTATTCTATTCTATTCTATTCTATTCTATTCTATTCTATTCCATATTTTCTATTCTGTTCTATTCTATTCCATATATTCTATTCTATTCTATTCTATTCTATTCTATTCTATTCTATTCTATTCTATTCTATTCTATTCTATTCTATTCTATTCTATTCTATTCTATTCTATTCTATTCTATTCCATATTTTCTATTCTATTCTGTTCTATTCTATTCTATTCTATTCCATATTTTCTATTCTATTCTGTTCTATTCTATTCTATTCTATTCCATATTTTCTATTCTATTCTATTCTATTCTATATTCCATTGCATTGCATTGCATTGCATTGCATTGCATTGCATCGCATCGCGTCGCATCCCATCCTATCCTATTCCATTCAATTGAACAAACTTTGTTGCATTATATTCTTGATTAAATTATCTTTCTATTGATATATAATTTTATGGTATTATTCCCAAAAAAGTGGTGTTATTAGCCATCAGACCTAAAAAATACACTTTTCCCAAAAGGTTTCCACAATTTTGGCCACTACTGTATGCTTTTAATTAGCAGGGATGGAATTTAGGGACTTCTGCCACCAAAACGTATGGAGGTGACCACCAGCTTTCAGCCACTTACTTCGAGGGAGCTCATGGAGAGGGTGGAGACTGCCTCGTTCTTGGTCACGATGCCGGTGTTGCCGCTCTTGCCCGTGTCACACAAGCTGTTGGGCAACTGTGAGTCCGTGGATTTGTTGACCAAGGGTGGAGACAAAGGTTGCTGCTGCATCATGGACGAAGCCTGCCCTTCCCCGCAGCTGATCCCTGCAGGCTCTCTTGGTGGGCTCTTGACCACAAAGCCCGGATCTGTGGCCATGCTGAGGTGGATGAGCCTTGTCTGGGGCATCTGGTCAATGTTGATACTGTACTTGGTGTCGTCCTTGGGGGGTGGCGGCGGGGGTGGCGGCGGCGGGGGTGGCGGCTTGGGCCTCAAGGTGGACGTGTTGGTGGGCAGAATGACGTAGCTGGTGTCCCTGGCTTGGTCCTGGGCCCGCGAAAGCTCCGAGTCCAGCTTTTTGAAGATATCTCCATCGCAGATGTAGATGGATTTGGGAGCTTGACTCTTGTCCTTCTTCAAGGTCAGGGTGTGGTTGTTGAAGTCGTTGAGGTTGATGGCGCCCAGGTAGTGGGGAGATCTCTGGAGATGCAACTTGGAGACGTTGGCTGGAAGACTGTTGAAGTTGGAGGATCCCTTCGGGTGGTTGAGTTTCAGCTTCTCCTCATCCTGGAGAGACGGGCGCTTCAGCGTCCCGGTGATGGTCATGGTCCGGCATGTCCCAATGTCTTTGTTGAGCACTAACCAACCAGGAGGAAAGAGATGGCATTTCAGAAGGCACTACGGAAACCATGAGATGTGACTCAACCACATCTACCCCAGTTCCTTCCCCCAAAACCCAGGATTCCTCATGCAGGCAGTCCTCCACATATGCCCTCCATTGCGTCTGTTGATAAGTGAGTTTTGCCCCATTTTATGACCTTTCCTGCCACAGCTGTTAAGCGGATCACAGCAGCGGTCAATTTAGGAAGAGGGCTGTTAAGCTTCCTCCATTGACTCGGCTGGCCAGGCGGTCGCGAAAGGGGACCATCTCACCCCCCCCCGGGACACGGCAATTGTCATAAATTTGTGTCGGTCGCCAGACGTCTGAATTTTGATCCCATGACCATGGGGATGCCGCAACGGCCATTAAGTGTGGGAAAATGGTGCTAAGTCCCTTTTTTTTTTTTTTAGTATTGTTGTAACTTCAAACAGTCACTAAGCAAAAGGTGGCATGTCAAGGACTCTCTGTGTATCCTAATTACGTCATTGTCACCCGCTGTCCCAAACAAGAACGAACACACTCACCCATGCCCACCCACAGCCTCCCATGACGGGATTGACATTAAATTTGACTTTCCACAATTCATTGTACCAGAACAGGCCCCTGCCACCACAAATCTACTCCAAATGGATCTCAGATTCCCTCAACCATCCAGGTAAAATTAGAAACGTAAGTAAATTTAAAAATGCCCACAGCATAATTTATACATTCTTCAGGGAGACCCGTGCTTGAATCTGCCATTTGATTCCTGATAGGGACACTGTATTTCCGCTGGTATCCACTTGATTCCATTTCAAATAATAATAATAATAATAATAATAATAATAATAATAGTAGTAGTAGTAGTAATAGTAATAGTAATAATAATAATAATAATAATAATAATAATAATAATAATAATAATAATAATAATAATAATAATGGAGTTGGAAGGGACCTTGGAGGTCATCTATTCCAACCCCCTGCTCAGGCAGGAAACCTTATACCATTTCAGACAAATGGCTGTCCAGTCTCTTCTTAAAAACTTCCAGTGTTGGAGCATTCACCACTTCTGGAGGCAGGTGGTTCCACTGGTTAATTGTTCTAACTGGCTTCTACTGGCTGTCCAGTCTAAAGTTGGAGCATTCACAACTTTATTTTTTATTTTATTTGTGGACAAACTAGCTGACCAGCAGGTGGTGGGAACCCCCCCCCCTTAGATAAACCTGCTTAGTTTTTTTTCATCGAAAATGTTTGGCTCTTTCAACCATTATTTGGAGAATATATGCACATTCAAAGACTACTTGGAAAGTTTATCAATCTTTAGGATATTAATTAATCATTCAAAATCTAGAAATATAGATGCCAGTTATTTGAAGCAGAAAGGTCCTGCAGAGCTCAAAAATAGAGTAGAGTAGAGTAGAGTAGAGTAGAGTAGAGTAGAGTAGAGTAGAGTAGAGTAGAGTAGAGTAGAGTAGAGTAGAGTAGAGTAGAGTAGAGTGGAATGGAATGGAATGGAATAGAATAGAATAGAATAGAATAGAATAGAATAGAATAGAATAGAATAGAATAGAATAGAATGGCAGAGTTGGAAGATACTTTGGAGGTCATCTAGTCCAACCCCAAGCTCAGGCAGGAAACCCTATATCATTTCAGACAAGTGGCTATCCAATTTCTTCTTAAAAGCCTCCAGTGATGAATAGAATAGAACAGAACAAAACAGAACAGAATAGAGCTGGAAGGATCCTTGGAGGTCTTCTAGTCCAGCCCCCTGCTCAAGCAGGAGAACCTATACCATCTCAGACAAGTGATTGTCCGGTCTCTTCTTAAAAACCTCCAGTGATGGAGCATCCATGATTTCTGGAGTCAAGCTGTTCCACTGGTTAATTGTCCTCACTGTCAGGAAGTTTCTCCTTAATTCCAGGTTGCTTCTCTCCTTGATCAGTTTCCAACCATGGTTTCTTGTCCTTCCCTCTGGTGCTCTGGTGAACAACCTGGCCCCCTCTGCCTTGTGGCAGCCCCCCCAAATACTAGAATAACTGCTATCATGTCTCCCCTATTTCTTCTTTTCTTTAGAGTGGCCAGACCCAAGTCCTGCAGCCGTTCTTCATATGTTTTAGTCTCCAGACCTTGGATCATCTTAGTTGCTCTTCTCTGATTTTTTTTCCAAACTCTCAACCTCTTTTTTGTGATATGGTGACCAAAATTGGCTGCAGTATATTGATATAAAACTAATGGCTGAATGTATTCAAAAGACACAGTAAAATTCCTCTTGGTTACCTGCTACTCGGACCCACCCAGGATTTCCCGAATATTTGAATTCCAGCACAATTTGAGTGCCAAATAGACAAAAGGGATTAAGAGAGGGGAGGGAGGCTAGAAACACTTAAAGGGCATGCATGGATAAGAGAGATAAATTGAAAGAAGACCAAACGCAATCCGACGAGCGAAGGAAACCAATTTCATGCCTTGCTTTTTAAATCTATGTCACCATTTGTATGCAAGAAATCGCACAGCGGTTTGCTGGCAGGGAGGAACTCAACATTGTTGGGTTTTTTTTTTTAAAACCACTTTCTGGGCAAGTGAGAGGAGACCTGGAGGCAAACGAGGATTGGCCATCTCTCCTTATGCAGACCACATCAGAGAGAGACAAATGAAAAATGAAGAGGAAAACAGGCAAGAAACCTGTTAAATGCAGGAGCAGAAACAGCCACATTTCCAAGGCTTGAAGAGATCCTGGTTTGAAAAAAATGGATTTTTGGATTTTTGGCTGGACCAAGTTGCTGGTGGGCTTGATTCTTATTTTTGTTTTTTTCTGGAAAGGACAGCGAAGAGGATTTTAAAGAGCAATTGATTCCAAGTAGTCCTCAACTTACAATAGTTCACTTAGTGACCGTTCAAAGTTACCGAGGCACTGAAAAATGTGACTTATGATCTGGTTTGTCACACCACCATTGTAGCATCTCCATGGTCAAAATTCGGACACTTAGTAACTGACTCCTATTTACGATGGTGGGGAAAGCAGATCCACTTAACAACTGTGGCACTAGCTTAACTCTGGGACTTCAACTCCCAGAATTCCTGAGGCAGCATGGGGAACTATGGGCCTTTTCTGGCCTATGGACTTCAACTCCCAGAATTCTTGAGCCAGCATGGAAACCATGGGCATTTTCTGACCTGTGGACTTCAACTCCCAGAATTCCTGAGCCAGCATGGGGAACTATGGGCCTTTTCTGGCCTGTGGACTTTCAGAATTCTTGAGCCAGCATGGGGAACCATGGGCCTTTTATGACTTGTGGACTTCAACTCCCAGAATTCCTGAGCCAGCATGGGGAACTATGGGCCTTTTCTGGCCTGTGGACTTCAACTCCCAGAATTATTGAGCCAGTATGGGGGAACCATGGCTGGTTCAGGAATTCTGGGAGTTGAAGTCCACAAGTCATAAAAGAGCCATGGTTCCCCACTCCTCCACCTTCACCCTTGCTTTAAAGAAAGGAAGACTGGATAAGGAAGGGGTTGGCTTTCATCAGCTGACAGGCAACAATTTGGATCTGAAGCAAGGAAAGTAGTTGTAAATGTCAGCAGATCTAGAGGTTTCAGGGACCATCATTGGGTCAAGCATGAGAAGGAAGATGATGGAGATGACCATCTGCACATTTTGTCAGGCAAGGAGGGAGGGAAGGATGAAAAAATGAGGAGAACATAGCAGCTTTCCACAGATCAGAGGCAAGATCTACCTTGGATTCTAGGAGATAACCAAAATATGACTTTGTGGGATGCTACCAAGGAATCTGCCTTGAGGTGGAGAGACTTCACTGTATGGGTTAGGGCTAGGGTTAAGGATTTTGTGACCTTCTAGGAAAATGTGTAGCAGCTGAGGTGGGAGCAGAAGACACAAAGGTCCAAGCTAGATGTCCTGCAGTCAACCATGGCTGTTCTTTTGCAAGTCTCCCCTTTCATGAAGTAGGAGATCTTTTAGATATCTTTCAACGACGTTGTCCAAATTTCTTCATTGCTGCAAATGATGGTTGAAACCATGGTGGTCCTCATTCCAAAGGCAGGGTGGACTTTCTTAGTTTTTTTTTTTCCTTTGAAAATGTTTTGCTTCTCCAAGAAGCTTCTTGGAGGAGAAGCAAAATGTTTCCAAAAATAAAATAAAATACCCAAGAAACTCTAGTTGCCTTTTGGAAAAGCACTATGGGGACAACCACGACCTAGATGATTGAGAACCTCCATAGTCAAGGTGGTCCTCATTGACTAGGGGAATGGGAAAGGTCCTCACCTCCTGGTCATTGGGTTGTTGAGTTAAACCCAATTATAAGCAAACCATGGTTGAGTTGTACTCTACGCTGCACCACAAAGTCAAGCTTACACCACAAAGTCAAGCTTTACTCCCTTTTGCCAAGGGAGGTGCTGGCTGGACAGGCGAGATAAACGCAAGCGTGGTTTTAACAAGAGAGAAAAATTCTAGATACGGTAGCAAAGGGAAGAATTTGTTAGATTATTTTCTTTCCTGATAATACTTACAGGCATCTAAATTTCATTTCAGTTGCAAAACATATCCGGAAGGGGGTACCCAACATGTTCCATAACACAAATCACAACAGAGCAATTACCGAGTCTGTCATTTCGACTCCTATAACTGTCTGGTTTGTCACAAAGAGATGGTCAAGAGTGCAGAACGAAAAATTGCAACCAGACTGCCTTCCATTGAGGACCTGTATATTTTCAACTGCTCCCCTCAAGATGGCGCTAGAGGGCATCAATTGCCAAGAAAACTAGACCCAGGGACAATTTTTTTCCCTTCATGCCCTCACTCTGCTGAAGATCTAGTTCTCTTAGTCCTGCCTAACGTCTCTATATACATTAACCCATTTAGTGTATTATTACTGTGGCATTATTTTTCCTTCTTCTTATCTTCTGTACGCCTCCTCCTATTGGTATTATTGTGACAATGATTAGCATTTTGCTGTTGCGTCTACACAAAGAGCTTCTGCACTAGAGACAAATTCCTTACGGTGTCTAACCCCACTTGGCCAAATAAAGCATTCCGTGCCATTCAGTCCACTTCCTTACAACTGCTCATAGAGTGAGATATTAATGGAAAAGTCATATTCAGACATTAAGATGGTTACCTCTACTTGGTCTAATCCAGGGGTAGGCAACTTTGGCTCTTTTATGACTTGTGGACTTCAACTCCCAGAATTCCTGAGACAGCCATGCTGAGGGGAAAGGGAGAGGTTTCCATGCTGAGCTATATTGGCTCAGGAATTCTGGGAGTTGAAGTCCACGAGTCATAAAAGGGCCAAGGTTGCCTACCCCTGTCCTAAGTCCTCCTGTTCTAAGCAGTGAACCTCCTAGACCAGGAGTAGGCAATCTTGGCTCTTTTATGACTTGTGGACTTCAACTCCCAGAATTCCTGAGCCAGCCATGCTGAGGGGAAAGGGAGAGGTTTCCATGCTGAGCTATATTGGCTCAGGAATTCTGGGAGTTGAAGTCCACGAGTCATAAAAGGGCCAAGGTTGCCTACCCCTGTCCTAAGTCCTCCTGTTCTAAGCAGTGAACCTCCTAGACCAGGAGTAGGCAACCTTGGCTCTTTTATGACTTGTGGACTTCAACTCCCAGAATTCCTGAGCCAGCCATGCTGAGGGGAAAGGGAGAGGTTTCCATGCTGAGCTATATTGGCTCAGGAATTCTGGGAGTTGAAGTCCACGAGTCATAAAAGGGCCAAGGTTGCCTACCCCTGTCCTAAGTCCTCCTGTTCTAAGCAGTGAACCTCCTAGACCAGGAGTAGGCAACCTTGGCTCTTTTATGACTTGTGGACTTCAACTCCCAGAATTCCTGAGCCAGCCATGCTGAGGGGAAAGGGAGAGGTTTCCATGCTGAGCTATATTGGCTCAGGAATTCTGGGAGTTGAAGTCCACGAGTCATAAAAGGGCCAAGGTTGCCTACCCCTGTCCTAAGTCCTCCTGTTCTAAGCAGTGAACCTCCTAGACCAGGAGTAGGCAACCTTGGCTCTTTTATGACTTGTGGACTTCAACTCCCAGAATTCCTGAGCCAGCCATGCTGAGGAGAAGGGAGAGGTTTCCAAGCGGAGCCATGCTGGCTCAGGAATTCTGGGAGTTGAAGTCCACCAGTCATGAGGGGGCCATAGCTCCCCCATGCTGGCTGAGGAATTCTGGGAGTTGAAGTCCACCAGTCATAAAAGAGCCAAGGTTGCCTATCCCTGGCCTAATCCAAGCTCATGTCACGCTTTGCGCCTCTTTGGTAAAGCTTTTCAAAGAAAAGCCCAGTAAAATTCATGGTGGGCTTTAGCTGTCTCAGAGACCAGTTTTCTGCAATCTTGGGCGCTTACACATTCCCAGATGGAAAGATTTGAATGATGTCATTGTTAAGTTGAGGGAACTCCAACAGAATAGCAGAGTTGGAAGGGATAGGATAGAATAGAATAGAGCTGGAAGGGACCTTGGAGGTCATCTAGTTCAACCCCCTGCTCAACCATTTCATATAAATGATTGTCCAACCTCTTCTTAAAAACTTCCAGTGTTGGAGCATTCAACGCTTCTGGAGGCAGGTGGTTCCACTGGTTAATTGTTCTCACTGTCAGGAAGTTTCTCCTTAGTTCTAGGTTGCTTCTCTCCTTGATTAGTTTCCACCCGTTGCTTCTTGTCCTGCCTTCAGGTGCTTTGGAAAACAGGTTAACCCCCCACCCTCTTCTTTGTGGTAGCCTCTGAGATAATAAAAAACTGCTATCATGTCCCCCTTAATCCTTCTTTTTCCATTAGACTAAACATACCCAATTCCTGCAACTGTTCTTCATAGCTCCAGTCATCTCTTTTAGAGGAAAAACCTAATTGAAATTTGATTATCTGAATAAAGCTAAGGAAGGTCAGACCTGCTTAGAATTTTAGTGGGAGAAGCTTCCAGGATTTTGACTGGTTACTTAAAAGAAAAATCAAGAAGAAGGAAGTAGAAAAACACTCCCTCAAGAAAAGTGCATAATTGATGACATGTCATCATACAAGGTGAGCTGGACTCAACTTCGGAAGACCTTCCTAATCTTAGTGGAAAGACAAACACAGAATAGCAGAGTTGGAAGGGACCTTGGAGGTCATCTAGTCCAACCCCCTGCTCAGGCAGGAAATCCTACACCATTTCAGACAAATGGCTGTCCGGTCTCTTCTTAAAAACCTCCAGTGTTGGACCATTCACAACGTCTGGAGGCAGGTGGTTCCACTGGTTAATTGTCCTCACTGTTTGGAAGTTTCTCCTTAGTTCTAGGTTGGTTAGCTTCCATCCATTGCTTCTCGTCCTGCCTTTCAGGTGTTTTAGGGAATAGGTTGACCCCCCCTTTTCTTTGTGGCAGCCCCTTAGATATTGAAACACTGCTATCCTGTCACCCCTGGTCCTTCTTTTCGCTTGATTAGAAAAGACAGGGAGAGAAGCTTCAGGAAACAGGAGAACCATCAAGATCTCCAGGAGATTGGATCAATAAGGGGCAGGTCAGGTATACAGATTCAAAAGCAATACAATTTCACACAATCAGGAATGGAAGGAGAAGGGTGAATTAAAAAAGCAACAACAACAAACAAATTCAATGCCCAAACCAGGGTTCATGGTTGATGTCTCACCTGTGATGTGCTCACCTGATCTACAAGCCATGTCCACGTCTTTCTCGAAATCCGTCTGGAAGACAGAGAAAGCAAAGGGAAGACGTGATCAGCAACAGGGAAGGGAGAAAGAAGACCGAAAAGGACAAGATTTGGACATTCCAGCTTTTCAACCCAACAGAAACCCAAAAGGCAGCTCCTCCTGGTCATCCGGGACAGTGGCTTGGAGGTGAGATGTCAAATATCGATCCAACCGGTCAGTCCTAGAGGAGATCAACCCCGCCTGCTCTTTAGAAGGCCAGATCCTGAAGATGAAACTCAAGTCCTTTGGCCACCTAATGAGAAGGAAGGACTCACTGGAGAAGAGCCTGATGCTGGGAAAGATGGAGGGCAAGAGAAGAAGGGGACGACAGAGAAGGAGGTGGCTGGATGGAGTCCCTGAAGCAGGAGGTGTGAGCTTCAATGGACTGCAGAAAATGGTAGAGGACAGGAAGGCCTGGAGGAATGTTGTCCATGGGGTCGCGATGGGTCGGACACGACTTCGCAGCTAATAACATGCAATAAAGGAGAATATTTGAAGCTCAGGTTTGAAGGGGAGGGGGTCCTTGGTGCTCTCTGAGCTTGGTGGTTTTCTGGCAGGAAGTTTCAATACCCAACTCAGTAACATCATCAATGCCAGACTAGCAACATCTTCTTGCACTGATGATGTTACCTAGTTGGGTAATGAAATGTCTGCCAAAAGCAACCAACCTCAAACAGCACCAAGGACCCTACAATCCACTTCCTCCTCCTCCTCCCATGCCCCCTCCTTTTCCTCCCCCTCCTCCTTTCTACTCCACAAAACCCTTCTAGCACTGATGAGGTTATCTAGTTGGGTAATGAAACGTCCGCAAGAAAGCAAGCAAGCTCAGAGAGCACTAAGTACCCTATAGTCCTCCTCCTCCTCCTCCTCCCCCTCCTCCTCCTCTCCCTCCTCCTCCTCCCCACAAACCCCACTCCCTTCTAGTACTGATGTTGTTACCTAGTTTGGGTAATAAAACATCTGCAAGGAAAAAAAAAAACTTAGAGAGCACCAAGGACCTTTCCAGACACCTATGCTAAAATATCTTCATGCTCAGTCTGGTTTCTTTTTTGGCTGGCTGTGTGAAATCAGTCCCCCAAATACTTATGGGGCATCTGTGCAAGAGCAGAAGAAATGGCTGGCAATTGAGATGGAAACACTAGTGGGGTCTGGACGGAGATGCAATAGTTATTAAGGGAGCCACCTCGGTGTCTTCATTGCGCTGGATGTAATGAAGCAGGCAAGGGTCATCAGCCTGCAGTGGCATCCCATGATTGGTATTTTAATGCATATCTAATTTATGCAGGACTTTCTCCTGCATGCCAACAAGGTGGCATTCAGAAGAACATAGGGGTAACTTACTCATGTATAATATTTTTATTTTATTTTATTTTATTTTATTATCTTTATTTTATTTTTATTATTTTATTTTATCTTTATTTTATTTTACTTTATTTTATTTTATTTTACTTTATTTATTTTATTTATTTTACTTTACTTTATTTTATTTTATTTTACTATACTTTATTTATTTTAATTTACTTTATTTATTTTATTTTATTTTATTTTACTTTATTTATTTTATTTTATTTATTTCATTTTACTTTATTTTATTTATTTTATTACTTTATTTTATTTTACTATACTTTATTTATTTTAATTTACTTTATTTGTTTTATTTTACTTTATTTTACTTTACTTTAGTTTACTTTACTTTACTTTATTTATTTTATTTTACTTTACTTTATTTATTTTATTACTTTATTTTATTTTACTTTATTATTTTACTTTATTATTTTATTTTATTTTATTATTTTATTTTATTATTATTTTATTTTATTTTATTATTTTATTTTATTATTTTATTTTATATTATTATTTTATTATTTATTTTTGTTTTGTTTTGTTTTATTTTATTTTATTTTATTTTATTTTATTTTATTTATTTTATTTTATTTTATTTTATTTTATTTTATTTTATTTTATTTTATTTTATTTTATTTTATTTTATTTTATTTTATTTTATTTTTTTTATTTTATTTTATTTTATTTTATTTTATTTTATTTTATTTTATTTTATTTTATTTTATTTTATCAAATGTTTTGGCCTTCCATCATACCGCAAGGTAACTCTGGGCAGCTTATAGTATTAAAAACAAAATCATATAAAGGGAACACAGGAAGTCCTCGACTTAATGGCCACGATTCAACCCAAAATCTCGGTGGCTAAGGGAGACCTTTGTTCAGCGGATTTTGCCCCATTTGACCACCTTTCTCGCCACGGGGGCTTCAGGGGATCGTTGCAGTAGTTAAGAGAGCAACCAGGTCGCTAAACGAATCGGGCTTCCCCCCCCCTTGATTTGGCTCATCAAAAAGGTCACAAAAGGGGACCGCGTGACCCCGGGGACACTGCCAGCGTCAAAAATAGGAGCCAGTGGCCAGGCGTCTGAATTTTGATTGTGTGACTGCAGGGATGCTGCGATGGTCGTCAGGGTGAACACCGATAATAAGTCGCTTTTTTTAAGGCTAACTTTGAACAGTCCCTAAATGGACTGTCGTAAGTCAAGGACTGTAATACAAAACTATAAAAATACAAAACGCAGTAGCTAAAAGATGGGGAGGCAGGGACTAGGAGGAGCAGGAAGTAGGTGGGACTTGTCATTAATCTATCAATCGCCCTTGATGTCAAGGCCCTCCATTGGAGTCCCAAGCCGCTACGCACAGTCACTCATGCCTTCGTCACTTCCAGGCTGGACTACTGTAATGCTCTCTATGTGGGGCTCCCCTTGAGGTGCGCCCGGAGGCCCCAGCTGGCCCAGAATGCGGCCGCGCGGGTGGTGATGGGAGCGTCATGGCGCTCCCATGTGACACCGCTCCTGCGCGAGCTGCACTGGTTGCCGGTGGCCTTCCGGGTGCATTTCAAGGTGTTAGTGACCACCTTTAAAGCGCTCCATGGCATCGGACCCGGATACTTACAGGACCGCCTACTGCTAGCTAATACCTCCCGCCGTCCGGTACGCTCCCACCCTCCTCAGGGTGCCGTCGGCCAGACAATGTCGGCTGGCGACCCCCAGGGGGAGAGCCTTCTCTGTGGGAGCTCCTACACTTTGGAACGAGCTCCCCCCCCAACTCCGTACGATGACGGATTTACGCACCTTCCGTCAGGAATTGAAAACATTCCTTTTTCGACAGGCCGGCCTGGCATAGAAGCTCTGGCTCCAGCAAGGTTAAAATTGTTTTAGGGGATTGAGTTATTTTTAAGATCTATAACGTATTGGGTTTTAAATGGGATTTATGGCCAAATTGTTTAATTTATTTTTAATTATTTTAATTTTGTATATCTATATGTTTTTAATTTTGGGCTGTACATCGCCCCGAGTCCTTCGGGAAAGGGGCGGTTTAGAAATCGGGAAAGAAAATAAAAAAAGTCAACTGGTAGAATAAGATATTTAGGGTCCTAGGGAGGAGATGTTCCAGAGGGCTGGCAGAGAAGACTCCTCTCCTGGACCCCCGCCAGCCAGAATCCCCTGGGCAACGGGGACCACAGCATGCCCCCTCTGTCAGACTGGCGGGACAGGCCAATCTCAGGAGGATGAGATGCTCCCTCAGGCAACCGGGATCCTTGCCATGAAGGTCTACGGAGCTTCTCAGTCATCCAGGTCATGATTGTCCCAAAGGTGTTTTTTCAAGAGACAACTGGATTTTCCTGTTTTTCTTTGAAGATGTTTCGCTTCTCATCCAAGAAGCTTCTTCAGCTCTGACTGGATGGTGAAGGATTTATACTCCTTGTAGACAGCTGATCATTTGCCTTCTTTCAGAGTTGTTGAGGCCACCTGGAGGTTTATCTATGTCCTGAGTGGTGCAAATGTGTGTGGAGCCTTCTTGGAACTGCTGAAAGGACTGTGTTGTAGACTGGAGGTAGAGGATGTCCTATCCCTCCCTCCCTCCCTCCCCCTGTTGAGGGAGGGCTGTTCAATTTTGACACAGATGGCCTTTTTGACCCTTCTTTCAAACCAGTGGTCCTCTCTGTCCAAAATGTGGACTTTGATAAACCCCCAGGTGGCCTCAACGACTCTCTGAAAGAAGGCAAATGACCAGCTGTCTGCAAGGAGTATAAATCCTTCCATTCCCCCACCATCCAATCAGAGCTTTAAGAAGCTTCTTGGATGAGAAGCGAAAATGTCATAAGAACATAAGAACATAAGAAGAGCCATGCTGAATCAGGCCAAAGCCCATCGAGTCCAGCATTCTGTGTCACACAATGGCCCACCAATTGTACATGGGGATCTTGAGCAGAAAGAGAAGGCAAAACCCTCCCTTTCCCTTGACCCCCAACAAATGGTACTCAAGGGAATCCTGCCTGCCTCAACCAACATAGAGGCGGCACATGGACATCCGTTTTAATAACCACTGATACACTTGGCCTCCATGAATCTGTCTGACCCTCCCTTGAAGCTGTCAAGGCTGACAGCTGTCACGACCCCTTCAGGAAGTGAATTCCATAAATCAACGACCCTCTGGGTGAAGAAATATTTCCCTTTATTTGTCCTCACTTTC
The DNA here is from genome assembly GCA_034064705.1 of Bothrops alternatus. Classification (NCBI taxonomy): domain Eukaryota; kingdom Metazoa; phylum Chordata; class Lepidosauria; order Squamata; family Viperidae; genus Bothrops; species Bothrops alternatus. The sequence goes on from JARGCV010001000.1 coordinate 54,647, forward strand.
TTAGCTATGAGCTTTAGGGAGTGCCCCCTTGTCCTGGTATTGTGTGATAGAGAAAAGAATTTTTCTCTATCCACCTTTTCTATCCCATGTATGATTTTATACACTTCCCATGCATGATTTTATACACATGTCTTCAAAGAAAAACAAGAATGTCCAGTTGCCTCTAGAACAAATCATCTTTGGTTCTCCTCTTTTCATCTTACTAAACAAAGTTGAGGCCTAGAAGCTTAAGACTTGTCCTTGGAGAAATGGCTTCCTACCACGTTGGTTCTCCTGGAAAATGGGGGAGACGGGATCTCATGCGGTAAACGCACTTCCCAATCAGGGCTTAAATGTTACGAAAAGCTGTGCCTTACAAAAGCAGGCAAGGTAGGAGAGGAAACAAGCAAAGCTACCATCTAACTGGGCTTGTCAAATATTTTCAGTCAAAGCAGGGGGGAGGGGTGGTCAATGGGCTCAACGTTACAGGAGATCCAAGCAAATTTGAATTCCACTCATGGGAAGAATCCAGACAAATAAATATTTTGGGAATTATTGAAAAGGCAGAATATATTTCCCCAAAGGAATAATGGAGAAGATCTTTAAAAAAAGGCAGAAACTCCTCCACACACACCCAGCCAGACAACTCAGCAGAAACCAGCTTTTAGAAATGCAGATGTAATAATCCATTCAGGAAGTTTGGAGATCTCCAGCTAGAAGCTGAAGAGACCAGGAAGACAAAGACCCTTAAAATCTACATACCCCCACCCAAACTCAAAGACAGGACATAATAGGATTAATCCACAGATACCAAAGGAGCACACTCAGACTCAGGTCAAAGTACATGACACAGGAAATACAAAGCCTCAAACAGGAACAGGAAACAACCTCAAGAGCCCCAGAAGGTATAAAAACCCACTCCCTGCTACATGTGGTCACCTTTTTTCCAGAACCATCTTTCTGTCTGGCTCTGCTCTTCAATAAACTACAACCTTCTTTCTAAAGCAGTCTCCATTTTGTTTATTCCCAGCTTGGACTGGACCCTGATGACGATTTTTCATTCAACATACTGATGTAGTCTTTCTTCAAGCAATTATCTTCCAGATACATCGGACTATAACTCCCAACACCCTGAAAAATTAGCATGGTCAGTGACCGGGTGCTATCCAACAGTTCTGGAGAACATGGTTTGAAGAAAGCACTCGAGAAACCTAGGCACTAATAAAAAAGAGTGGAAAGCTTTCATTCATCCTGTTTTTGGAAATTGGGGTGAACTGGGACATACATTGATCAATGAACATTATAGGTATCCAAGAAACCTGCAACCTCCAGATGCAATAATATCTGAGTACCAATTCAGATGATTCTTTAAAAAAGATTACAAACATTTATGACAATGAAAGCTGTCATGTAGACCTGGGGACCAGCAATGAATGAGCAAGATCACCTTCCTGTCTTGTTTTGAGAATTTCCTGAAAATGGCTACTTGCCAGGGTGCGACAGCATAATCCTGGCCTAGCATGAATTTGTGGCCTGATGAAGCATCTTACGTTCTAATAGTCTTGACTTGCTTTAAGTCTTTTGATGGGTCTGTGTAGTGGTAATAAAACCTAATCAAGTACATTTGATGATGATCATCAACCAGACAAGCTAAAAGGACGGGTTGTTTCCCAATAAAGAATATGGAACAATAGAGTTGGAAAGAACGTTGGAGGTCTTCTAGTCCAACACAAATGGGTGTCCAATCTCTTCTTAAAAACCCCCAGTGATGAAGCACCCACAGCTTCTGGAGGCAAGTCCTCCCACTGATTAATTGTTCTCAGTGTCAGGAAATTGACTATCTCCTTAATAAATTTCCATCCATTTCTTCTTGTCTTGCCCTCAGGTGCTTTGGTGAATAGGTGGTCCCCTCTTCTTTGTGGAAGCTCCTCAAATATTGGTGATGGTGATGATGATGATGATAGTGATGATAATGATGATGATCATGATGGTGGTGGTGATGATAGTGATGATGATGATAATGATGATGGTCATGATGGGCATGATGATGATGGGCATGATGGTGATGGTGATGATGGTGGTGGTGGTGATAGTGATGATGATGATGATGGTGGTGGTGGTGATGATGGTGATGGTGGTGGTGATGATGATGGTGATGATGATGATGGTGATGGTGATGATGATGGTGATGATGATGACGATGTTCTCCATTCAGTTGTGTCCAACTCTTGGAGATTCTATGGGCCAGATCTCTCCACTTCAACCCTAGTCCTTCTCTTTGTTAGACTAGATATGCCCAGTTTCCGCAACTCTTCTTCCTATGTTTTAACCTCCAAACATTCCCAGCCTGTATGCGCCATCTTGGTATGTGCCATCTTGGTTCACCGGAGCCATGAAAGCTACATCTGTCCTCTCCTTCAAGGCATTTTTTCCCACTTACCATAAGCTGGGCATGTCCGTTTTGGAACGATCCTCCAGAATCTCCGTTGGCTTCTTCCTGACGATCCACCACTCGGCATTTAACAGCATCTTGCACCTAGGCGGGAAAAAAAAAGTTGTTGCATTAAGCGGAATCAATTTCAAGTCTTGCGCTGCGTGAAATATGGGCTAGGTTGCTAATGAGCTTCGGCTTTCGGGCAATTGCACAGCCATTAAAAGTCGCCATTAACGAAGCTGTAAGGAAATTTTCATAATCGCGGCTGAGATTAGTTAAGCAGCAGGACTGTCGGCTAAAATGGAAGGGAGCTTCCCCCTTGCTGAAAGTCTGCTTTGACGCATACAGTACGTTTTGTCATTTTCTTCTTTTTCTCCATCATCATCGTCATCATGAACATCAACACCATAAGGAATTAATGATTTTTTTAAAAAAAGTCAAATAAAATAGTTGTATTTATTATTAGATTTTTAAAAAGACGTCTGAAGGCCATCAACTCGGAATTTTCCAAGAATGGTTTACAATAGACTGAATTACACAAGAAGGGTATGTTTCTATGCATGCATCTGTGAAATTTATAAAGATATATTTACTGTTCATCTACTGTATCTCTCTCTCATCTATCTATCTATCTATCTATCTATCTATCTATCTATCTATCTATCTATCTATCTATCTTTCTTTCTTTCTATCTATCTATCTATCATCTTTCTTTCTACAGTATCTATATCTTTCTGTCTTTCTATCATCTATCTACTTCTGTTTCTATCTATCTATCTATCTATCTATCTATCTATCTATCTATCTATCTATCTATCTATCTATCTACCTACCTACCTACCTACCTATTTACCATCTATCTTTCCATATCTATCTCTTTTTCTTTCTTTCTTTCTTTCTTTCTTTCTTTCTTTCTTTCTTTCTTTTATCTACTTATCTTATGCTTCTATCTATATCTATCTATCATCTATCTTTCTCTATCTATCTATCTATCTATCTATCTATCTATCTATCTATCTATCTATCTACCTATCTATCTATCCATCCATCCATCTACCTACCTACCATCTATCTTTTCATCTCTCTCTCTCTCTCTCCCTCCCTCTCTCCCTCCCTCCCTCCCTCCCTCCCTCCCTCCCTCCCTCCCTCCCTCCATCCATCCATCCATCCATCCATCCATCCATCCATCCATCCATCCATCCATCCATCTATCTATCTATCTATCTATCTATCTATCTATCTATCTATCTATCTATCTATCTATCTATCTATCTATCCATCCAACATATCAGGATGTGCTAAATTAGGGGAAAAAATAACCTGGAGCTGATTATTGAATTTAGTGGAACCAGTCTGCCATTAATGATTTATGTTCCAGTAAATTTCAAACATATGTGGATTTCAAAGATGCCAAGGTTGAGAAACACTGGTTTAAATGATCCACTCCTGTCCACATCATTTAATTTAGGGTTGCCCACCTCCCCCAAATGTTAAGTGTGACCCTTGGCCACCAACATGTGGACCATCTCAACAGAACTGAAGGGTGGAGGAGAACAAGACTCTTATTTACAGGCAACATTCTCCCCAGTCCTGCCACTTCCTCCGACTTCCACAAGAACATGTTCTTCTAAAGGTCAGAAGATGTTCTCTCATCATCCCTGCTCAAATGCCCACCTCTCTTCTCAGAATGCAGTGAACCATGACAATGACGAAGCCCTCCAAGGAGTCAAAGACTGCGAAGAGGATCTGGAAGAGAGCCGAACGGCGGTCGGTGATGGCCAGCACTGCCGACATCCAGGTGAGGGCCAGCAGAGGAAGGACTACACAGGAGCTCCAGAGGGATGCCCTGGGAGGAAAAGGAAAAAAAAAAAGGAGAAAGAAAGGTCTCTCGGTTTCTGGACCAGCCCACTCCTAACGCTGCCTTCACTCACTCGAGGGAGTCCCACCAGACTCTCCAGGAGGAGTAAGAACATGAGAAACTGGCAGGATGGCTTCAGTTGCTTCCAAGCTACAATCAAATAGAATTACAAAACAGAGAAGAAGATGGAAAACAAAGCGAAGGGACCTGTCCGTTAGGCCTACTCAAATGCGCTCTACCCTTATGCTCAGTGCCACTTTCGTGTATCTTAAAATGAAGAAAGACACAAAAGAAACGCTGGGATTGTTTCTGGCAGCTTTGGAGGAATGGAGAGAGAGAGAGAGAGAGAGAGAGAGAGAGAGAGAGAGAGAGAGAGAGAGAGAGAGAGAGAAGGAATGAAAGAGAGGGAAAGAGAAAGAAAGGGAGACAGACAGGCAGACAGATGGAATCCTACTTGTATCTTTCTCCAATGTTCTCCACAGGAAGCTGTGTTTTGCTGAGGGCCATCGCTATGTGAGTGTGTGTGGGTGTATGTGTATGTGTTTGTGTGTGGGTCAGAAATGTCAGCAAGGCAGGCACAGCTACACAAGTGAAACCACATGTGGGACAAACGTTAAAAAACAGAGGTAGGACATCAATCCCGCCATCTTGATGGACCTTCACTTCACCACCGCTATGTATCTGGCTGTTCCTATCTTCAGTGTCTTCTTCACTGATGCCTGATCTGGGTTAAATTAAACATTAGTTCAGAGTGAAGGTCACCTTTGGGTGCTAGTGGAGACCCCTTACATGAGAACGAAGATCAGCAACCTCCGTAAGCTAAGACCTGTTTAGCAATTCTAAGAAGTGGACAGAAGAAAGCCAAAAAAATTGTTTGATGTTTGCCCTCAAAGGTGAGTGGTCTCAAGGTTTATTTGGTGCTGCTGATTGAATGTTGTATATCCATAAAGCCCAAAAGATGGAATACAGAATAACAGAGTTGGAAGGGACCTTAGAGGTCATCTAGACCAACCCCCTGCTCAGGCAGGAAACCCTACACCATTTCAGACAAATGGTTGTCCAATCTCTTCTTAAAAACGTCCAGAGTTGGAGCACCCACAACTTCTGGAGGCAGGTTGTTCCACTGGTTAATTGTTCTGTCGGGAAATTTCTCCTTAGTTCTAGACCCAAAGGCACTTTTTCACAAGGCAACTGGACTTTCTTGGTTTTTCTTTGAAGACGTTTCGCTTCTCATCCAAGAAGCTTCTTCAGCTCTGACTGGATGGTGGGGGAATGGACGGGTTTACATTCCTTGCAGACGGTTGGTCATTTGTGCTCTTTTGGAGAGTCGCTGAGGCCACTTGGAGGTGTGTCTGTGTCCTCAGGGTCACCTGAGTGGTGCAAATGGGTGTGGAACTGTGGAAAGGATTGTGTTGTAGACTGGAGATAGATGATGTTGTATCCCTCCCCCTCTGTTGAGAGAGGACTGTTCAGTTTTAACACTCTTTGACCCTCTTTCCTCTGTCCAGAATGTGGACTTTGATAAAACTCCAAGTGGCCTCAACGACTCTCCAAAAGGATGCAAATGATCAGCTGTCTGCAAGGAAAATAAATCCTTCCCTTCTCCACCATCCAGTCAGAGCTGAAGAAGCTTCTTGGATGAGAAGTCAAAAGTCAAAGGTCGTGACAGCTGTCAGCCTTGATAGCTTCAAGGCAGGGTCAGACAGATTCATGGATGCCAAGTGTATCTGTGATGTCCATGTGCCGCCTCTATGTTGGTTGAGGCAGGCAGGATTCCCTTGAGTCCCATTGGTTGGGGGTCAAGGGAAAGGGAGGGTTTTGCCTTCTCTTTCTGCTCAAGATCCCCATGTACAATTGGTGGGCCACTGTGTGACACAGAATGCTGGACTCGATGGGCTTTGGCCTGATTCAGCATGGCTCTTCTTATGTTCTTATGTTCTTATGTTTTCATAGAAAAACAAGGAAGTCCAGTTGCCTTTTGAAAAAACATCTTTGGGACAAAACAAGCATCTTTGAAAAATGTTCGGAGACTTCAGGTAATGCAGAATGCAGCCGCGCGAGCAGTGTTGGGCTTGCCTAGAAATGCCCACATTTCGGCATCACTCCGCGAGCTGCATTGGCTGCCAATTGGTCTCCGAACGCAAATCAAAGTGTTGGTTATGACCTATAAAGCCCTACATGGCATCGGACCAGGTTACTTACGGGACCGTCTGCTGCCCCATGAAACCCAGCGGCCGGTTAGGGCCCACAGAGTCGGCCTTCTCCAGGTCCCGTCAGCCAGACAGTGTCGCCTGGCGGGGCCTAGGGGAAGAGCCTTCTCTGTTGCGGCCCCGGCCCTCTGGAACCAACTTCCCCCGGAGATCCGTGTCGCCCCCACCCTCTCCGCCTTTCGTAAATTGCTTAAAACACACTTTTGCCGGCAGGCCTGGGGCAGCTAACACCTTGCCCCTAGCCAGTGTATGTTCGTGGAATGATTGGGTTTTTTTTTTAACTTAAGGGTTTTTTTTTAACTTAAGGGTTTTTTATATGTATATAATGTAATTTCTATCATGCTGTGAGCCGCCCTGAGTTCTCCGGAATAGGGCGGCATAGAAATTAAATTAATAAATAAATAAATAAAATAAATCATATGTAGTGCAGATCCTTAGTTCTAGGTTGGTTCTCTCCTTGATTCGTGGATTTTATTTGTGTATTAGTATAACCATAGGAGGGGAAGGGATCCTGGAGGTCTTCTAGTCGAATCCTCCTCCAAGGCAGAAGTCCTTACTGGACAAATGGTTCTTCAGCCATTTCTTGAAAAGCGCCAGCGATAAGAGCATTAAACGCTAAAGGCAGTGGTGGGATTCAGCCGGTTCGCACCAGTTTGGCAGAACCAGTAGCTATTTTTTTTGTTGCCCAGGCCCAGAACGGACTTCCGGAAGTGGCATCCACGCAGAGAACCAGTTGTTGACATATCTGAATCCCACCACTGGCTAAAAGTGTAATGCTGAGGTCTCCTTAGATGATAGAAATCAGAATTAAATTTGCTTACAACAATTGTTTAAGAAACTTGGCAAGTTTAGGGCCTGTGGATTTGAGCTCCCAGAATGTGTTGGGAGCTGGAATTAATCAAGTACATGAAGTCCTACCTGACAGGGCTAGATATGGAGGTAGAGACAGAGAGAAAGGAAGAGGACGTAGGACGTGATGTGAGACGGAAGGAAGGAGATGACCGAAAAGAGATCAGTTACAGAGATGTAATCGATGGCAGAACATAGACGGTTTCAAGGGAGCTTTGAAAGTTGATGTGAAAAGAAGAGTAGGGACTGTTTAAAATAGAAAGAGCAGAGAAAAGATATCGCCTACATACATTGAGCAGATGCTTTCTAAGAAGAAGGACCAAGTCTATGGAGGACAGGACAACCAGCAAGTGGAGACTTGAGCACTTAGGGAATAGTCAAAACAAAACAAAGCAAAACCATCACAAATTGAAAAAGGGGCAGAGCTTTGAGTATTTTGGGACCACCTCTTGCTATTTGCCTACTTCTGACCCGCAGAGTCAATGGGGAAGGGAGATTGACTTAACTGCCGGTGTTGCCAACTTATCGGCTGCAATGATTTGCTGAACAGCTGTGGCAAGAAGGGTGGCCAAAGGGAGGGAAACTCAACAACTGTCTTGTGGTGCAGAACTTGTGATCACTACGTTGAGGACTTACCTGTACAGGTATTTGACCATTTTATCTTGGAAAAGGTCCAGGATTTTAAGCTACGGGTGGAAAGAGAGTGTCTTGCAAGGGATAGAGTTTAACAAATTGGGAAGAGCAAGAAAAACTAGGAGGATGGATGGATGGATGGATGGATGGATGGGGATGTAAAGAGAAAGAAGTGAGAAGGAGGGATGAAGGAAGGAAGGAAATGTAAAGAGAAAGAACTGAGAAGAAGGAAAGAAGGAAGGAAGGAAGGAAGGAAGGGAGGGAGGGAGGGAGATACATATAGAGAGAAGGAAGGAAGGAAGGAAGGAAGGAAATGTAAAGGGAAAGAACTGAGAAGGAGGAAGGAAGGAAGGAAGAGAGATACATATAGAGAGAAGGAAGGAAGGAAGGAAATGTAAAGAGAAAGAACTGAGAAGGAGGAAGGAAGGAAGTGAGATAGATATAGAGAGAAGGAGGGAGGGAGGGAGGAAGGAAGGAAATGTAAAGAGAAAGAACTGAGAAGAAGGAAGGAAGGAAGGAAATGTAAAGAGAAAGAACTGAGAAGGAAGGAAGGAAGGGAGATAGATATAGAGAGAAGGAAGGGAGGGAGGGAGGGAGGGAGGGAGGGAGGAAGGAAGGAAGGAAGTAAGGAAGGAAGGAAGGAAGGAAGGAAAGCAGAGGTGGAAAGCAGCATGGAAGAGAAGCCGCCTAGCTCCAATCAATCAATAATCCTCATCAGAGAAAAGAAAGGAAGTTGAAATTAGAGGAACTAACATGGCGTTACTGGTGGCTGTGGCCGAAACGTCTGGAGAAGACACCACTCCACACTTGGAACATTTGAGCGTGATGCCATAAAGGGGCACGGCCATCTGACTGCAATTGAAATTAAAAGACTGAAACGAAACAAAACACTTTGCTCGTGAGCACAAACAGAAGGGGGGGACAGGGGGAGGGAGGGAGGACTAGGGAGAGAGAGGGAGGGAAGGATGGAATGGAGGGAGGGAGGCAAGGGAGGGAGGAAAGGGGAGAGGAAAGGAATGAGAAGAGAGAATGAAATGTGGAGGGAGAAAGGAAGGAAGGGAGGGAGGGAGGAAATATGTGAGAGGAAGGGAGGAAGGAAGGAAGGAAATGTAAAGAGAAAGAACAGAAAGAGGAAGGAAAGAAGGAAGGAAGGAAATGTAAAGAGAAAGAACTGAGAAGGAGGGAGGAAGGAAGGAAGGAAAGAAGGGAGATAGATGATATAGAGAGAAGGAAGGAAGGAAGTGTAAAGAGAAAGAACTGAGAAGAAGGAAGGAAGGAAGGAAGGAAGGAAGGAAGGAAGGAAAGAAGGGAGATAGATGATATAGAGAGAAGGAAGGAAGGAAGTGTAAAGAGAAAGAACTGAGAAGAAGGAAGGAAGGAAGGAAGGAAAGAAGGGAGATAGATGATATAGAGAGAAGGAAGGAAGGAAGGGAATGTAAAGAGAAAGAACTGAGAAGGAGGAAGGAAGGAAGGAAGGAAGGAAAGAAGGGAGATAGATGATATAGAGAGAAGGAAGGAAGGAAGGAAGGAAATGTAAAGAGAAAGAACTGAGAAGGAGGAAGGAAGGAAGGAAAGAAGGGAGATAGATGATATAGAGAGAAAGAAGGAAGGAAGGAAATGTAAAGAGAAAGAACTGAGAAGAAGGAAGGAAAGAAGGGAGACAGATGATATAGAGAGAAAGAAGGAAGGAAGGGAATGTAAAGAGAAAGAACTGAGAAGGCGGAAGGAAGAAAGAAAGAAAGAAAGAAAGAAAGAAAGAAAGAAAGAAAGAAAGAAAAAAGAAAGAAAGAAAGAAGGAAGGAAGGAAGGAAGGAAGGAAGGAAGGAAAGAAAGGAGACAGATGATATATAGAGAAGGAAGGAAGGAAGGAAATGTAAAGAGAAAGAACTGAGAAGAAGGAAGGAAGGAAGGAAGGAAGGAAGGAAGGAAGGAAGGAAACAAGGGAGACAGATGATATACAGAGAAGGAAGGAAGGAAGGAAATGTAAAGAGAAAGAACTGAGAAGGAGGAAGGAAGAAAGAAAGAAAGAAAGAAAGAAAGAAAGAAAGAAAGAAAGAAAAAAGAAAGAAAGAAAGAAAGAAGGAAGGAAGGAAGGAAAGAAGGGAGACAGATGATATAGAGAGAAGGAAGGAAGGAAGGAAATATAAAGAGAAAGAACTGAGAAGAAGGAAGGAAGGAAGGAAGGAAGGAAAGAAGGGAGACAGATGATATAGAGAGAAGGAAGGAAGGAAGGGAATGTAAAGAGAAAGAACTGAGAAGGCGGAAGGAAGGAAAAGAGGGAGGGAGGGAGGGTATGAGAGGGGGAAGGGAGGGAGGGAGGGAGGGAGGAGCTAGGGGAAGGGGAAGAGAAGGCGGAAAAGAAGGTCAAGAAGGATATTCAACAAAAAAAGCAGAAGGAGGAACTTGAACAAAAGGACAATCCCAGCCCAAACACCCGAAGCTTGAAAGAAAGAGAGAAAGGGAAAGAAAGAGAGCGGGAAAGAAAGACAGAAACAAAAGAACAGGACAGGGAAGGGTTAACACTCCCATCTTTAACATACCAGGTGCAGGAAACCATCATCCACAGCCCCCTTCCCCACCCAGCATCCCAAGAGGTCACGGGCTGTGTCAAAGCACCTGGGTAGCCGGAAATTGTCGAGGGACCCGGAAGGTCCACCAAGAAAGGTGGAGAGGTCCTCCTGGCCCATCGCTCATTCACCAACATCTCTGGCTGGGGAGATTGGCTGATTTAAATCACCCCCGAGGTGGCTAGTCCATAAGGATCCAAGCTCTTACAGTTCGTCCTTCACTCACCGCCCCGTTTCCTCGCTAAGCAAAACCTTGCTGGAGTCAACTCTGCTCCACTTTACGACCTTCCTGGCCACAGTTACGGGCCTTCCTCAACTTATTTAGTGACCGTCCAGCAAAAAAAGAGCGAATTGTGGCCGTTTTTCCACGCTTAATGACCATTTCAGCAGGGATCAAAGTTCAAACGCTTGGTGGTTAGAGTGTCCCCGGGGTCAACTGATCCCCCTTTTGTGACAGTCTGACAATCAGAGCCCACGGGGAAAGCCGGACTCGCTTAATGACCGTGTGACTACAGCTCCAGCCGTTCGCTTAACACGGGTGGCCAGGAAGGTCGTAAAAGGGACCAAAAAGTCACTGGACAAAAATCTCACTCAGCCACGGAAATGGTGGTCGTAAGTATGAGGCGAATTGCTGAGGTTCTTAAGTTAGCCACCCGGTTGTTAAGTGAATCTCGCTTCTCCCGTCGATATCGCTTGCCAGAAAGTCGGAGAAGGGGATCACGGAACCCCCGGGGGACACGGCGACCGTCGTAAACGCGAGTCGGTTGCCAAAGGTCTGAGTTTTTGATCGCCGTGACCCCCGGGGGACATGCTGCCACGGTCGTTAAGTGTGAAAAACGGTCGTAAGTCGCTTTTCCAGAGTGCCGTTGCCCCTTTGAACAGTCACTAAATGAATGTTGTAAGTTGAGAGGCGACTGGTACCCAGTAGGAACAACATTAGCATCTGTCCAGAATTCAATTTGCTACTGAAATTGGTGTGTGTGTGTGTGTGTGGGTGTGTTTGTGTGTGAAATTTCAGTTCGGTCTAAAAAGAAGACGAAAATTTTGTCCTCAAAATTCTGCATCAAAGGAAAACAAGAAGGAATGAGCTGCAGCGCTCAGGACGTGGCAAACGCAAATCCCGGTAGGCCCTCAGCTTACGATGGTTCGTTTAGTGACCGTTTGAAGTGACGACGGCATGGGAAAAAGTGACTTGTGACCGTTTGGCACCCTTACAACCACTGACACGTTGCCACCCCCCCCCCCGTGGCCACGTGATCAGAATTCACATGCTTGGCCACTGACTCGTCTTTACGATGGTAGCAGTGTCCTGTGTGTGTGTGTGTGTGTGTTTGTGTGTTGGTGTCATGCCATCCCCTTTTCGCGACGTTCTGACAAGCGAAGCCAGGTTTCCTTCACTACGATCCGACATGGTTAACAACAGCACCCACAAAAGGAAACTTTTGATTCGGGGTCTTACTGATTTAGATGGATTTGTTGTTACAGAAATGGCTAGATTTATACTATTTTAGGAAAAGTTAAAAAAAGTTGAGGTTTGGTGTTAATGCTTCATTCCACTGAAATAGAGGCAGGGTTTCTATAGGGTTGCCTGCCTGAGCAGGGGGAGGGGGTGGACTAGAAGACCTCCATGGTCCCTTCCAACTCTATTATTATTGTTATTGTTATTGTTATTGCTGCTGCTGCTGTTGTTGTTATTGTTATTATTATTATTGCTTTATTCTACTGAAATAGGGGAAGGGTTTCTATAGGGTTGCCTGCCTGAGCAGGGGGGGGTGGACTAGAAGACCTCCATAGTCCCTTCCAACTCTATTATTATTGTTATTGTTATTGCTGCTGCTGCAGTTGTTATTGTTATTATTATTATTGCTTCATTCCACTGAAATAGAGGCAGGGTTTCTATAGGGTTGCCTGCCTGAGCAGGGGGGGTGGACTAGAAGACCTCCATGGTCCCTTCCAACTCTTATTATTATTGTTATTGCTGCTGCTGCTGCTATTATTATTATTATTATATAACAGCAGCAGCAATAATAACAATGACAATGACAATGACAATAACAAAACAACAACAACAACAACAACAACAACAACAATAACAATAACAATAACAATAACAATAATAATAATAATAATAATAATAATAATAATAATAATAATAATAATAATAATAATAATAGAGCTGGGAGGGATCTCGGAGGTCATCTAGTCCAGGGCTTTTCAACCTTTTCACCCCTTGTACCACTTTTAGGATATAGCAACATCCGAGGACCACCAGTTGCCTAGCAAGGGGTCAAAAACTTGAGGACCACAAAAAAAAAAAAGGAAAAAAGTGATAAAGTGCAGGTAGTCCTCAACTTACAACAGTTCACTTAATGACTGTTCAAAGTTACAATGGCACTGAAAAAAGTGCCCCCCAAGCCACAGCCGAGCAAGACACCTGCCTGCCCGCCCGGCGTTGGCGCTCTTCCTCCTATCCGAGGTTTCCATGGTTGTGAGCATTTCTGTTGAGGATTGGTACCAGGGGTGGGGTGGGGGGGTGTTTGGTTTTTATTCCCCCCCCCGTCTGCTGGGTGGTTGCAGCAGGTTTTGGTCACATGACCCTGGGACACTGTGACCGTCATAAATATGAATCAGTGGCCAAGCATCTGAATGTAAATCACAAGACCCTGGAGAGGCTGCAACATTCCAGCGGATCAGCGCTTCTTCTGGGCTCAGCTCGAGTACCTGGATCAGCGCCGAGCTCCAGCTGGAGCCTGGCGCTGATCCTGGCGCTTCCACTGAGCCCTGACAGCCCCGAAGAAGCGCCGATCAGCTGGAAAGCGGCACTGATCCTGGCGCTTCCGCTGAGCCCTGACAGCCCTGCAGCTCCAGCCGTCTCTGGCTCAGGCTTGTGCGGTGCTGCCCCCGGTTCAGCTCCTTCCCCTCCCACACTACCACTTTTCTAGGATGGTCGCGTACCCCCTGCCAGGTGCCAGGTGCCATAGGGGGTACCCGTCCCACTGGTTGAAAAGCCCTGTTCTATAGGGTTTCCTGCCTGAGCAGGGGGTTGGACTAGAAGACCTCCAAGGCCCCTTGCAACTCTATTATTATTATTGTCATTGCTGCTGCTGCTGCTGTTGTTGTTATTACTATTATATAACAGCAGCAATAACAACAACAACAACAATAATAGTTGGAAGGGACCTTGGGGGTCTTCTGGTCCAACCCCCTGCTCAGGTAGGAAACCCTATAGAAACTTTCCCTATTTCAGTAGAATAAAGCATTAATATCAAACCTCGTCTTTTTAAAAAAACTTTTCCATTTATTATTACTATTACTATTACTATTACTATTACTATTACTATTACTATTACTATTACTATTACTATTACTATTACTATTACTATTACTATTACTATTACTATTACTATTACTATTACTATTACTATTACTATTACTATTACTATTACTATTACTATTACTATGTCGGAAGTCTATGTCTTTTTTTTTCTATTTCGCTTCTCCCCTTCACTTTCCTTTCCCTTTTCCCCTCCCCACTGTGTCCTTCATTTGGCTTTTGTATTTTTCCATTTTATTCTACGATCTAATAAAATGTTAAAAATTTGAAAAAAAAACAAAAACAAACCCAACTGAATGATTTGCTTAACTGTGGTGGGGAGAAAGGTCGTAAAATGAGGCGAATGCCAAACCTGACCAATGTTTCGCTTGGCAAACGAAACCGTTGGGTTCAACTGTGGTCACGAGGAGAGGTCAACCTGCGCATCGCATTTGGCGTGGTGCCGGGCCTAGTTTACACCTCTGGGTAGGCTTGCCTCCGAAATTGACGCCCTCCTTACTTTCCGACGCAGTCTGGAAAAACTCCAGGCTGAGGTTCACCAATTCCGTCACCAGCAATGACACAGCTCTTAACCCCCATCAGACGCCGCCACGTTCTCCACGGGTTACGCGCCCACACGTTCGTTTGCACATTGAAAAGCACAACTTTGAAACAGGTTCACAAGCGAGCGAAGAAATTAACGGAAAGGGAAAGCCATTAAAAAACAAAACAAAACCCAAACTCCCTCCCTTTCCCCCTAAGATTCTGCATTTCCAGCATCTCTTCAGCACAGTCGATAACCAGTGAAAGCAGGATTTAATTTAAAGTTTTGGGCCATGTTTTAATATCACAGCAATGTCCATAAAGCCAGGGCAGAGCTATGTGCCTTTGGAAACAATGGTCAGTACTGGGATGAGCTGGAGGACCCAGTTTGAATCTGCACGTTCAAATCTGCCTTGGTTCCTCTTCCTCTTGTCTCCTCGTTTGATAGGAAGGGATTTGCACATTTATATTAAGATCGTGGCATGGGTGCGTTGCAGAAGATATGACAGGATTAAGTGGAACATGGAATTGGCTTAACTTAAATAGCACCAACGATTCACTGAATCATGTTCAGAAGGAACTTCCCAGATTTGGAGTTGATTCCAGGGAAGAAACCTCAGATGGCTTGGTTGACCGTGGGAAGTCCTGAAGATGCATTTTCATGTTTTAAAGCATGATGACTTGTGGACTTCAACTCCCAGAATTCCTCAACCAGCATCCACAAGTCATAAAAGGGCCAAGTTTGAAGACCCCTCCTTTAAAGGCTAGTGAGGTGGAATAAGGGAGGTGATGTCTGAAATGTCTGTAGAATGCTAGAAGGTATTTCTTAACCTCGGCCATTCTAAGATGTGTGGACTTCAACTCCCAGAATTTCTGGGAGTTGAAGTCCACACAGAACAGCCAAAATGGAAAAACACTGGTCCACTGCCAGCCGTTCCAATCTTCTGGAATTGAGTACAGCAGGGGTCTTCAAACTTGGCCCTTTTATGACTTGTGGACTTCAACTCCCAGAATTCCTCAGCCAGCATGCCTGGCTGAGGAATTCTGGTAGTTGAAGTGCACAAGTCATGAAAGGGCCAGGTTTGAAGACCCCTGGAGTACAGCAAGCAACACTGATCCAACTACCATTCCATCAAGACACATGATCAATAGAAGAGAAGGTTTGTAGCTGAGATTTGAATTGTGGTGATAGTCATTTCTGAGCGTGGTGGTTTTTCTTGCAGACGTTTCATGACCAAACTAGGGAACATCATCAGTGCCCTAGTTTGATACTGAAACATCTGCAAGAAAAACCATGAAACTCAGAGGGCACCAAGGACCTCAGAGATGACCATTGTTCTACTTTATGAAACCAGGAACGGTATTCTGGGCGACTTTGATGGTTGGTTGGGCACCTTTGGAAAAGAGAGTCATAATTACGAGGGCAATTCGGAAATAAACCTCCATTTGGTTGTCAATGACAGACGCTCGCAGATACAGAACCTTTACTATACACATTAGAAAACCACAACATTACATCACTTTTCGACATCATCGCCATTCAAACTGAGTCCCTTGTTATAATGTCTTCGAAAAGAGGTCCCCAACATTTTGGGCACCAGGGACAAGTTCTGTGAAGAAAGTTTTTGCACGGGCCGGAGAGTGCGTGGTTTTGTGTACTGCCTGCATCCCTCGGATGGGGCTTTATTTGTGTGGACCGGTTGCTGGGATGCTGCAGCACGGTACCGGTCCAAGGACAGATTGGGGACCCCTGTCTTAGAAGGTGTGAAATTCCTCAGTCATAGTCACTCGGAGCCAAATCTGGGCTATGGGTGTGTGTGTGTGAGAGATCAAAAACATCCCAACGGAACTGCTTCAAAAGTTCTTGGGTGCATCTAGCGGTGTGCAGGCAAGCATTATATCGTGAACCAACACCACACTGGAAGTGGTGCCCTAGAATATCCCGCCAAATGTGAAGAGGCCAAAAACGTAACTGCTAGTGAAGTTCATGGAGCGTGGTTTGACCATCAATTCAGACGTCTCTTGTGAAACGTTACAAAAACTCAGGCGAGCTGTCCATAACAAGCGTTGGGGCCTGCTGACGTCTGGTGTGGTGTCAGTTCACGATAACGCTTGCCCGCATACCGCTAGACCAGGGGTCTTCAAACTTGGCTCTTTTATGACTTGGGAACTTCAACTCCCAGAATTCCTCAGCCAGGCGTGCTGGCTGAGGAATTCTGGGAGCTGAAGTCCACAAGTCATAAGAGGGCCAAGTTTGAAGACCCCTGGTCGAAACCCTCCCAATATGGCGTTCTACTTCATCTCTTCTGAAGCCTTACTCATGTCCACAAGTCATAAAAGGGCCACGTTTGAAGACCCCTATGCTAAACACATCCAAGGACTTTTGATGCAGTTCCATTGGGATGTTTTTGATCACCCACCCCTCCCCATAGCCCAGATTTGGTCAAACCTTGTAACACGTTATGACAAGGGCCTCAATTTGAAGGGCAATTATGTCGAAAAGTCATGTAATGTTGCAAGTTTTCTAATGTGCACAACACAACTTCTGTATCGGTGAATGCCCGTCATTTGATAACTGAGCGTAGGTTTATTTCCAAATTGCCCTCGTATGTTAGAAGGCTTCAAAGTTGGACTGATGGCAGATCTCCCTGTGATGTCTAAGAACACAAGCCAAGCATTCCTCAGAAACAAGGCTGAAAGCAGATTCTTTGTCTCTTTCCTCTAAATCAGCGGTTGTCAACCTGTGGGTCGCGACCCCATTTGGGGTCGAACGACGATTTCACGGGGGTCGCCAAACACCGCAGTCCACCATTTTTTTTTTTTGTTCGGCCATTTTTTTTGGGTCGGCCATTTTTTTCCCCTTTGCCATGCGGGCCGTCGCGCCACGCATGCGCGATGCGGGCCCACCATTTTTTGGGGGGTCGGCCATTTTTTGGGGGGTGCGGGGCGGGGTCGAGCCCCGGAAAAGGTTGAGAACCGCTGTTCTAAATAGTGAAATGGAAAGATATCCTTTTCCTTCCCTTTAGACGGGGGCGACTCATCCTAATATCTTCATTTGGAGGCACCTCATTGTCCCTGCCTCCTATTCTTGATGCTCAGTACAATGGAAGAGGTTTCTGCTGCATTTGTGCTTCTTTAAATAAATCACACTGGTAGTGTCACTCCGTCCTCTTTCCAGGCCACAAGTCAGTAGAAGATGCCCAGAAGGCTGACTGAAGCTTTTTTTTCTCCCTCCCCAAACCACCATTTTTTTCCTCGCCATAATATTCCTGCCTGGTTATCGAAAGTGACTTTGTAAAACATCTATATTTATAGATATATAGATATATAGATATTGCTTGCTTTTCTTAGAGGAAGGATTGATAGAACGCCTACCCTGCCCGTTCCTTCAGTTTCTTATCTGTTATTCCATCTTTGGATACAAGTTTGTTAAAGACCAGAATCCCAATAACCATGTTTACCTGTTGGAAGAGAAACAACAGAAAGGTTGACTTGGAAAGCTGAACGGGTTTGATGCACCCATTCAAGCAGGGGTCTTCCAACTTGGCCCTTTGATGACTTGTGGACTTCAACTCCTAGAATTCCTCAGCCAGGCACGCGTGCCTGGCTGAGGAATTCTGGGAGCTGAAGTCCACAAGTCATCAAAGGGCCAAGTTGGAAGACCCCTGCATTAAAGTCCTCCAGATCTTCCCCAGTTGCTAGCCTAGCTCTGCTGGAGAAGACATCTGAGTCCCAGCCAGGCTTTTAGCAAGGTCAACTGTCCTGAACCATTTTTTTTGCATCTCAGCATCATTTTGTGCGATGAATGTTTGGGGACTGAGACAGCAAACACTGGAGGCCAACCATTTTTCAGGAGGGTTCCAAAGAATATTAATTGGCAGATAAACTGTGTGTGTGTTTGTGTGTGGTATATTTCTTTGGGTAAAGAGAGATTTTTTTGCATCTGGCTAATTTCGCTCTGTCCTAGAACAGGGATGGCCAAGCTTTGTGACTTTCAAGACTTGTGGATTTCAACTTGTGCACAGCCACTTGTCTGAAGTGGTATAAGTTCTGCTTGAGCAGGGGGCTGGACTAGAAGACCTCCAAGGCCCCTTCCAGATTCTATTCTGTTCTGTTCTGTAATCCTATTCTATTCTATTCTATTCTATTCTGTTCTGTTCTGTTCTGTTCTGTTCTGTTCTGTTCTGTTCTGTTC
Organism: Bothrops alternatus; assembly: GCA_034064705.1. Lineage (NCBI taxonomy): Eukaryota > Metazoa > Chordata > Lepidosauria > Squamata > Viperidae > Bothrops > Bothrops alternatus. Next base: position 73,228 of record JARGCV010001000.1, read on the forward strand.
TGTTCTAATCTTATCCTATCCTACCTTACCCTACCCTACCCTGCCCTACTCTACTCTATTCTACTCTACTCTATTCTGTAATTCTATTCTGTAATTCTATTCTATTCTATTCTATTCTATTCTATTCTATTCTATTCTATTCTATTCTATTCTATTCTATTCTATTCTATTCTTTTCTATTCTATTCTATTCTATTCTATTCTATTATTCTATTCTATTCTATTCTATTCTATTATTCTATTCTATTCTATTCTATTCTATTCTATTCTATTCTATTCTATTCTATTCTATTCTATTCTATTCTATTCTATTCTATTCTATTCTATTCTATTCTATTATTCTATTCTATTCTATTCTATTCTATTCTATTCTATTCTATTATTCTATTCTATTCTATTCTATTCTATTCTATTCCATTCCATATTTTCTATTCTATTCTATTCTATTCTATTCTATTCTATTCTATTCTATTCTATTCTATTCTATTCTATTCTATTCTATTCTATTCTATTCTATTCTATTCTATTCTATTCTATTCCAGAATTTCCCAGCCAGTCAATATGCATATTATAACTAGTGGTGGGATTCAAATATGTGAACAAACACTTCTCTGTGTGGATGCCATTTCCAGAAGTCCATTCTGGGCCTGGGCAACAAAAAATTAGCTACCAGTTCTGCCGAACTGGTGCAAATTGGCTGAATCCCACCATTGCCCCCCCAAATCTGGGCCCTCGTTTTACCGACCTCGGTAGGACGGAAGGCTGAGTCAACTTTTGAGCCTGTCAGGATTGAACACCTGGCACTGAGCAGTGAGTTAGCCTGCAATGCTGCATTCTAACCACTGCACCACCACGGCATGGTTTAATTTGGATTTTGGTTAGTTTAGGGTGCAGCGGCTGCCTTTATTTTAGAGATCGGGACTCCTGCTAAAATCCAGAAAACAGGTTAGTTGGCTAATATGAACAAGCTATACTTGTTGATAATCTGCATATTGGCTGGCTGAGGAATTCTGGGAGTTGAAGTCCACAAGTCTTGCTACGGTTTGGACACCTCTGTCCTAGAAAGAGCCACTGAAAGCATATTCCTCAGAAGAAGTCCCCAGAGAGCCTGACGGCTTTTATTTACTTTTATTTTACTAGTTGTAGGATAGCTGGAACTCTCCCAGTTTGGCCTGATTGTAGCTTCGCATAGGTGTTAGACCCCTGACCAAAGTCTACCAAGGGAAATGAAATCGCAGCCAATTACTTTTACTTTACTTTACTTTATTTAAATTTCTATGCCGCCCTTCTCCTAAGACCCAGGGCGGCTTACAATACTTCCTTTGCTGTCCAAGGAAATCACTCCCAGATAATAATAATAATAGTAAAGTTGGAAGGGACCTTGGAGGTCATCTAGTCCAACCCCCTGCTCAGGCAGGAAACCCTACACCATTTTGGACTAAGTGCTGTCCAGTCTCTTCTTGAAAACCTCCAGTATTGGAGCATTCACCGCTTCTGGAGGCAGGTTGTTCCACTGGTTAATTGTTCTAATTGTCAGGAAGTTTCTCCTTAGTTCTAGGTTGTTTCTCTCCTTGGTTAGTTTCCACCCGTTGCTTCTTCTCCTGCCTTCAGGCACCTTGGAGAATAGCTTGACTCCCTCTTCTTTGGGGCAGCCCCTGAGATACTGGAAGACTGCTATCCTGTCTCCCCTTGTCCTTCTCTTCATTAAACTAGACATGCCCAATTCCAGCAACCGTTCTTATACAGCCATTTACACCCCCTGCTTAATTTTCTCAACTGATGCTTCTCTCGCTTTAGCAGTTAAAAGGCATATTGCCCCTGACCCTGGAGGCTCTATTGAATTAACATAAGTAATAAATAGCCTTCAGGACCGATTGCCTCCTGAGATTCCTTTAAAGGGATAAGTTGTCCCAGTTTTATTTAATTCTAGGCAAAATGATGGGGTGTTTCAGTTTGGATTACTGAAAAAAAAAATCACGGTTGGGGATGTTTGGGGCTCCTTTCAACCATCTTTGTTTTAAATAAATAAATAAGTTGCCCCCCCCCGTTTGCTAATACTTGGCATCCAGTTAAAGATAGGGTACAATTTGTGGTTGAAAAGGGAGAGGCTTAATGACAAATATCTTGATTATACCCCCCCAAAAAACCCCAAAATATGTATCCATCAGCCACTCTGTTCTAAATTCTAAAAAAAAAAAAATTCCCATCAATAAGCGTTTATTCCTTCTCACCGTAGGATTGCTGAGATTTAAAAAGATTTCACTGCGGATGGGTGAAATCAGATCACAGATTAACAGAGCTGGAAGGGGCCATGGAGGTCTTCTAATCCAGCCCCCTGCTCAAGCAGGAGACCCTATATCATTTCAGGCAAATGGTTGTCTAATCTTTGCTTAAAAACCTCCAGTGATGGAGCACCCAGAATTGCTCTCATTGTCAGGAAATTTCTCCTTAATTCTAGGTTAGATCTCTCCTTGATGGGTTTCCATCCATTTCTTTTCCTGTTCTCAGCTGCTTTGGAGGATAGGTTGACCCCTTCTTCTCCGTAAAAACTTTTCAAATATTGGAAGTCTGCTATCACGTCATCTCTAGTCCTTCTCTTAGTTAGAGTAGACCAAGGGTAGGCAACCTTGGCTCTTTTATGACTCGTGGACTTCAACTTCAGCTCAGGGATTCTGGGAGTTGAAGTCCACGAGTCATAAAAGAGCCAAGGTTGCCTACCCCTGCAGTAGACCTTCCCAGTTCCTGCAACGTTCTCCGTATGGTTTGGCCTCCAGTCCCCTCATCATCTTTGATGCTCTTCTCTGCTCTCTTTCTGTTCTTAACCCACCCCACTTAAAAAAACAACAACACACAATCCAATTTTTCCTACACATGTAACCATAAATTTGGCGTTTTCCGTTCTGAATGAACCCGGAATTTTAAAAAATGGCCTTAGTTGAAGAACTTCCGCACTCCATTGGGGCTTAGTTCATCTTGAGAGCAAAGCAAAGATCCTAAAACATGGGCTTTGTAACTTCTTCAAGCATGATAGTAGAGGGGGAAAATTTACAGGGTGGGGGGGATCATATACCAAAACCACAGCAGCTGCCGGTCCCACGAAGGCATAGAGTAGACCACCTTCCAAAGACAGCCAGCAACTAGGCAAGGAAGAAGAAAAGAGAATTTAGCACGTGCAAAGAAAAATGGTGGAACTCAAAGAGTTTTTTCTCCCAAGATGCAACGTGGAGAAAACTGGCTAGAGAATAAGTGATTATTCCTCAATGACGAGGCTACCAAATCTGAATTACTCCTATTTCTGGACAGAAAAGGGAAAGGAGGAATTGCTTACTCACTAGTTCCCGGTGCCGTAGCCCTTGGCTTTAGTAAACCCCACAGAGATAGCAACCACCAAGGCTGGGAGACCTAGAGAGAATCAGTTAAAATGTCGTGAGACACAATAAAAAAAAATAGTTGCACCAAGATTTATTAAAGCAGAAACAAAAATTGCTTTGAGGAACAAGAAATCTCTCCCTCCTGTCTACTCTTCTAAATCCATTTTGCCCCTTCTTAGTATGGATGTAGAATAGAATAGAATAGAATAGAATAGAATAGAATAGAATAGAATAGAATAGAATAGAATAGAATAGAATAGAATGGAATGGAATGGAATGGAATGGAATGGAATGGAATGGAATGGAATGGAATGGAATGGAAGGGAAGGGAAGGGAAGGGAAGGGAAGGGAAGGGAAGGGAAGAGAAGAGAAGAGAAGAGAAGAGAAGAGAAGAGAAGAGAAGAGAAGAGAAGAGAAGAGAAGAGAAGAGAAGAGAAGAGAAGAGAAGAGAAGAGAAGAGAAGAGAAGAGAAGAGAAGAGAAGAGAAGAGAAGAGAAGAGAATATGGAATGGAAGAATAGAATAGAATAGAATAGAATAGAATAGAATAGAATAGAATAGAATAGAATAGAATAGAATAGAATAGAATAGAAAATATGGAATGGAATGGAAAATATGAAATAGAATAGAATGGAAGGGAAGGGAAGGGAAGGAAGGAAAGAGAAGAGAAGAGAAGAGAAGAGAAGAGAAGAGAAGAGAAGAGAAGAGAAGAGAAGAGAAGGGAAGGGAAGGGAAGGGAAGAGAAGAGAAGAGAAGAGAAGAGAAGAGAAGAGAAGAGAAGAGAAGAGAAGAGAAGAGAAGAGAAGAGAAGAGAAGAGAAGAGAAAATATGGAATGGAATGGAATGGAATGGAACGGAACGGAATGGAACGGAACAGAACAGAACAGAATAGAATAGAAAATATGGAATGGAATAGAAAATATGAAATAGAAGGGAAGGGAAGGGAAGGGAAGGGAAGGGAAGGGAAGGGAAGGGAAGAGAAGAGAAGAGAAGGGAAGGGAAGAGAAGAGAAGAGAAGAGAAGAGAAGAGAAGAGAAGAGAAGAGAAGAGAAGAGAAGAGAAGAGAAGAGAAGAGAAGAGAAGAGAAGAGAAGAGAAGAGAAGAGAAGAGAAGAGAAGAGAAGAGAAAATATGGAATAGAATAGAATAGAATAGAATAGAAGGGACCTTAGAGGTCTTCTAGTCCAGCCCCCTGCTCAAGCAGCAGGACCTATACCATCTCAGACAGGTGATTGTCTTCTTGAAAATTTCCAGTGATGGAGCGCCCACGATTTCTAGCCTAGTCTTATTCAGAATTATTTAGAATCAGGTTCTGTGGTTCTAAAAATTGCCATTTTTTCCTGTCTGATTTCTTTACTTTCTTCCTACCCAGAGCTCAGCTCTTGATCAGCATATCGTTCAATCAGACTTTAAATAAAAGCATCTTGGCCAGAGGCGAATTAAACTACCCTGGTGAATCTGGCAGCTGTCTTGCTGGCCGAGCTCTGAAGGATATTCAATGACAATTAAGCCAGGATTACATGAGGTAAGACCAAGAGTAAATAAATTACAATCCTTTCGTTCAATACAGCCAGGCAACGGTAAACAGTGAGAGTCTCTAGAGAGGGAAAACATTGATTTCGCTGGCTTCTCCATTAGAACGAGCAGAATGTGTGGAAATCCGTTGCGATTGATCCCACATCACCCTGCAGGTGGAAAGGAATTTCCCATTTTTTTTTCAAAAACCATAACAATCATCCACAACACAAATTGTCATATCCTTTCATACATCCAGGAGAGTATAACAGAATGACAGAGTAGGAAGGGACCTCGGAGGTCATCTAGTCCAACCCCCTGCTCAGGCAGGAGACCCTGTACCCAGTGGTGGTGATTCAAATATGTGAACAACCAGTTCTCTGTGTGGATGCCACTTCTGGAAGTCTGTTCTGGGCCTGGGCTACAAAAAATTAGATACCGAACTGGTGCAAACTGGCTGAATCCCACCACTGCCTCTACCATCCCAGTCAAATGGCTGTCCAGTCTCTTCTTGAAAACCTCCCAGTGTTGGAGCATTCACCACTTCTAGTGGCAAGCTGATCCATTGGTTAATTGTCCTCACTGCCAGGAAATTTCTCCTTAGTTCTAGGTTGCTTCTCTCCTTGTTTAGTGTCCGTCTGTTGCTTCTTCTCCTGCTTTCAACTGCTTTGGAGAATGGGTTGATCCCCTCCCATCTTTTTTTTTTGACACTCCTCAGAGATTGGAGGACTGCTATATGTTCTCTTTAGGAACATATAGAAGGAGTGCAGAGACTCTAGAAAGAGTACAGAGAAGAGCAACAAAGATGATCAGGGGCCTGGAGGCTAAAACATATAAGGAACAGTTGCAGGAATTGGGTATGTCTAGTTTAATGAAGAGAAGGATGAGGGGGGGATGTGATAGAAGTCTTCTAATATCTCAGGGACTGCCCCAAAGAAGAGGCAGTCAAGCTATTCTCCAAAGCACCTGAAGGCAGGACAAGAAGCAACGGGTGGAAACTAATCAAGGAGAGAAGCAACCTGGAACTAAGGAGAAACTTCCTAAGAATGAGGAACCATGCTTGTGTTTTATAAAGTAAACATAAACAATATTTGGGAAATAACACTTGTTTATGAGTTGGAATCCTGAGGAAGAGATGTGGTCTCTTGTTGATTGGCCCAAAGTCACTCAACTGGCCTTCATGCCTAAGCCAGGACTAGAACTCAAGATCTCTTACTTTGTAGCCTGGTGCGGTGTCCCGGAATCACGTGATCCCCTTTTGCGATCTTCTGACAAGCAAAGTCAGAAGATCAGATGCTAACATTGGATGTTTTTGCATTGACAACAGATGGAATTGTAGCCATCTTTTACCCTTTGAGTTAGAGTTAGATGATGCTGGGAGGCGGTTGTGAATGAGAGACTAGCTAGACATAACAACACTAAGCTTAGCGTGAGAATCAAGGCTATCGAGCCCAGAGCTGATAAAGAATTGGCAGGCTAGAAAACTGGAGAGGAAGCCTGGGCTTCAAGCTAATTGGGGAATGTGATTTATGACTGTTAATTGGAGGAGGGAATTGTGCTTTGATACTGTGTGCCCAGAGGAGGGGAACTCAGATTTTGGCTTTGACTATAGCCGATGCTATGCTATTCAAATAAAGATTCTTTAAGGTAAAGAATGCCTCAAAAATTCTTTCAAGAGTTTCATCTGTCGGAACCATGACAGTTGGTGTGGAAGACAGATTCACTTAATAACCATCTTAGTAAATTAATAACGGCAGTAATTCACTTAATAATTGTAGCGAGAAATGTCGTAACATAGGGCAAAATTCCTTGAACAACTGTCTCACTTAGCAACAGAAATGTTTGACTCAATTGTGGTCGTACATTTCAGACATAGGTCTACCAATCCAGCCACTCCAAGGTTGGGGATGATCATTGTTTTATTGCAGATGACCCTGGAATTTACCAGCACCAACCATGAGATGTTGGTCACCAGTCCTTGGATCCGGAAATGAATCAGAGAGTTCAGAAGAGAAGGACAAGACCGAATTGCTACTTTCCTTTGCTCCATTCGTTTCTGGATGCATCTCTCCTTTTTATCACAACATTCCACATCAACTCTCCCCATCAAGTCTAAAAAGAGGGCATCTGGCTTCAAGTTACTATTGACAAGAATCTTCCTCAAGATGGAATGGGACCACTGGTCACAGCTGACTCATCCTGGCTGACTCACGGCGATAAACTCGCTGTGGGACAATCTCCTGTAGGCAGTGGTGGGATTCAAATAGGTGAACAACCAGTTCTCTGCGTGGATGTCGCTTCCAGAAGTTGGTTCTGGGCCTGGGCAACAAAAAAATTAGCTATCCGTTCTACTGAACTGGTGCGAACCGGCTGAATCCCACCACTGCCTGTGGGACAATTCAATGCGGAATAGCTCAAGAGAGGGACAGCAGGCTTTGCCTTCGTCTTTTTGGTTTCAACCTTCTCAAGTTAGAAGACCTAGAAAGTTCACTTGTGCTTCTCTTGAGTTATCCTGTGTTGAATTATCCTACAGTGAGTTGTCCCACAGCAAATTGACTGCAGTTAGTTGTCCTGTGGTGAGTTGGCTGGGCTGTGTTCTGTCCCATCCTACGCACGTCCTTGTTACTTCACAAAGACAACCCCTCTTTTAACAGTAGACTGGAAAATAAACCCTTTTTATTTGAGTTACAGACCTGATAATTGTCCCAGAAAACAAAAGCAACAGAACACTTTTCCAATGGAGACCTTATCCAAAAGCAAAACGGAACATGAATCAAACAGGAAATAACTTACAGGCAAAATAAACAGATCATGATCTCTTGACACTGAAGTTCTTTGCAAACGGTTGCCTCCAGCAACCAGCCCTGCCCACACATTCCCTTTTTGTTACGCAGCCCCCAAGGCATGGCTTCTCACTGCTTTCTCCTCTTCCCCTGGAGTCGCCCCATTGCCTCCCTCTGTCCTACTCGTGTGACCTGTCTACATTTATGAGTGTCTCTGAGGTCTTCCAGCTGTGCTTCCTCTGAGTCTGACTCAGCTTCCCAGCACAGCTAGCTTGATCATGAGTGGAAGGACCAGCCTCTTCATTAGTTTGTAAGTCCTGCAGCTCATCAGAGCCTCCCTCCAACTCTGATGGCTCTGCAGTCCCCTCCTCCTCCTCTGATTCCCCAGACTCAACTACCAGGATCACAGGCTGGCACAGAATCACAACAGGCTGAGTCAGCCATGGCGAGTTGTCCTAGACCAGGGGCCTTCAAACTTGGCCCTTTTATGACTTGTGCCTCTCTGAGGAATTCTGGGAGTTGAAGTCCACAACTCATAAAAGGGCCAAGTTTGAAGACCCCTGTCCTAGACCCTCTTCAAAATAATCCTTCTCCCACTTCATCCTTCCAACCTTAACCACCTCCTCCTCTAAGATATCCAAATCGGTATTTCTCCATATCAGTCTGATCTGAATGAAAGAGTGGGAAGGTAGACAGTGAAAATATATATTGGTCCACCATAAAAAAAATATGGACGCTACAGTCAAGAGAAAATTCAAGTCTTCTTTCCTAAGAAGTTACACCTCAAAGGAGAATGAATTGAAATCTGTCTGGATAGAACGTCAGCTGTGCCACGGTGATCTGCTCAGTAACTGCCAATTATCAGTTTTCTGGTTCCTGTTCTTAGAATTAGTTTCTAGCCGTGTTTATCCATCACTAAAGAGAGCCTGTGACATCCATTTAAGGGTTGATATTCTATCCCAATTAGCAATTTCTTCTCAAGGCTAAACATGTTTGTATCCAATATGTTCAAAGTGTCTACAATTTTCTTAGTTAAATGATAGATTTACTTATCCCTGGGCTACTCGTTTTCACTATCTCTGGCTTCCTAGCCTTCTCAAGAAGAACAGAGTTTGAAGGGACGTTGGAGATCTTCTAGTCCAACCCCCTGCTCAGGCAGGAAACCCTGTACCATTTCGGACAAATGGCTGTCCTGTCTCTTCTTAAAAACTTCCAGTGTTGGAGCATTCACGGCTTTTGGAGGCAGGTTGTTCCACTGGTTAATTGTTCTGTCAGGAAGTTTCTCCTTAGTTCTAGGTTGCTTCTCTCCTTGATGAGTTTCCATCTGTTGCTTCTTGTCCTGCCTTCAGGTGCTTTGGAGAATAGCTTGACTCCCTCTTCTTTGGGGCAGCCCCTGAGATACTGGAAGACTGCTATCCTGTCCGCCCTCGTCCTTCTCTTCATTTAACTAGACATCCCCAATTCCAGCAGCCTTTCCTTCTATGCTTTAGCCTCCAGTCCCCTGATCATCTTTATTGCTCTTCTCTGCACTCTTTCTAGAGTCTCAACATCGTTTTTGTGTCATGATGACCAAAACTGGATGCAGGATTCCAAGTGTGGCCTTACCAAGGCATTATAAAGCAGTACTAACACTTCACATGATCTTGATTCTGTCCCTCTGTTGATGCAGCCTAGAGAAAAATCAGGCGCTATGGCATATGCAAACGTCCCAAATGGGTATTTGGCATAAGATGTTAGGAAAGATTTCCACCCAGCAATCTAATGAATCATTGACACAATATGACAAATTTGGGATTAATCTTTAAAATGCCAAGAATTGCTAATTCTTGAGATTTTTGACTGCAGAGACAGTAGTAGAAGAGCAGACAGAATCGGGGGGCAGAGTGAAGCAAGTCATTAGCCTAGAATCATTACGTTCCCACTAGCGGTCTAAGTTCAATCTTTCTTGACTTCTATTAACGCTTTTTGTTGTTGTTAGTTGCGAAGTCGTGTCTGACCCATCGCGACCCCATGGACAATGTTCTTCCAGGCCTTCCTGTCCTCTACCATCTTCTGGAGTCCATTGAAGCTCACGCCTACTGCTTCAGGGACTCCATCCAGCCACCTCATTCTCTGTCGTCCCCTTCTTCTCTTGCCCTCCATCTTTCCCAGCATCAGGCTCTTCTCCAGGGAGTCCTTCCTTCTCATTAGGTGGCCAAAGTACTTGAGTTTCAATTTCAGGATCTGGCCTTCTCAAGAGCAGTCGGGGTTGATCTCCTCTAGGACTGATCGGTTGGATCACCTTGCAGTCCAGGGGACTCGCAGGAGTCTTCTCCAGCACCACAGTTCAATTCTTTGGCACTCAGCCTTTCTTATGGTCCAACTTTTACATCCATAAATTGCAACTGGGAAAACCATGGCCTTGACTATATGCACTTTTGTTGGCAGGGTGACGTCTCTGCTTTTTAGTACACTGTCTAGATTTGCCACAGCTTTCCTCCCCAGCAGCAAGCGTCTTTTAATTTCTTGGCTGCAGTCCCCATCTGTGGTGATCTCGGAGGCCAGGAAGATAAAACCTGTCACTACCTCCATTTCTTCCCCATCTATTTGCCAGGAATTGAGAGGGCCAGATGCCATGATCTTGGCTTTTTTAATGTTGAGTTTCAAGCCAACTTTTGCACTCTCCTTCTTAACTCTTATCTAGTGCCAATTTAGTACAAATAGTTCCCAACTTACAACCATTCATTTAGTGACTGGTCGAAGTTACAACAGCACTGAAAACAGGGACTTATGGTCATTTTTCACACTTAACGGCCACTGCAGCATCCCCAGGGTCACGTGATCAAAATTCAGACACTTGACAACTGGCTCATAGATATGACGGTCACCGTATCCTGAGGTCATCATCTGACCCCCCTTTGCGACCTTCTGACAAGCAGAGTCAATGGGGAAAAGCCAGATTCACTTAACAACCGGGTTACTCACTTAAGAACTGCAGTGATTCATCTCACAACAGTGGCAGGGAAAAAAAACATAAAATGGGGAAAAACTCACTTAGCAGACGTCTCCCTTAGCGACCGAAATTTTGGGGCTCAGTTCTGGTCGTAAGGCGAGGACTCCCCATATGGAACTTCGGTTGACCAGATCCTTGTCTATAGGCTTGAGCAACAGATCAAGAAGATCGATCAACTGAAGGTGTGAGCCTGATCCTGATTCTTCAGGATTCTTCACGCGTGCCTTGGCGGAGCCTCCGCTTTGCAAAGTCTAAAGCTGGCCTTAACCTTCCGACTCACGTTTGGTACCCAGGCTACATCATGAAACCCATATTGTAACTTTCGCCACCTTTTGAGTGAGGGATGCTCACCCCATCCGAGGCACAGGAAACGTTTGCGGATGATGCGGTTCCGTAGCCTGCCCGTCACGGCCATGTAGGATTGCCAAGCTTCCGTCAGCACCCAGCAGAAGGAGGAGAGGAAGAAAAAGTGAAGGAAAGCAGCCACCAAGGTACAGATCACCTGGAGAAGGAGAGCAAAAGCAAGGGAGGTCAGCAGGGCAACAAAAATGATCAAGAAAATGGAGCGCCTCCCTTATGAAACCAGATTGCAACGCCTTGGTCTCTTCAGCCTTGAAAGACGGCGTTTAAGGGGTGACTTGATCGAAGTGTATAAAATCATGCATGGGATAGAAAAGGTGGATAGAGAAAAATTCTTTTCTCTATCACACAATACCAGGACAAGGGGGCACTCCCTAAAGCTCATAGCTAAGAAAGTGAGGACAAATAAAGGGAAATATTTCTTCACCCAGAGGGTCGTTGATTTATGGAATTCACTTCCAGAAGGGGTCGTGACAGCTGTCAGCCTTGATAGCTTCAAGGCAGGGTCAGACAGATTCATGGATGCCAAGTGTATCGGTGGTTATTAAAACGGATGTCCATGTGCCGCCTCTATGTTGGTTGAGGCAGGCAGGATTCCCTTGAGTCCCATTTGTTGGGGGTCAAGGGAAAGGGAGGGTTTTGCCTTCTCTTTCTGCTCAAGATCCCCATGTACAATTGGTGGGCCACTGTGTGACACAGAATGCTGGACTCGATGGGCTTTGGCCTGATTCAGCAGGGCTCTTCTTATGTTCTTATGTTCTAGCAGAAAGAGGAGCAGGAGACCAAGAGAAGAACCAGAATAACAGAGCTGGAAGGGATCTCGGAGGCCAACCCACTGCTTGAGTAGGAGACCCTATGCCATTCTGGACAAATGGCTTTCCAGACTCTTTTTTTTTCAAACCTCTAGGGATAGAGCACCCAAAACTATTGTTCCACCAATTAATTAATTAACCAGAAGTAGTAGGAGCACAGAAGAAGTTGAACTACACCTGGTCCAGTTTTGCAGGAGAATAATGACTCAGAATTATAGAATTGTTCCCTGGATTCTGCCACATAACTCAAAGTCTGCTGCCCACCCTGTCTTAAGTTACAGGTTAAGACTGGGAAGCAGCAGTCTTATAATAATAATAATAATAATAATAATAATAATAATAATAATAATAATAATAATAATAATAATAATAGTAATGATGATGATGATGATAAAAATGATAATAATAATAATAAAAGTTGGAAGGGACCTTGGAGCTCATCTAGCCCAACCCCCTGCTCAGGCAGGAAACCCTATCCCATTTCAGACAAATGGTTGTCCAGTCTCTTCTTAAAGACCTCCAGTGTTGGAGCATTCACCGCTTCTGGAGGCAGGTTGTTCCACTGGTTAATTGTTCTCACTGTCAGGAAGTTTCTCCTCAGTTCTAGGTTGCTTCTCTCCTTGATTAGTTTTCATCCGTTGCTTCTTGTCCTGCCTTCAGGCGCTTTGGAGGATAGCTTGACTCCCTCTTCTTTGGGGCATCCCCTGAGATACTGGAACACTGCTATCATGTCCCCCCTCATCCTTCTCTTCGTTAAACTGGACATTCCCAATTCCAGCAACCGTTCCTTATATGTCCAGTCCCCTAATCATCTTTGTTGCTCTTCTCTGTCCTCTTTCTAGAGTCTCAACATCTTTTTTTACATCATGGTGACCAAAACTGGATGCCGTATTCCAGGTGTGGCCTTACTTTTAGTTATGCAGAAGAATTGAGGGAACAATTCTATAATTCTGAGTTTTGAAACCATCAGTTTCAGGTGACAAAGAAGCGATATATCACTGCAGACATCAAGAGCTCTTGAGTTTCTTGCATGGAGAATTCTATGGGCAGCAGTTATCCTTGTTTGTTTGTATTCTACCTTTACTATTTTGGCAAATAACCCAAGGCAGCAAATATATCCAGCATGCCTCCCTCCCTCCTATTTTCCCTACAACAGGTGAGGTGAGTTGAGCTGAGAGTAATTATCCCAAAGTTACCCAGCCAACTTTTATGCCTAAAGTAAGGCTAGAAATCACAGTCTCCTAGTGAATTGTCTAAGGTCAGCTAGCTGGCTTTCATGAATAATGTGGGAATAGAATTCACTGTTTTCTGATGATTGGCCTTGTGGGAAGTCAGCACCCCCCCCCCAGAGAAGGAAATAGTAAAAGGGCAGAAAAATATATTTCCTTAAAGGATCTTAAAGAGGCAGAAAAGCATGCCCAGTTTTTTCTTAATAGCCCCAAGTCTCCCTCCCCTCAAAGCTCTATAGAAATGCAGATGTAAAACATCCAAGAAAAATGGAGGCCCCCAGCTAGAAGATTAAGAAGACAAAGACACCTAAAATCTACATACCCCACCCAAGACAGAACATAATAGTATTAACCCACAGATACCAAAAGAACACCGACTCAGGTCAAAGTTCATGCCACAGGAACAGGAAGCAACTCCAAACAAAAGGCTCCAGAGGGTATAAAAACCCACTCCCTACATGTGCTCTCTCTCCTTTTTTTCTTCCAGAGCCTTCTTTCTGTCTGGCTCTCCTCTTCAATAAACTGCAACCTTCTTTCTAAAGCAGTCGCCATGTGGTTTATCCCCGGCTTGGACTGAACCATGATGAAGACTTTTCTTCCAACAGCCTAAAGTCCCCCAGCTGCCTTTCATGTCTAAGATGGGACTGGAACTCTCCATCTCCTAGTTATTGGTGCAATAACACCCAGCTAGCTTTCATGCCTAAGGCAGGACTAGAACTCAGAGTCTCTTGCTGATTGGCCCAAAGTCACTTACCCGTGTTTCCCCTAAAGCAAGACAGGGTCACACTTTCTTTTTATCCCCAAAAGCCCCACTATGTCTTACTTTCGGGGTACGGCTTATATTGATTGGAAAACAATTGTCAGTTTTATTTTAAGTATTTTAAGTATATTAAGTATTTTAAGTATTTAAGTATTTTAAGCAGGAGGCGGAAGTGGGCAGGAGTAATATGTCTTACTTTCGTGGTACGGCTTATATTAGCCGACCCCCTGAAAACCCCGATACGTCTTACAATCGGGGGTGTCTTACTATCGGGGAAACACGGTAGCAAGCTTTCACGCCTAAAGTGGGACTAGAACTCACCGTCTCCTGGCGATTGACCCAAAGTCACCCAGCCAACTTTCATGGCTAAGGCGGGACTAGAAATCAGAGTCTCTTGCTGATTGGCCCAAAGTCATTCAACTGGCTTTCATGCCTAAGGCGGGACTAGAACTCAAGATCTCCCACTTTGTAGCCTGGTGCCTTAATAAAGGCTGGTTAATAAAACTGGTTTTCTATTCCTTAGGACCCCTGTGTTTGTGACCATGGTTGGCTTGTGTTTTTTTTTTTTAAAAAAAAAACAAGTTTTGTTGGTTTTTTTCATTTTACAAACAAGTGCTTAAGAAACAACATGGTGGCAGGGCAATCAATTGTCCACAAAACAAAGTCATACTCATAAAGTTCAGATTAAATCATTAAAAAAACCCTCTCTTTTCCCTCTAATGACATATTATATTCAAATTGATATATTTCAATACAACTAAATCAACCATAACAATCCTCAATAACCTTTCATCCAAATAAATCCACAAATCCAGATGCTAGGTTAAGCTTAACTGTTTCAATTACTATATTCAATATTTCTAATCTAAATACATAATTAACACTTGGGGAGTCTCCCCATTACCTTTTCCCTTAACATATTCAATAACTATTTATTAATATCATTTCTTCTTTTTTCTTATTCTTCTTCCATTACTATCAGTTCTAATTAAAAAAAATTAGTTCAAATCAGAAACAAAAAAAAGAACAAAGAGAAAACAAAAAAAGAAAAGAGAAAAAATACCTTTCTATTTCTATTACACTTTATCATCTAACAATCAATCCCTCAATATCTGTATCAAGTTTCTTTAAGCTCCTCCCAAAATTACTATATCCAAAACATATTAATACATAGACAAACCACTTACTATTAAGTTCAAACCTTTAATTAATTTTTATCCAATCTAACATCTTATTTAACTGTCTTAAGCCATAAATCAATCCATATCTAATAAGATGGTTGGCTTGTTTTTAAGGACCACCACAATCACGTGATGTTTGTTGATTCAAGGAGGACAACGTATGGGGTCCCAGAAATCATCTACCTTCTCCACAAAAGTTGTAACTAACGAACTAAGTTCCCTTTCACTCAGGAACCACAAATGAAACCTACACCCTAGGATTCGCATTCTATATAAAATACATTTATAGATGCCACCTTTTTTGAACATTTGACCTAAACATTAAAAAAGGGAAATATTCAGATGGTTTCAAGCATGTGCTTTCTCACTTTTGTCGTTCGTTAGTAAAAACCGTCCTATTCCCTATCAAATATCTTCAATGGATTTTTAATAATAAAGCTTTTCCTTAAAATTAGAACAATTACCACAAGTGCTGGATTTTGCAATATTTACGCTGTTTTAAATTTGGTAAGGGTCAAGAATAAACCTCTAGGACACAGGTCAGCAACCTGCGGCTCCGGAGCTGCATGCAGCTCTTTGAGCCTTCCCCTGTGGCTCCCAGCCTCCTCTGCCATTTGCAAAGAGAGGCAGAGATAGAGAGAGGCAATTGCGCTTCCCTGCTTCTCTCTCTGTCCCTCTCTGTCTCTGTCTCTGTCTCTGTCTCTGTCTCTCTCTCTCTCTCTCTCTCTCTCTCTCTCTCTCTCTCTCTGTAAAAGAGTGGACTCGCTGTGTTCTCTGACAAGCTGAAAAGCTTTTTGGGCAGAGCTCCTTCCTTTGCTACGTCTCTGCAGGAAGCAGGAAGCAGGGAGGGCAGGAGAGAGCTAGCTAGTCCAGCTATGCTGACTCAGAAATTCTGAGTCATAAAAGAGCTGAGGTTGCCTACCCTGAGCTTGTTGGAGAACAGCTTGAAGCCAGTTTGCCAGGTGAGCAGAAGATTGGAGAGAGAGGGGGGAGAGAGAGAGAGAGAGAGAGGGAGAGGGAGAGAGAGATAGGGAGGGAGGGAGAGAGAGAGAGAGAGAGAGAGTGGGAGAGAGAGATAGGGAGGGAGGGAGAGAGAGAGAGAGAGAGAGAGAGAGAGAGAGAGAGAGAGAGAGAGAGAGAGAGAGAGAGAGAGAGAGAGAGAGAGAGTGGGAGAAGAGGACTGGCAGACCAAGGGCAGAAAGAGAGAGAGGGAGGGAGGGAGAGAGAGAGAAACCCTTTTGACATCTAAAATGAAGATAACACTGCATATATCCTTTTTTACCTTTATGATATATATATATGATATATTGCTCCTAGAAGCAGAAGCCAAAAGCACCAGCCTGAAGATGATGAATGAGATTTCATCGAAACGTTGCCAAGACACTTCAAATTCTACGCGGGAGAAAACCCGAAGAACCAAAAACCTACATATATATATATATATATATATATATATATATATATATATATATATATATATATATATATATATATATATATATATATATATATATATATATATATATGCAGTGTTATCTTCATTTTAGATATCAAAAGGGTTTTGTGGCTCCCAGTATTTTGTTTTAGGTGGGAAACAGGACCAAATGGCTCTTTGAGTGTTTTGGGTTGCCTACCCCTGCTCTAGGAGAAGAGAGCTCCACCTCTTATGATATTTCATGAGATTTCCTAACCTATCTCACTGCTTTTTCTTCTGCTGGTAGAAGCGAAGCTTTTTTTCCTACCCTCTGAAGCAGGCAATAATGCTGCTTGATCAAACATGATTTAGTAGCTGAGAGCATGTATGGGGGAACCTCTCCCCCTCCCGAGTTTCGCATGATTGACATCAACAATATGTCTCTTTTTCTATACTCTTTTTATCTTCAAAGAGATTTGAAAATGGAAGGATGGGCGTCATTGATGCACATAGAAACTGCACTTTTGTTAATGGAGTTTGGGAAAAACGAAGAAGATGTGCAGGCACAGATAACAGAAATCGGATTTTTTTTTATCCATACAGTAGCATTATTTATAAATGTTTAAGAATGAAGAGGGATCACACTGGCCTGCAAAAATAGAACAAGCTAGAAAGACTTTTTCTAAGATTTCTAATGTTCAGTTGATGTAGGGGAAGGAGTGGCAGAACCTGCGGGCGGAGTCAAAAGAGGAATCAGCTTAGAATCTCTATGTAGCCACCAACAAAGTCCAACCTTCCTTATTCTGTTGAGTCTTATCTCAAAGGTGCTTTTTTAAAAAGGCAACTGGACTGTTCTTTCCTGGAGGAGGAGGAGAGGCGGTGAAGAGGAGGAGGAGGAGGAGGAGGAGGAAGAAGAAGAAGAAGAGAGTAGAGAGTAGAGAGAGAGAAAGACAGAGATGCAGAGGCTGAGATAAAGAGATTGAATAGACAGACAGATGATAGGTAGGTAGGTAGGTAGGTAGGTAGGCAGGCAGGTAGGCAGGCAGGCAGGCAGACAGATAGACAGACAGACAGACAGACAGATAGTGTCAACGCTGTGACAATGGATGTCGACGCTCTGACAACTGAGAATCAGCAGCCATTTTACTTTTGCTTTTAACGTGCCTTTTCTATTCTTTTACAGTTCAGATGTAGAAGGGGGGATGGGGTAAATGCTTGAGGGTTTAGCTAGCCATAACAATGTAGAAGTGTGGGAACTCAAGGGCATTGTCTGATAAGGTTTTGGCGGGCTGAGGGGCCAGAGAGAAAAGCCCAGGTTTTTCCCTAATTGGGGAATATATTTTTATGACAGCTTTTGTGGGGTGGGAATTGCAATTTGTTACTTTGTTATCTGGGGGGAGGGAATCTCATTGTTGGGTTCAACTATGTAAGTGCCGATAATTTGTTTCCTAAATAAAATGTTCTTTAAGGAAGAATTCTTGCCAGTTTCATCTATTGGAACCACGACAGACAGACAGACAGACAGACAGACAGACAGACAGACAGACAGAGAAATGTATATATATAGATAAAGAGAAGTAGAGAGAGATAACAAGATAGAGGCAGGGATAGAGGTAGAGAGAAAGAGAGAGATACAGAGATAAAGAGATAGATATAGTTAATAGAGAGAGAAACAGACATAGAGAGAGATGAAGAGAGACAGAGATATAAATAAAGAAATAGAGATATACGGGGAGAGAGAGAGAGAGAGAGAGAGAGAGAGAGAGAGAGAGAGAGAGAGAGAGAGAGAGAGAGAGAGAGAGAGAGAGAGAGAGAGAGAGAGAGAGAGAGATGAAAAAATTGAGATAAATATGCCACTCAAAATTATTTGGTGGCCTATAACTTGATTGATTGATTGATTGATTGAATAAATGAATGAATGAATGAGTGAGGTGAGTGAGTGAATGAATGAATGAATGAATGAATGAATGAATGAATGAATGAATGAATCCATAACACTCTCATATTGATTTTACCCTGGAGCTAAAATTTGGTTCCCTCTTCTACATATTTTCCAGTTTCATTACATCCTTTTCAAAATGGCTATTGAATGTTGTTACACTCCTCCACAAAATTGTCTAGGTTCTCGGTCCCATGGAGAACTTTAAACACATCTGTTCAGACATCATGGAATATGCAGATAGGGCTGTTTTGGAGCATATATCCTATCTATTCTGATTCCTTAAAAAAAAAAAAGAGGCATCCCAGATGCACATCTTATGGAATTTATCCGTTTTAAAAAAAATATTTCAGAATTTTTTCTTTAAAAAAAGAATAGTAGCATTTTAAAGAATTGCAGTACAGTGTATAGACATGTATATTTGCCTCCAATATAGAAGCAAAATGGAATGATCAAAGTGTTCGACATTTAAAATATGAGAAACAACGCTGGAAAATTTAATGTATCGTTATCTTTGACTATCAGATGCTGATTAAAAAAAGATGTGTCATGGAGGTTCTCTTAATGCTTGCATGAATT
The DNA here is from genome assembly GCA_034064705.1 of Bothrops alternatus. Lineage (NCBI taxonomy): Eukaryota > Metazoa > Chordata > Lepidosauria > Squamata > Viperidae > Bothrops > Bothrops alternatus. The sequence goes on from JARGCV010001000.1 coordinate 92,160, forward strand.
ATCTGTTTTGGTGGAAGTGATGCTAAGAGCGATAGACTGACTGTTCAAATTGAACAGAACAGGAAACCTCTGGCTGGGTGGCAGACGTGTGAGTGGCAATTAGTTCTCTTACTAATGAACCAAGCGTTTGCAATTTTGTTGCTGATAAAAAAAGGGAAATGCAAACTCATATTTTGTGAAAGGAAGGGGAATGTCCAAATCAGATTGCATAATGGCTCCAATGCTCAGGGACACAGTTGAAGGAACACACCTGTAATCTGGAAGATTGAATAGGAAACTAAACCATATGAAGGCCAGCATTTGCGTATAAGTAACATCACTGCATGGATGATATTACTTATTTGGGTAATAAAACGTCTGCAAGAAAACCACCAAGCCCAGAGAGGACCAGGGACCCCACAGTCCTCCTCCTCCTCCTCCTCCTCCTCCTCCTCCTCCTCCTCCTCCTCCTCCTCCTCCTCCTCCTCCTCCTCCCTGCAAGCCCTTTCTAGCACTGATGATGTTACTTAGTTGGGTAATGAAATGTATGCAAGAAAACCACCAAGTCCTGAGAGGACCAGAGACCCTACAGTCCTCCTCCTCCTCCTCCTCCTCCTCCTCCTCCTCCTCCTCCTCCTCCTCCCCCCCACAAACCCCACTCCCTTCTAGTACTGATGATGTTACTTAGCTGGGTAATGAAATGTATGCAAGAAAACCACCAAGTCCTGAGAGGACCAGAGACCCTACAGTTCTCCTTCTCCTCCTCCTCCTTCTCCTCCTCCTCCTCCTCCTCCTCCTTCTCCTCCTCCTCCCTGCAAGCCCCTTCTAGCACTGATGATGTTACTTAGCTGGGTAATGAAATGTGTGCAAGAAAACCATATATATGTATTTATGTATGTATGTATGTATGTATATGTATGTATTGTCTCTTATATATCTCAATACCTCTTATATCTCTTCGATCTCCACCCCTCCACCTTGCTTTGTCCTCCACCCCCTCCCATCACTCCGCTTTGTAGTTGTGGCACCCCCTCCGCCTCATGTCGTTGCCAAGCAGACAGAATGGGCAGGTGGGCAGCTGCACAAGTTCTTAAGTAGGGCTTACTTTCAGGATAGAGCTTATATTTGGTGCAGGCATGAAAAATCGGGCTAGGGTTTATTTTTGGGGTAGGCCTATTTTCGGGAAAACACAGTATCTCTTATATTGCTGCTAGAAGCACGAAGCCGAAAGCACCAGCCTGAAGATGACGAATGGGACTTCGTCGAAACATCGCCAAGACACTTCAAATTCTACGTGGGAGAAAACCCGAAGAACCAAAGACCTACATACAAACACCAGTGAAAACCTCAGAAAACAAATATATCTATATATATCTATATATCTATATCTATATCTATATCTATCTATCTATCTATCTATCTATCTATCTATCTATCTATCTATCTATCTATCTATCTATCTATCTATCTATCTAGATATAGATATAGATATAGATATAGATATAGATATAGATATAGATATAGATATAGATATAGATATAGATATAGATATAGATATAGATATAGATATAGATATAGATATAGATATAGATATAGATATATCTTAATTCATGCTAAATCTGGCATTTTTGTCCATCTATCCAATCTTTCTCAAGGTCTTAGTATAGACATATCTTAATATAGTGTCTCTTATTAGTCCTAATATCTCTTCTATGTCTTAATATCTCTTATATACCTCATACACTGAGATATTCTCTTCCTGGCTCCATTTAGGTCATTTTCTCCTTTGCAAGCAAAGAGATCAAAATTCATTCAACTTGACAAATCAATCCTATCCTTGCTTCATGCTTCAGGGCAGCTCTTTCCAACGAACGGCTAAAAGCATCTTCTCAGATGCCTTTGTGTGGATGCAGGCAGGCATGTCAGGATGGAGACAAAGCTTTAAGTGGGCTCCCTACATTATGTGATGCACAAATGAATGACGTACATCATTCCTTGTTTTGGACCCCAAAATCATTTAGCAGAAGGAAAGTACAAGAACTGGCCTTGAAAGTTTTAATTCCAGAGGGGAGCAGGGTTAGAGTTACCTTGTTCCGGGTTTGAGTTTGTCCGATCAGGATAAGAGCATTGGAAGATACGATGGAAAGGCAGAAATTGATCAAGATGACCGAACGTTCGGAACGGATATACCTGCAGGAAGGGAACAAGGAAGCAGAAGGAGAGGGAAAGGGAGTCAAATTTTGACTTTCAGTAGGACATGCAGTGTGGTGTGGTGGTTAGGACACTAGATTAGGATCAGGAATCCAACCTCGGCTGTAGAACTTTGAGATAACCTCATCTCTTCGTTTAACCTAACTCCAAGGATTGTTGGGAGGATGAAATTTGGGGGGGAAGTCCTAGGAAAGCCATTGAGATGTTGTGGAGGTAGATGAGGTAGACATCTAATGAAAGATATCCTGCATCTACCTGCAATGTGGCATTAACTATCAGCTTCACCCAATGGTGGGATTTAAATATGTGAACAACCGGTTCTCAGTGTGGATGTCGCTTCTGGAAGTCCGTTCTGGGTCTGGGCAACAAAAAAAAATTAACTATCGGTTTTGCCGAAGTGGTGAGAACCAGCTGAATCCCACCACTGCCTTCAGGTCACAAAGCTGCCTCAATGCTTTGTAGTTAGGTAAAATTAAAGTTTTAATCAGGCTAACTCCAAAAATATATATTAGTTTTCCTAGAAAATGAAATACAGTCTGCCTTTTTACCAGAGCTGCAAAAAATACAGGTACTTTTAAATTAAGAGGTGGGGACTCAGGTTTCGCAACAATTCATTGACTTCAACATATCATAGATATATTGAAGAGTCAGCTTGGTCTAGTAGTTAAGTCACCCGACTAGAAAGTGAGAGACTGGGAGTTCTAGTCCTGCCTTGAAAATGAAAGCTGGCTGGTTGACTTTGGGCTAATCACCAGGAGATGGTAAGTTCTAGTCCCGCCTTAGGCATAAAAGCTGGCTGGTTGACTTTGGGTCAATCACCAGGAGATGGTGAGTTCTAATCCTGCCTTAGGCATGGAAGCTGGCTGGGTGACTTTGAGTCAATCACCAGGAGATGGCGAGTTCTAGTCCTGCCTTAGGCATGGAAGCTGGCTGGTTGACTTTGGGCCAATCACCAGGAGACGGTGAGTTCTAGTCGCCTTAGGCATAAAAGCTGGCTGGTTGACTTTGGGCCAATCACCAGGAGATGGCATGTTCTAGTCCTGCCTTAGGCATGGAAGCTGGCTGGTTGACTTTGGGCCAATCACCAGGAGATGGCAAGTTCTAGTCCTGCCTTAGGCATGGAAGCTGGCTGGTTGACTTTGGGCCAATCACCAGGAGATGGCATGTTCTAGTCCTGCCTTAGGCATGGAAGCTGGCTGGTTGACTTTGGGCCAATCACCAGGAGATGGCATGTTCTAGTCCTGCCTTAGGCATGGAAGCTGGCTGGTTGACTTTGGGCCAATCACCAGGAGATGGCAAGTTCTAGTCCTGCCTTAGGCATGGAAGCTGGCTGGGCGACTTTGGGTCAATCACCAGGAGATGGCGATTTCTAGTCCTGCCTTAGGCATGGAAGCTGGCTGGTTGACTTTGGGCCAATCACCAGGAGATGGTGAGTTCTAGTCCTGCCTCAGGAATGAAAGCTGGCTGGTTGACTTTGAGCCAATCACCAAGAGATGATGAATTCTAGTTCCGCCTTGGACACAAAAGCCATCTGGATAACTTTGGGCCAACCCCTCTCCCTTGACCCAACGCACCTCACTGGGTTGTTCTTGTAGGAAAAATAGGAGAAGGAAGGTAGGTTGGACATGTTAACTGCCTTGAGTTATTTGTAAAAAGTTGGATACAAACAAACAAAAATCAATAGAATATAATTGTTGATTTACTTTTGGGTCCAATTCGAGGTGTTGGTTATGAGCTTCAAAGTCCTTCGTGGCACGCATCCAGTCTACCCCAATGGGATTGGCCCACCCCACTCACTCTGGCAGAATGGGGCTTTCTGTGGAACCCCATCAGCCAAGGAATGTCTTCAGCTGGTGAGGTCCAGGAAGAAAACTTTTTTCTGCTGTGGCGCCCATCCTATGGAACATGCCCTCCATTGAGGTGAAGCCCTTCCCCCATCCTGTTGGTCTTCTGCAAGAGCCTGAGAACTCAGGTCTGCCAATTGGTCTGTGATCCCAATGGGGTCGTTCCGTGATGGAAGTGGTTGGTGAACCAGGAAGAAGATCCCTCCCCTCTCGTATTTCGGCTTTTTACTTATTTCATCTCCGTTCATTTTGATATTTAAACGTTTTGGTCCTTGCGTTTACGATGTGGAACGTCACCCAGAGTCACTTGACAGTGAGATGAGCACCACATAATTTAATCAATCAATCAATACATAAATAAATATCCAGCAATTAACTGCCACAATATGCTAAAAGCCATAGGATATTTCTGAACTATCCTTCAAAAATGAAACGTTCCCCCTCCACAGTAGAATTGCGTAATCTAGCACAGTACTTCTGAACTTTAGCAACTTCTAGATGTGTCGACTTCAAGTTCTGGGATTCTCTAGTGCAAACGACCCCAAAAAACAAAAAAAAAGCTCTGTTCATATTTGTTTAAGTGTCTAAATAAAGAGACCAGGATGTGAAGAATTTGGGAACTGCTCAATTTCTTTCTAGTTTTCCACTGATTTTTCACGGCTGAGGTCTAGCACACAGTTCCCCAATCTTTTGGGACTGGCGGCCCGGAGCGGGTGGGAGTGTGGAATGAAGGCATGGTTTTCTGTGTGTGTGTGTGTGTGTGGGTAAATGCATGAGCGCATGCATGCGTGTGCATGAACACCCATTGCTCAAGTCATGGGCCCTGAGCATTGCGCGAGTGGGGCTGCAAACGCCCGTGACCCTCGTGGTGACTCTCACGAATGGGGCTGTGAATGCCCATGACACTCGTGACACTTACGCAAGTGGGACTGTGCTCGCTCGGCCACACACACCGCACCAGCCAGCCACTCACACGGCCCGGTGGCCCACAGGTTGGGGACCCCTGGTCCAGCAGCTGGTAGACCCGAGACCCAACGCTAGTAAGTTGAAGGACATCTACTTGTGATGGACCAGGCTAAGGATCTGTTGCTTTCTAGCTTGGCTTAATCGCTACCACCACAGTAGCGATTAAGCTACCGCTTAATTTTCAGGAGCCCACGCAAACTTTTTCCAAAAAGGAAAGGTAGTTGAGATATACAACACTGAGGAGTCCAAGTCTTACCTCCAGACCGAGATATAAATGATGATCAGGAGAAGGAGGGTCAAGGAAGACACCCCACAGCCAACGATCAACGTGACCGAAGGGACGAGTACTTTTTCCGCATTCTGAAAAAAAAGAGAAGATAGAAACGTGGAGACGCTCATGAGGGAACCTCTGTGGACCACCGTTTGATACTAAGTACAGGAAATCCTTGACTTATGACCGTGACTGAGCCTGGAATTGCAGCCATTCAGCAAGTCACCCTGATTTTATAACATTTTTGTTAAGCAAGCGCCACAGCCATTAAACAAACGTTGTGGTTATTAAGCAAATCTAGGATATCTAATGGACGTTTGTTGCCAGAAATCATAAGCGCAGGCATTCCTTGACATGCAACTGTTCATTTAGTGACCATTCAAAATTACGACGGCATTGGGAAAAGTGGCTTACGACCATTTTTCACACTTACGACCGTTGCAGCACCTCCATGGGGATGCAATCAAAATTTGGACACCCTTGGCAACGGACTCATATTTATGATGGTTGTAGCCTCACTGGGTCATGTGATTAAAAATTCAGATGCGTAGCAATTGACTCCTATTTATGACGGTTGCAGTGTCCGGGGGTCCTGTGCTCCCCCGTTGTGACCGTCTGACAAACAAATGTCAATTGGGAGGCAGATCTGTTTAACAAGCGTGTTATTAACTTAAAAACTGCAATAATACTGTCAGAACAAGGGTGATAAAATGGGGCAAAACTCATTTCACAAGTCTCTCTCTTAACAACAGAAATGTTGCTTTGGTCGTAAGTCAAGGAATGCCTTTAAATGTTGGTTTCTAGTAAAAAAAAAAAACCTCATAAACCATTTATCTGAAATAGTATAGGGCAGTGATGGTGAACCTTTTAGAGACCGAGTGCCCAAACTGCAACCCAAAACCCACTTATGTATCGCAAAGTGCCAACATGGCAATTTAACTTGGATACTGAGGTTCTGGTTTAGAAAAAAACAACTCATACATTAACATATTTTGTCTTAAAAGAAAAACACAAGAAGCAACGGATGGAAACTAGTCAAGAAGAGAAGCAACCTGGAACTGAGGAGAAACTTCCTGACAGTGAGAACAATTAACCAGTGGAACAACCTGCCTCCAGAAGCGGTGAATGCTCAAACACTGGATGTTTTTTTTTATAAATTATTTTATTAAATCCATCAACATTATGCATGAGTTCATATTAAAAAGCAATCATCATATATCCTGCAATACAACTCGTACATTCGTCTCAGTAGTAGTGCAATCTTTTATGGTCCCTAACAAAAGGTCCTGAGGTAGAAATTCAGTATCCTGAGGTAGAAATTCAGTACGCTTTTCCAATATTAAAGCAATCAACATTAAATCTGGGCTCATATTAATAAGCTGTCCTCATAAGACCTGAAATACAGCTCTTATATATGGTCTATCTACATTCATACAAACACTGGATGTTTTTAAGGAGAGACTGGACAGCCATTTGTCCGAAATGGTGTAGGATTTCCTGCATGAGCAGGGGGTCGGACTCGATGACCTCCAAGGTCCCTTCCAACTTTTATTATTATTAGAGCTTTCAACGATACAAACAGCTTTTTATTGAAAGGTAAAAGTGTGCGTTTGGCATGCTTTTGAACAATTAATGTGATTTTTGCTGTTGTATGCCTGCTGATAATTTGTCTAACCTTGGCTCATACTTTGTAAGTTTGAGAGCAACACATGCAGCACTCAGGTCATCTGTCCATCTGTTTCTGGTGTCAGATTTGATATCATTCAAAGCTGGAAACAGCTGCTCACAAGCATAAGATGATCCAAACAAAGTAAGGAAAGCAAACCCAAGGGTTTTCATTGACTTAAAATTATTTGGCAGAGAATTCCACACTATACTATAGGGCAGTGGTGGCGAGCCTATGGCACGGGTGCCAGAGGCGGCACTCGGAGCCCTCTCTGTGGACACACGTGCCGTTCCCCCAGCCTTGCCTCCCCCCACAACCCCCTCCTGTCCAGCAGCCCCCCTGAAGGAGAGTCGCCCCCGAGAGTGGCCCACATGGAGCAGCGCAGGCAGCGTAGACAAGGCTCTGCCCTCATGCCCCATCATGCAGTTGATGCTGCAGGGTGCGGGCAGAGGGTGTGGCCGCCATAGTGCTGCTGGGCTGCCTGGGCGATCTGCGGCGGACCCTGGAGGCAGTGAGTGGTCCTGTGAGCAGGCGGGGCAGGGGATGGGGGGCAGACCGGGGGTGGGGCACGGGGTAGAGCAGGGGCAGGGCCAGTTTTTGGGCACTCGGTCTCTAAAAGGTTCGCTGCTATAGGGTTTCCTGCCTGAGCAGGGTGTTGGACTAGAAGACCTCAAAGGTCCCTTCCATCATCATCATCACCATTATTCACAATCATGTGACCGTGGGTGTTGCAAATGGCATAAACACAATCATGTGATGGAAAGGAAGCCATGAGAATTTTGAAACTGGGTCATAGGCAGCCTTGGGAAAGTCTGTAGTAACTTCAAAAGGGCCACTAAGCAACCCATCATAACTCAAGGACTAGATGTATTTCAATGGCTTGATTTTTTTCCCCCCTCCTCTCTCTTAATTTGAATATTGTACTTTTGCTGCCTTAGAATCTTGAATCCTGAATCTTCCTGGGGCTGATTTATTTTTCTTTTAGATATTGGGAAAATTTCGTTCAGCAGGAAGTTATTTGTGGCTGGTGAGATGCTGGTATTTCTTCTTCAGCTGCACGTGTCTATGTACGAAGAGAAGGTCATATATAATTTTTTTTTTAAAAAAAATTAGGCCATTTCCAAGATTAATATCAAAATCCCTGGCAACAAAGCACAGGCGAGGACGCGTGAATCACACAGACTTCAATAGGCATTTTAATCCAAACATTTTAGAATAAAGCACAGAATCTTGGGACACCCCCCCCCGACAGAAACCATGATTTATCATTGAGTTTCTGCAGGTGGAATCTCTTTGGATGTACTTCTTTGATAGGTAAATCTTATTGAGAGTGTTGTAACGTAAAATATAGGTATTCCGCGACTTACGACACAGCTGAGCCCCAAAATTTCCGTGGCTGAGCTAAACATTTGTGAAGAGAATTTTGGAATGAGACTACTCGTCGTGGCCGCCACAGCCAATTCACTGTGGTCAACCTACCCTGGCCAACTTGCTGTAGGACAATTCAACAATTCAATTTCATTGTTTCATTATTCGTTATTCAATTTCCTGCTCCTCTTCCTCCTCCTCCTCCTCCTCCTCCTCCTCCTCCTCCTCCTCCTCCTCTCTATAGAACCCGTTCCCTTCTAGTACTGATGATGTTACCTAGTTGGGTAATGAAGTATCTGCAAGCAAAGCTCAGAGAACACCAAGGACCCCACAGTCCTCCTCCTCCTCCTCCTCCCCCTCCTCCTCCACCTCTTCTTCCTCCTCCATCTCTTCTTCTTCCTCCTCCTCCTCTTCCTCCTCCTCCTCCTCCATCTCTTCTTCCTCCTCCTCCATCTCTTCTTCCTCCTCCTCCTCCTCCTCCTCCTCCTCTCTATAGACCCCATTCCCTTCTAGTACTGATGATGTTACCTAGTTGGGTAATGAAGTACCTGCAAGCAAAGCTCAGAGAACAACAAGGACCCCACAGTCCTCCTCCTCCTCCCCCTCCTCCTCCTCCTCTCTATAGACCCCATTCCTTTCTAGTACTGATGATGTTACCTAGTTGAGTAATGATGTGTCTGCAAGCAAAGAGAGCGCCAAGGAGCCCACAGTTCAATCCTGAGCTATAAATATTCTCTTCCCTTTGTAGAGATATGATAAATATGATAGAGATATGCCTCAGATCTCCATCCCTCCTCTAACTATGCTTAACTAATGCCAGGATAGATATTAAAATCCCCTGTCTGAACTGGACCGTACTAAGTCATTCTTTTTTCTCTTTTCCTCTAACTTGGCATAGTTAAATCCTTCTTTCTCCTCTGCGGGTACTCTTTTCTTCCCTCCATCCCTAACCAGTAGGCTATCTCAGTGGTGGGATTCAGCCAGTCCACACCACTTCGGCAGAACCAGTAGCTAATTTTTTTTTTTTGCTGCCCAGGCCCAGAATGGACTTCCGGAAGTGGCATCCACGAAGAGAACCAGTTGTTCACCTATTTGAATCCCACCACTCCTTCCTTCCTTCCTTCCTTCCTTCCTTCCTTCCTTCCTTCCTTCCTTCCTTCCTTCCTTCCTTCCTTCCTTCCTTCTTGTGGTTGGATTCAGCCGCTTCGCACCACTTTGGCAGAACCGGTAGCTAATTTTTTGCTGCCCAGGCCCATAATGGACTTCCGGAAGCGGCATCCATGCAGAGAACCAGTTGTTCACCTATTTGAATCCCACCACTCCTTCCTTCCTTCCTTCCTTCCTTCCTTCCTTCCTTCCTTCCTTCCTTCCTTCCTTCCTTCCTTCCTTCCTTCCTTCCTTCCTTCCTTCCTTCTTGTGGTTGGATTCAGCCACTTCGCACCACTTTGTCAGAACCGGTAGCTAATTTTTTTTTGTTGCCCAGGCCCAGAATGGACTTCTGGAAGCGGCATCCATGCAGAGAACCAGTTGTTCACCTATTTGAATCCCACCACTGGGCTATCTCCTTCAGAACTGAACCCTCATCAACTTCAGGACAATCTTTCAAATATCTCCTTCCATCTGGCCCTTGCAGGAACAGAAGGTTAAGGCAAGGGAACAATGAGTTCTAGTCCTGACTGATCTCATGCTTGACTCGCTTCATGTACACATTGGGGATCTGCATGTCACATCCTTTCCCCTCCTGGTGCAACACTAACAGGGAAAGTAGATATGACATTTCCAGAGCAGCCATAATCCTCTTCCTTATGTAGTCCAGATTTAACAGACTGGAATGCTTACTAAACCAAAGGATGCTTGAATGGTTGCTGGAATTGGGTATGTCTAGTTTAATGAAGAGAAGGACGAGGGGGGACATGATAGCAGCCTTCCAATATCTCAGGGGCTGCCACAAAAAAAGGGGGGTCAAGCTATTACATAGATAAAGGGGCCCCAGTTGATATTGTATATCTTGACTTTCAAAAGGCTTTTGACAAAGTCCCTCACCAAAGGCTCCTAAAAAAGCTCTCCAGCCACGGAATTAGAGGACAGGTCTTGTCCTGGATTGGTAACTGGCTAAATTGTAGGAAGCAAAGGGTGGCAATAAATGGACAATTCTCCAGATGGAAAGAAGTGAGAAGTGGTGTACCCCAAGGTTCAGTCTTGGGACCTTTACTTTTTAATTTATTCATCAATGATCTGGATGTAGAAGTTAATAGTGAGGTAGCCAAGTTTGCTGATGACACTAAATTGTTCTGGGTTGTGAAAAGTGAAACTGATTGTCGGGAGCTCCAGAAGGATCTCTCAAAATTGTGTGAGTGGGCAACAAAGTGGCAAATGCATTTTAACCTAAACAAGTGAAAAGTTATGCACATCGGGGCAAAGAACCCCAATTATACTTACCAACTGATGGGGACCAAACTTTCTGAGACAACCCAAGAAAGGGATCTTGGGGTTTTGGTGGACAGCTCGATGAAGATGTCAACCCAATGCGCAGCAGCAGTAAAAAAAAGCAAATTCCATGCTTGGCATGATTAGGAAGGGAATCGAAAATAAGTCAGCAAGTGTTGTATTGCCTCTGTACAAATCGATGGTGAGACCACACTTGGAGTACTGTGTAACGTTCTGGTCACCGCACCTCAAGAAGGATATAATGGAACTGGAAAAGGTGCAAAAAAGGGCAACAAGAATGATCAAGGAAATGGAGCGCCTCCCTTATGAAACCAGATTGCAACGCCTTGGTCTCTTCAGCCTTGAAAGACGGCGTTTAAGGGGTGACTTGATCGAAGTGTATAAAATCATGCATGGGATAGAAAAGGTGGATAGAGAAAAATTCTTTTCTCTATCACACAATACCAGGACAAGGGGGCACTCCCTAAAGCTCATAGCTAAGAAAGTGAGGACAAATAAAGGGAAATATTTCTTCACCCAGAGGGTCGTTGATTTATGGAATTCACTTCCAGAAGGGGTCGTGACAGCTGTCAGCCTTGACAGCTTCAAGGCAGGGCTAGATAGATTCATGGATGCCAAGTGTATCGGTGGTTATTAAAACGGATGTCCATGTGCCGCCTCTATGTTGGTTGAGGCAGGCAGGATTCCCTTGAGTCCCATTTGTTGGGGGTCAAGGGAAAGGGAGGGTTTTGCCTTCTCTTTCTGCTCAAGATCCCCATGTACAATTGGTGGGCCACTGTGTGACACAGAATGCTGGACTCGATGGGCTTTGGCCTGATTCAGCAGGGCTCTTCTTATGTTCTTATGTTCTATTTTCCAAAGCACCTGAAAGGCAGGACGAGAAACAACGGATGGAAACTAATCAAGGAGAGAAGCAACCTGGAACTAAGGAGAAATTTCCTGATGATTAGAACAATTAACCAGTGGAACAAGCTGCCTCTAGAAGTTGTGACTGCTCCAATGTGGAAGTTTTTAAGAAGAGATTGAACGGGCATTTGTCTGAAATGGTATAGGGTAGGGGTAGGCAACCTCGGCTCTTTTATGACTCGTGGACTTCAACTTCCAGAATTCCTGAGCCAGCACAGCTGGCTCATGAATTCTGGGAGTTGAAGTCCACGAGTCATAAAAGGGCCGAGGTTGCCTACCCCTGGTATAGGGTTTCCTGCCTGAGCAGGGGGTTGGACTAGAAGACCTCCAGGGTCCCTTCCAAGTCTGTTGTTCTGTTATATAGTTATCTTTCCATGGGTTGGTTTTATTTCCCTTGTTTCATGGTGGTGTAACTATGAGAGGGATCTCGGAGTCCTAGTGGACAATCACTTAGATATGAGCCAGCCGTGTGCTGCAGCTGCCAAAAAAGCCAACACAGGGCTAGGCTGCATCAACAGAGGGATAGAATCAAGATCATGTGAAGTATTAATACCACTTTACAAGGCCTTGGTAAGGCCACACTTGGAATAGTGCATCCAGTTTTGGTCACCGTGATGTAAAAAAGATGTTGAGACTCTAGAAAGAGTATAGAGAAGAGCAACAAAGATGATCAGAGGACTAAAGGCTAAAGCATAAAAGGAACAGTTGCAGGAATTGGGGATGTCCAGTTTAATGAAGGACGAGGGGGGACATGATAGTAGTGTTATAATATCTCAGGGGCTGCCCCAAAGAAGAAGCATTCAAGCTATCCTCCAAAGCGCCTGAAGGCAGGACAAGAAGCAACGGATGGAAACTAATCAAGGAGAGAAGCAATCTGGAACTAAGGAGAAATTTCCTGACAGTGAGAACAATTAACCAGTGGAACAACCTGTCTCTAGAACAGTGATAGCGAACCTTTTAGAGACCGAGTGACCAAAAACTGGCCCCGCACCCCCCTGCCCTGCCCGGCCCTGCCCCCACCCCCAGCCTGCCTGCCCGCAGGGCCACTCACCGCCTCCAGGGCCCGCCACAGATCGCCCAGGCAGCCCAGCAGTGCCATGGCGGCCACACCCTCTGCCCGCACCCCGCAGCATCAACTGTGTGCGATGGGGCATGAGGGCAGAATCATGTCTACACTGCCTGGCTGCCATGTCCTTGCCTGCGCTGTTCCATATGGGCCATGCTCCGGTGTGACTCTCCTCCAGGGAGGCTGCTGGTGAGGTGGAGGTCATGGGGGGAGGCAAAGTTGGGGCAACGGCACGTGTGCCCACAGAGAGGGCTCTGAGTGCCGCCTCTGGCACCCGTGCCATAGGTTCACCACCACTGCTCTAGAGGTTGTGAGTGCTCCATCAGGGGAGGTCTCTGAGAAGACATGGGGCAGCCACTTGTAAGTTGGTGTAAGTTCTCCTGCTTGAGCAGAGGGTTGGACTAGAAGACCTCCAAGATCTCTTCCAACTCTTTTACTCTCTTACTCCCAGTGATCCATGGAGATCTCTGGGAAAGGATTAAAAACAAACCCATTACAGATTAGATCAATCCTAGCAAAAAGAATCCTTGCCAAGGGTTCAACCTTCCTTAAAGAAATTCCATGCTGTGAGCAGATGGAAGTTGCGTTGACTTCTTAAAGGTAATGAGGTGGCCAAAATACAGGTATAGTCCTTTATTTACTTTTGTTTAGTGACCATTGTGTAGGAGATGACCAGGCTGAGCCTGAGGGAGGGGTCAAATGCCTCATAAGTCACCAGTCCCTGTGCACCTGCAAGAGATCTAAATCCAGTCGATCTTGGATGCTTCTCTTATCTCCCGCTCATTTCCCTTGTCTGTTAGTCGGTCAGATTCTTGTAGAGAACTTAAGCTCATTTGAACTGCCTGAATCTCCCGGCGCTTAACACATTTGAAGTTACAGGCTCCCTGGTGGCGCCCTGGTTAGAATGCAGTATTGCAGGCTGCTAACTCTGCTCACCGCCAGCAGTTCGATCCTGACCCGCTCAAGGTTGACTCAGCTCTCCAGCCTTCCGAAGGGAGTAAAATGAGAACCCAGATTGTTGGGGGCAACAGGCTGAGTCTGTAAACCGCTTAGAGAGGGGCTGTAAAAGCACTGTGAAGAGGTAATATAAGTGTTATTGCTATTGCTAAATAAGGGCAATTGGGTTTGCTAAATTTGTTGAACCGTATTTAGTGCCTGAATGATGATTGTGTGACCTCCTCCTCCTCCTCCTTCTCCTCCTCCTCTCTTTCCCTTTCTTCTCCTCCTCCAGTCTGCTAACCCTACTACCAAGCTCAGAAAGTATCCAACAGCCCACAGTCCTCCTCCTCCTCCTCCTCCTCTCCACAAACCCCACTCCCTTCTACCACTGATGTTACCTATATTAATGAAACCTTTGAAAGAAAACCACCAAACTCAGAGAGCACCATTGACCCAATTGTCCTCCTCCTCCTCCTCCTCCTCCACTCTTTCCCTTTCTTCTACTCCAATCTGCAAACCCTACTACCAACGTCAGAAAGTATCCAACAGCCCACAGTCCTCTTATTCTTCTTCCTCCTCCTCTCCTCTTCCTCCTCCCCTCCTTCTCCTCCTCCTCCATGCAAACCCCACTCCCTTCTAGCACTGATATTACCTAGTTTGTTAATGAAACCTTTCAAAACCCCTCCCCCGAGCTCAGAGAGCACCATGAAACCCCCCCAGTTCAACTCTGAGCTACACATATTCTCTCCCAAAACCTATATAACCTAAAGCACTCTTTCAATTTGCATTTTAACACCGAACTGCTTTGCAAAGCAGGTATCAACAGCCATCCAGCCCCTAGCTGTGAAGTGAGAGGTGTGACTTTCTTCGCCCTTAAAAACAAACAAACAAAAAAAAAAACTAAGGGAGCTGGAGAAAGTTTCAATAATTTTTAATTTTAAAGGGCATTTGTTTGCTTGTTTTAACGGGAGGATTTGCACCAAGTATATCCCTTTGCCTGTAAGTTCTTTGGGGTAAGGACCCTATCGCTCTATGGAAAACAAAAACAAGGGATCCAAAACCCAAGATAAAACAGCAAAAGTTTGTAAATAGGAGTTTGATGATGTTCCCTAGCTGGGTCCTGAAACGTCTGCAAGAAGAAAAAAAAAACAAGTTCAGAGAGCACCAAAGACCCTACACTAAATAAATCATGTTGTTGTTAGTTGCAAAGTCGCATCTGACTCATCATGACTCCATGGACCACGTGCCTCCAGGCCTTCTCTGCCATCTTCTGGAGTCCATTGAAGCTCACACCTGCTGCTTCAGGGACTCCATCCAGCCCCCTCCTTCTCTGTCATCCCCTTCTTCTATTGCCCTCCATCTTTCCCAGCATTAGGCTCTTCTCCAGGGAGTCCTTCCTTCTCATTAGGTGGCCACAGTACTTGAGTTTCCACTTCAGGATCTGGCCTTCTCAAGAGCAGTCGGGGTTGATCTCCTCCAGGACTGACCGGTTGGATCACCTTGAGCCCAAGGGACTCGCAGGAGTCTTCTCCAACACCAGAGTTCAAAGGCCTCCATTCTTTTTAATTCCATTAAATTCCATTTAAATTTAAATTTAAATTAAATTCCATTTAAGCTCACGCCTGCTGCTTCAGGGACTCCATCCAGCCACCTCATTCTCTGTCGTCCCCTCCTTCTCTTGCCCTCCATCTTTCCCAGCATCAGGCTCTTCTCCAGGGAGTCCTTCCTTCTCATTAGGTGGCCAAAGGACTTGAGTTTTCACTTCAGGATCCGGCCTTCTAAAGAGCAGACAGGGTTGATCTCCTCTAGGACTAACCGGCTGGATCGCCTTGCAGTCCAGCTATGGTCCTCTCCAGCACCATAGTTCGAAGGCCTCCATTCTTAAATCATATTGTGGTAAAAATGCACTCTATTACTCCAAATTAAAAAGACCTGGAAGGTGTTTGCGGTTTGCGTCTGATCATAATCCTTCCCCAACCTGCTCCGCTTGCCATTGGCCTGAAAAATGGGAGAGGGCATAACGGGTAAACGGTGTTGTCACTCGCGAAAGGACGAGAGGATCGAAATGTCTCTTTTCTGCATGATTTTGCACATCCGCAGACCGTCCGCTTAATTATAGGGAATAAAATGGAGCCTGAGAGCCACCTTAATGCAGCCCCGATTCATTAACAATTAAACACTCCCTCCTCACTCTCTGTTAAGCAGTCTCCTCAGGAAGGGCAGATCAAGTGTGACTGGGGGAAAACACACCACACACATCCTGCTAGGCTTTAAAGAAAAGCTGCATTGCACAGTTTTAATAAGACAAAAAAACAAAAATGTCTTAGCTTCTTAATTAAATAGCCAGGCAGGCCAAGGAGAAGGCTCTTCCAGAGGGAAATTTGCAGAAGGAGAGTGATTTGAAGGATGGGAAGAGGGAGGTGGATGGTTCCACCTCTTCTCCAAAGCACCTGAGGGCAGGACAACAAAACAACGGGGCAGAAGTTCATGAAAGAGAGATCCAACTTGGAAATGAGGAAGAATTTTCCGACACAGAGAAGAAATAATCGGGGGGGGGGAACAGCTGGCGTTCCAGAGATATGGGTGCTCCATCACTGGAGGCTTAAGAAAAGGTTGGGATGTTGCTATTTGTTCTGGGATGTTATAAGGAATCCTTCCTTCGGCAAAGGGTTGGGTTAGATGACCTCCAAGCCCCCTTTCAGCACCATGAGTCTATGATTCTGAGGTTCTCAGGTTCTACAATTCCATGGCTCTAGGATTCCATGATTCTATGGTTCTAGGGTTTTATGATTCTATAGTTTTATGACTCTATGGTTCTGTGATTCTGTGATTCTATGATTCTTTGATTCTTTGACTCTATCATCTATCTATCTATCTATCTATCTATCTATCTATCTATCTATCTATCTATCTATCTATCTGACTTACCTTTTATCTGTCTGTCTATCTGTCTGTCTGTCTGTCTGTCTGTCTGTCTATCTATCTATCTATCATCTATCTATTTCATCTTGTATCTGTCTATCTCTGCCTGCCTATCTATCTATGTATCTATCTATGTATCTATGTATCTATGTATCTATGTATCTATCTATCTATCTATCTATCTATCTATCTATCTA
Organism: Bothrops alternatus; assembly: GCA_034064705.1. Lineage (NCBI taxonomy): Eukaryota > Metazoa > Chordata > Lepidosauria > Squamata > Viperidae > Bothrops > Bothrops alternatus. Next base: position 108,943 of record JARGCV010001000.1, read on the forward strand.
TCTATCTATCTATCTATCTATCTATCTATCTATCTATCTATCTATCTATCTATCTGACTTACCTTTTGTCTGTCTGTCTGTCTGTCTGTCTGTCTGTCTGTCTGTCTGTCTGTCTGTCTGTCTGTCTATCTATCTATCTATCTATCTATCTATCTATCTATCTATCTATCTATCTATCTATCATCTATCTATTTCACCTTGTATCTGTCTATCTCTGCCTGCCTATCTATCTATGTATCTATGTATCTATGTATCTATGTATCTATGTATCTATGTATGTATGTATGTATGTATCTATCTATCTATCTATCTATCTATCTATCTATCTATCTATCTATCTATCTATCTATCTATCTATCTATCTATCTATCTATCTATCTATCTATCTATTTCACTTACCTTCTGTCTGTCTCTCTCTCTATGTCTATCTATCTATCCATCCATTCCTATCTATCTATCTATCTATCTATCTATCTATCTATCTATCTATCTATCTATCTATCTATCTATCTATCTATCTATCTATCTATTTCACTTACCTTCTGTCTGTCTCTCTCTCTATGTCTATCTATCTATCCATCCATTCCTATCTATCTATCTATCTATCTATCTATCTATCTATCTATCTATCTATCTATCTATCTATCTATCGTCATAAATATGAGTCAGTTGCCAAGCGTTCAACTTTTGACCATGTGATCATGGGGTCGTTAAGTGTGAAGAACAGTCTCTTTTTTTCAGCGCTGTTATAACTTTGAATGGTCACTAAATGAACTGTTGTAAGCCGAGAACGACCTGTATTTAGAATGCAAAGGTAAAAGCCAATGTCTTTAAAAAAAAAAAAGAATTAAAAACCCAGACAGCTCTACAGGAACAGATGTATGAGGCACACATTGTGGATGCACACACAGGATATGAGGGAGGAGGGAAAACAAACAGGAGTTAACAGGAGGGTGAGGCCAGGAAGAGGGGAGGAGGGAGCAGAGAAGGGAAGGGGCTCCTTGGCAGAGATGAATGATTGCTTCCTACTGGGTAAAGAAAGGCCGCAACAGGAATGTAAGGCAGCCCCCCCCCAAAAAGCTTGGCACAAGAGTCTAAGAGGGAATCCCTAGATGGCCGTTGTTAATCAGGAAGGAAGGAAGGAAGGAAGGAAGGAAGGAAGGAAGGAAGGAAGGAAGGAAGGAAGGAAGGAAGGAAGGAAGGGAGGGAGGAAGGAAGGAAGGAAGGAAGGAAGGAAGGAAATGTGTAGGTGAGAGGGAGGGAGGGAAGGAAAGGAAATGAAGGTATAGGAGGGAGGGAGGGAGGAAAGAAAGGAAGGAAGGAAGGAAGAGAAGGTAGGACGGGTATGTGAGGGAGGAAGGAAGGAACAGGTGGTGAGAGGGAGGGAAGGAAATGAAGGTATAGCAGGGAAGGAGGAAAGGAGGGAGGGAGGGAGGAAGGAAGGAAAGAAGGAAGAGAGCGAGGGAGGGAGGAAGAAAGGAAATGTGTGGGTGAGAGGGAGGGAGGGAAGGAAAGAAGGAAATGAAGGTATAGCAGGGAAGGAGGAAAGGAGGGAGGGAGGAAGGAAGGAAGGAAAGAAGGAAGAGAGCGAGGGAGGGAGGGAGGAAGGAAATGTGTGGGTGAGAGGGAGGGAGGGAAGGAAAGAAAGAAATGAAGGGATGGAGGAAAGAAAGAAAGGAAGGAAATGAAGGAAGGGAGGAAGAGAAGGTAGGACGGGTATGTGAGGGAGGAAGGAAGGAACAGGTGGTGAGAGGGAGGGAAGGAAATGAAGGTATAGCAGGGAAGGAGGAAAGGAGGGAGGGAGGAAGGAAGGAAAGAAGGAAGAGAGCGAGGGAGGGAGGAAGAAAGGAAATGTGTGGGTGAGAGGGAGGGAGGGAAGGAAAGAAGGAAATGAAGGTATAGCAGGGAAGGAGGAAAGGAGGGAGGGAGGAAGGAAGGAAGGAAAGAAGGAAGAGAGCGAGGGAGAGAGGGAGGAAGGAAATGTGTGGGTGAGAGGGAGGGAGGGAGGGAAGGAAAGAAAGAAATGAAGGGATGGAGGAAAGAAAGAAAGGAAGGAAATGAAGGAAGGGAGGAAGGGAAGGTAGGAAGGGTATGTGAGGGAGGAAGGAAGGAACGGGTGGTGAGAGGCAGGGAAGGAAGGAAATGAAGGTATAGCAGGGAGGGAGGAAGGAAGGAAGGAAATTTGTGGGTGAGAGGAAGGGAGGGAGGGAGGGAAGGGAGGGAGGAAGGAAATGAAGGTATGGGAGGAAGAGAGGAAGGAAAAATAGGTATTGGAAAGAGGAAGGAAGGGAAAGGAAAGGAAGAATCCTGCAGTTGTATGTTCCAATGCTCTCCTCCCGGAAAACAATGTGGTATTTATTTGTGGATAGCACACTCTTGCAGGAGTTTGATGGAAATTTTTCATCTTTCATGAAAACACCAGGAGCTACACTATTCACAGAGAAGCACAAAGATTTACAAAACCAAACAAGAGAGAGACACTAGAACATTAGCTGGCAATGTTAACTTGGGAGCTAATGAAGGTGGTTGATCACAGACATTGGAATGGAAAATAAAGTGATTTTTGGAAACTTGGAGTGATATTAAACAGGATTCCTTGGCGGGAGAAACTAAGGGAGAAAAGATGCTCAAGATTTCCATATTAAAAGCCCAACTGCAAGCCATTTTAATGGAGGGGAAAATGGAAGACTGCAGGAATGGAATGGGACCACTCGCCATGGCCAACTCACCATGGCCAATTTTCCATGGGACAATTCAACAAATGCAAAAGTTAAATTAATTTCAACAGAACTGTGGCCAATAATAATAAAAGAAAGAAAGTCAAACCAGAGATACAGGACTTACAATAAATTTCGACCAAAACATGGTCACGATAATAAAAGCAACTGAATGAAATGATTAATGCAGTGCTGAATTGTCCCACAAGTGAGTTGTCCTGTAGCAACTTGATTGCGACAAGTTTTCCTATTTCAGGGGTAGGCAACCTTGGCTCTTTTATGACTGGTGGACTTCAACGCCCAGAATTCCTGAGCCAGCCATGCTGAGGGGAAAGGGAGAAGCTTCTATTCTATTCTATTCTATTCTATTCTATTCTATTCTATTCTATTCTATTCTATTCTATTCTATTCTATTCTATTCTATTCTATTCTATTCTATTCTATTCTATTCCATTCCATTCCATTCCATTCCACTCCACTCCACTCCACTCCACTCCACTCCACTCCACTCTACTCTACTCTACTCTACTTTACTCTACTCTACTCTACTCTACTCTACTCTACTCTACTCTACTCTAATCTATTCATTCTTATTCTATTCTATTCTATTCTATTCTATTCTATTCTATTCTATTCTATTCTATTCTATTCTATTCTATTCTATTCTATTCTATTCTATTCTATTCTATCCTATCCTATCCTATCCTATCCTATCCTATCCTATCCTATCCTATCCTATCCTATTCTTCGGGAGAGGGGCGGTATAGAAATTTAATAAAATAAAATAAATAAATAAATAATAAATAAATAAATAAATAATAAATATTCTATTCTATTCTATTCTACTCTACTCTATACTCTATACTCTATACTCTATTCAGGTCTGGTCTGGTCTGGTCTGGTCTAGTCTAGTCTAGTCTAGTCTAGTCTAGTCTAGTCTAGTCTAGTCTAGTCTAGTCTACTTCTCAGAACCATGGCTCATAAGATAAGGTGAAAGAAACAACAAAAATAGACATTTTACCCACACGTTCAAAAATAAAGGAAGTGGAAATAACAAGGGAGTATGCTTTTCAACAGGCCATTGTGAAGATCAACACAAAGGGAAAACATTGAAAGTCCAAACTGAGAGAAACACGGTAGGGAATACTTCTTTACTTTGAATAGATTTAAAACTCAAAATCTTACTTTTTAAAACGACACTTAATAGATTGTGGGAACGTTATCAACATAACATATCTTGATTTCAGTAAAACATTGTTTTAATGGAGGTCCTCTAGTCCAGCCCCCTGCTCAAGCAGGAGACCCTCTCCCATTTCAGATAGGTGGCTATCCAGTCTTTTCTTAAAAAACCTCCAGTGATCAGGCACCCACAACTTCTGGTGGCAAGCCATTCCACTGGCTCATTTTCCTCACTGTTAGGAAGGTTCTCCTTAATTCCAAGTGGGCGTCTCTCCTTGATTAGTTTCCAACCATTGTTTCTTGTCTTGTCTTCTGGTGCTTTGGGAAATAACTGGATCCCTTCTTCTTTGTGGCAGCCCCTCAGATACTGGAAATTCATTCATTCATTCATTCATTCATTCATTCATTCATTCATTCATTCATTCATTCATTCATTCATTCATTCATTCATTTTATACAGCTGTCCATCCCACATACACAACTCTGTACAGCTCACAATGAAACCAGATTAAAAACATCACAAAGTTTTAAAGTTTCATGGAAGGTCAGTAGGTTCTTCTTTGACAAACTCGCCCGTGACATTCTAATTAGCAAGCTGCATTCTAATTAGTGACCACATACAGTAGCTGACTTGAAAATTGAGTTCATTAATAGTTCCTCATTAGACCAGAAAGAGGTGCTGAGTGGAATGAAACAAGATACAGTTCTGAGCCAATCTTCTTCATGAATTAATGACTTGTATAAATGATTTAACGACTTGTAATAAACCGCGAAAGGACATAAGCTGGTGTCATTAGCAGTAGACTGGGTGGGATAGTTGATCCACTGAAAGACAGGAATAAGAACTATTGAGATATCATCTAATAATCAATAATTGAGAATTACTGAGGTGAATCAGGGAGGGTTCCCTGATAATGAAGGAGACGCTTGATCTGACGAAGAGACCAAGACACGTTAGCAGATGTTTCGCCTCAAGAAGAGAAGATGGACGAGGATATGAAAACGCTACTGAGACACCTGAAAGGATGTCATGCAGAAGATGATCAGAGCTCTCTCTAGAATACAAGATGCAGAAGAACAGGCTGCAGTCCACCCAAGAGAAAATTGAAAGAAATTCTCAAATTGTTCCATAAACAAGAAGAGATCCAGATGCCAATTGCAGATGCCTCCATAAGTTGTGAATACTCCAGCACTGGAGGTTCTTAAGAAGAGATTGGAAAACCATTTGTCTGAAATGGTATAGGGTTTGCTGCCTGAGCAGGGGGTTGAACTAGGTGACCTCCAAGGTCTGTTCTGTTCCGTTCCATTCCGTTCCGTTCCGTTCCGTTTCTATTCTATTCTATTCTATTCTATTCTATTCTATTCTATTCTATTCTATTCTATTCTATTCTATTCTATTCTATTCTATTCTATTCTATTCCACTCCACTCCATATTTTCTATTCTATTCTATTCTATTCTATTCTATTCTATTCTATTCTATTCTATTCTATTCTATTCTATTCTATTCTATTCTATTCTATTCTATTCTATATTCTATATTCTATATTCTATATTCTATATTCTATATTCTATATTCTATATTCTATATTCTATATTCTATATTCTATTCTATTCTATTCTATTCTATTCTATTCTATTCTATTCTATTCTATTCTATTCTATTCTATTCTATTCTATTCTATTCCATTCCATTCCATTCCATTCCACTCCACTCCACTCCACTCCACTCCATTTTCTATTCTATTCTATTCTGTTCTGTTCTGTTCTGTTCTGTTCTGTTCTGTTCTATTCTATTCCATTCTATATTCTATTCTATTCTATTCTATTCTATTCTATTCTATTCTATTCTATTCTATTCTATGCTATTCTATTCTATTCTATTCTATTCTATTCTATTCTATTCTATTCTATTCTATTCTATTCTATTCTATTCTATTCTATTCTATTCCACTCCACTCCACTTCACTCCACTCCACTCCACTCCACTCCATTTTCTATTCTATTCTATTCTATTCTATTCTATTCTATTCTATTCTATTCTATTCTATTCTATTCTATTCTATTCTATTCTATTCTGTTCTGTTCTGTTCTGTTCCGTTCCATTCTATTCCATTCCATTCTAGAAGAAACATTTTAAGAAATTGCAAGTGTTAGCAACACAGTACTGATTGCTTTGTTTTCTGCTCCTTACCCTAACAATAAGAGTCATACAGCTAACTTCACAAATAATCAGTCACTAGGATGGTTCTCCACCAAGATTATCCACCAGCAGAAGAGAGAATACCTTCAGATGTACAATTGCTCAGGTGAAAAACCTCTTTCCTGCAAACATCTGGATTGAGTTTGGGGATGGTTGAGAAGTTGGTGGTGTACGCCAGGGGTGTTCAACCTTGCGGAGTTTAAGACTTGTGGACGTCGGCTCATTTCAGCTCATTTCAGAATTCTGGGAGCTGAAGTCCACAACACTTAATGTTGCCAAGTTGGAAACCCTAGTGTACTCCAAGGGGCTGGAAGGTGGACTTAAATAATGTCCTTCAGATTCTGGCAGGTGAGCATCGCTCGATGCCACAGAAGGAAGAAACTGTGCAAAGAGAGATCGCAGCTTGTGTTTACGCTGAGAAACTTCATGAACACCCAGTGCCAGCTCTCAATAAAATGTGGCATGCTAGCCAAACAACACACAGTGTAATTTGCCTGTTACAAAAAGAGCAAAGAAAACTCAAAAGAGTAGGGTTGCAACATGTCATACACAAATGGCAGCTTTGCGGAAAGACGGAGCTGAGCTATTGCCAGAATAAGCTAGAAATTTCAACTTTCAACATCAAGGCAGCAACGGTTTGAAAAAGCATGGCATAAATAAAGAGGCCGGAGCAGATGTCATTTTGATCTTCAGCATCAATGACCTCATGAGATTCTGTCTCCTGCAGGATGCCATACAAGAAGCCTCAGATGGCGGAAGCATTTTGCTAACTTTATTTGGCCTCAGCAACAAAGTAAGATCCGAATACCTGAATAACAGAGTTGGAAGGGACCATGAAGAGTCTTCTAGTCCAACCCCCTGCTAAAGCAGGAGACCCTAGACCATTCCAGACAAGTGGCTGTCCAATCTGTTCTCCAAATGCTCCAATTATTAGAGCATTCACAACTTGTGGAGATAAGCCATTCCCCTGGTTAATTGTTCCATCAAGAAATTCATCTTTAGTTCTAGGTTTTTAAGAAGAGACTTGACAGCCATTTGTCTGAAATGGTACAGGGCAGGGATCTTCAAACTTGGTCCTTTTATGACTTGTGGACTTCAACTCCCAGAATTTCTCAGCCAGGCATGCTGGCTGAGGAATTCTGGGAGTTGAAGTCCACAAGTCATCAAAGGGCCATGTTTGAAGACCCCTGGTATAGGGTTTCCTGCCAGGGTAGGGGGTTGGACTTGAAGACCTCCAAGGTCCTTTCCAATGTTTGTTATTCTGTTGTCTATCTCCATCCCTATCCCTATCCCTATCCCTATCCCTGTTATGTCTGGCCTCTCTCAGCTCATTAAAATCCACGTAAATATATCTTTAAGAGGTTTATTTAACACATTTCAAAAGGATTCATTTCAAAGCAAGCTGCTGGCATTTTTGTTGGCCGGAACGGCCAAATCAGATCTATGTACATTTAGGTTAAACATGCTCTCCTCCTCCTACTTCCCAATTAACTTACTCTTTCTTTATCACATTGTCCAAGACCTCATTATTCTTCGGTAGGTTTTCAAAACACCAGAATTCCAACGCACTGCAAAAGTTTTCAAGCCTCTCCTTGATTAACGTTGCTCGTGACAAAGGCGTAGTCTTTCTTTCCCCTTCTAATATAGTGTCCGATACGTCACTTCCCCCCATTACTTCCTTTTTCCAGTTAACTGACACCTGCGCTTATCAAACCTTCGGAACCTCGGATCAATCCATTTATCTTCTTGTTCTAAATCTGACTCATCATTTTGAGAGTCTGATTCAGAATGCATACAGAGCTCCTCATTGTCTAGCTCAGCTGCCGGGAGGGGCAAATACCCAGAGGGACCTGGCTGCTCCTCCTCGGCTGCCGGGAGGGGAAAACACCCAGAGGGGCCTGGCTGCTGATCCTCATATTCTGACACTTCCCAAGCTGGTCTAGGGACACTCACAACACTCCCTATATCTATATCTATATCTTTATCTATCTCTGTCTCTATCTCTATCTCTATCTCTATCTCTATCTCTATCTCTATCTCTATCTCTATCTCTATCTCTATCTCTGTTTTGTCTCTATATCTACCTATCTATCTATATCCATCCATCCATCCATCCATCCATCCATCCATCCATCCATCCATCCATCCATCCATCCATCCATCCATCCATCCATCTATCTATCTATCTATCTATCTATCTATCTATCTATCTATCTATCTATCTATCTATCTATCTATCTATCTATCTATCCGGTGGTGGGATTCAAATATGTGAACAACCAGTTCTCTATGTGGATGCCACTTCTGGAAGTCCATTCTGGGCCTGGGCAACAAAAAATTAGCTACCGGTTCTGCTGAAGTGGTGCAAACCGGCTGAATCCCAACACTCTATCTATCTATCTATCTATCTATCTATCTATCTATCTATCTATCTATCTATCTATCTATCTGTCTGTCTGTCTGTCTGTCTGTCTGTCTGTCTGTCTGTCTGTCTGTCTGTCTGTCTGTCTGTCTGTCTGTCTGTCTGTCCGTCTGTCCGTCTGTCTACCTGTCTGTCTGTCTGTCTGTCCGTCTGTCTACCCACCCGTCCGTCCGTCCGTCCGTCCGTCCGTCCGTCCGTCCGTCCGTCCGTCCGTCCGTCCGTCCGTCCGTCCGTCCATCCATCCATCCATCCATCCATCCATCTATCTATCTATCTATCTATCTATCTATCTATCTATCTATCTATCTATCTATCTATCTATCTATCTTCTCTCTCTCTTTCTCACCCTCCCTCCCTCTCTAGAAAAAAGAATCCCCTCCTAATAGCTAAGCATAGAAGGAGATGGATCTGAAATTTCTATATGTGGTCATGCTTGGAATTCTGCTTCCAGTTGTGATCACTACGATACAAAAACAATGCTGAGGTTCTAGAAAGAGATTAGAGGGAAGAGCATCAAAGAGCATCTGTTGTTTCATTACATCTCTCCTAATTTCCCTAATAATTATTTTTCCCCCCAAAAAAACCTACCCTAATAAATGCTATTTTCGATCGGAGAACTTCAGGGCAAGATTCAGAAACTCAGAAATAAACTGGGTTGTTGCTGTTGTTTTTTCACAGTTTGTTCACTGTGGGAGGAGAAGGGTGTGAACAGTCCAAAATCAGGAGGGGTCCGCTAGCAGCTTTTCTGACTAAGAAATTATATTCAGAGGCATCAGCTGTAGCTCACCAACACTTATGCCTTTTAATAAAAGTTGCCAATTGGGAAAAAAAAAGGTGCTGCACGATTGCTCCGGACCATTTGTTCAAGAATTTCTGATTCAAGGGGGAAAATAGATTGGCTTTGGAGACTGGACATATTGTATTCAATCAATCAGTAATTGATAAGAGATTGTTTAAAGTAACAAACTGGGATATTTGATCCGGGGCAAGTTAGGGTTAATATTTGGGATGACTAGGGATTGAAGCCGTGGTAAATTTTGTACGAGTTGATTACAATAAGAGTTTGTTAACAGAGGGTTTTTTTGCAATTTTAACGCTGTCTTTCTCTTATTACTGTTCACAATTTGTATTACTTTCATATTTTTACATGACTGGACTTATTGTATTCAATCAATCAGCAATTAAAGAAGCAAACTTAGATATTTGATCTGGGACCAATTAGGGTTAATTTTAACTAAGGAGAAACTTCCTGACAGAACAATTAACCAGTGGAACAACCTGCCTCCAGAAGCTGTGAATGCTCCAACACTGGAAGTTTTTAAGAAGAGACTGGACAGCCATTTGTCCGAAATGGTGTAGGGTTTCCTGCCTGAGCAGGGGGTTGGACTAGATGACCTCCAAGGTCCCTTCCAACTTTATTATTATTATTTGGGATGATTGGGGAATTAAGCCATGGTAAATTGTGTACGAGTTGGTTACAATAAGAGTTTGTTAACAGAGGGTTTTGCAATTTTAACTTTCCTTGTCTTTCTCGTATTACTGTTCATAGTTTTTACTACTTTTGTATTTTTACATAACACGTTCGTTGTTATTGTTGTTTTTTTCTGTTAACCATTTTGTTATGCCTATAGTTTAGAGGTGGCAGGCTAACCATTTTTAAGTGGATCTAGTAGTTTAACAGTTTAACATTCTTTCGGCCTTTTTCACCAGGAGTGGAAAACCAACATTGCTATATTATACTAATCAACATTCAACTAGGAAGGATGTTGTGTGTATTCGTGTTAGGTTTTTTTTAAGACCTTTTTTTTTGTTAATGTCTTTTTTGTTGTGTGTGTGGTTTTTTTAATACTTCGGCATTTTGTATTTTAATCTTAGAATAAACTAAAATTTTTCATTAAAAAAGAAGAATTTCTAAGTCGAAAAGAATTCAAATGGCTACGGATCCTACATCAGCATTCAAGGCATTGTAAACTCCCTGCTCGGATGACGCATGTCTGAAATGCAAATACAGAAACTGGGAATCGTTGCTTGCATCATGTGCCCGGTTGTGTGAAACAGGACAGGCAGCGAAGGGCATGAAAGCAAACACGGCGGACTCCCAGCATGCTGGGTGCTGTGGAGGAGAGTTGGGTGCAGCCAGATTTCTAGCATATTGTGTTCAAAATGGCTTATATGCTGGAAAAGCACAGCTACAAAACCGGAAATGAGCTACAGGTGATCGTGGTTTAGCGGCCGTGCCTAGGAATTGTGCAGCAGGTGCCTAAATGAAGTCAGAGGCGCTGACACGAATTTGTAGTTTTATATAAATAACTATATTTTACATCAATCTTTGCAGCAAACAAGATCGTCGGGCAAACAGGAGCATCCTGAGGTAAATCACAGGGCATACAGAGGACACAAAAAGGCGGGAAAAAGGAATCTCCCCCTCCACACGCACCGCAACCAATCAGAGCACAGATTGCCTCACACAGGAGGCAGCACTCTGGTACCAAACAACCACAACTGTGTGTCCAGGCTCAATGCACAATCCCACTCTCCAGCTCCTAAATTTAAATATCTTAATAGCCGGCTTCATTTAAGCAATTGTCCGAATGTACGACAAGGTTGAAAAAAAATATATCTTTGTGACCAAATCCTCACATTTATGATTTTCGCAAGGCTGGAAAGCTGGAGGAAGATAGTAAGCCCAGTTGTGGTTTCACTTAGTGACTGCTTTGTATAATGACTGAAATGCTGATCCCGGGTGTAATAGCTAAACGAGGATGATCTGTATTTGGAATCTTTCTACGGGTCAAGACTACATAAAAATGGGCTGTGAAGGATATGTAGGTGACTTTGGGCCAATCACCAGGAGGCTGTATTCTAGTCTCACTTTCAGCATGAAAGCTAACTGGGTGACTTTGGACCAATCACCAGGAGACAGCGAGTTCTAGTCCCGCCTCAGGCATGAGTGGATGACTTTGGGCCCATCACCAGGAGACAGTGAGTTCTAGTCCCGTTTTAGGCATCAAAGCTGACTGGGTGACTTTGGACCAATCAACAGGAGACAGTGAGTTCTAGTTCCACCTCAGGCATGAAAGCTGACCAGGTGACTTTGGACCAATCATCAGGAGACAGTGAGTTCTAGTTCCACCTCAGGCAGGAAAGCTGACTGGGTGACTTTAGGCCCATCACCAGGAGACAGTGAGTTCTAGTCCCGTTTTAGGCATCAAAGCTGACTGGGTGACTTTGGACCAATCATCAGGAGACAGTGAGTTCTAGTTCCGCCTCAGGCATGAAAGCTGACCAGGTGACTTTGGACCAATCATCAGGATACAGTGAGCTCTAGTCCTTCCTTGTGCAGGAAAGCCAGTTGAGTGACTTTAGGCCAACCACCAGGAGACAGTGAGTTCTAGTCCTGCCTCAGGCATGAAAGCTGGCTGGGCGACTTTGAGCAAGTTCCTCTCCCTCAGCCCAACCCACCTCACCGAATTATTATGGTGGACAAAACTGAAGGAGGAAGGAGTGTTAGTTAACTCTGAGTTATTTATGGAAAATAGTAAATGTGGGATAAAAATAAATAAAAACGTAACACTAATGTTCCATCTAACCTGGGCAATAAGTTAAGTTTACGATCAAGGCAGATGCACTTATTCATTGGTTCAGTTTAGCTGCCACCCAACTCCTGACTGACTTTACGTGGCTCACAAAACAGCACAACATGAAAAATAACCATCTTCAGAAAACAATAAACAGATGGCAGATCTGGGCGAAACAGTAAACAAATGCCACACAGGCAGCAGGACCTCCCACCATCCTTACTCAGAGCTTGGGAGAAGATCCAGGTGTTGAAAGTTCTCCAGAGCATCATCAGTTCTGGAGTCACTCAGACAAAAGCCAGTAAAATCGTGATTTTAAAAGTCCTTGACTTACAACTCTTTGTTTAGTGACTGTTTGAAGTTACAATGCCACTGAAACAATGCGACCGTTTTTCACACTTACGACTGGTGCACCATCTCCATGGTCACATCATCAACACAGCAGTGATTCACTAGTAAGGCCACACCTGGAATGCTGCAGCCAATTTTGGTCACCATATCACAAAAAAAGATGTTGAGAGTTTGGAAAAAGTTCAGAGAAGGGCAACTATGATTTTCCAAGGCCTGGAGGCTAAAACATACGAAGAACAGCTGCGGGACTTGGGTTTGGCTAGTCTAAAGAAACGAAGAAATAGGGGAGACATGATAGCAGTGTTCCAGTGTTTGAGGGGCTGCCCCAAAGAAGAGGGAGTCAAGCTATTCTCCAAAGCATTAGAGGGCAGGACAAGAAACAATGGATGGAAACTGATCAAGGAGAAAAGCAACCTGCAATTAAGGAGAAACTTTCTAACAGTGAGGACAATTAACCAGTGGAACAGCTGACCACCAGAAGTTGTGGGTGCTTCATCACTGGAGGTTTTTAAGAGGAGACTGGACATTCACCTGTGTGAGATGGTATAGTTTCTCCTGCTTGAGCAGGGGGCTGGACTAGAAGAACTTCAAAGTCCCTTCCAGCTCTATTCTATTCTATTCTATTCTATTCTATTCTATTCTATTCTATTCTATTCTATTCTATTCTATTCTATTCTATTCTATTCTATTCTATTCTCAATAAAGATTCTATTCTATTCTATTCTATTCTATTCTATTCTATTCTATTCTATTCTATTCTATTCTATTCTATTCTATTCTCAAATGTTGCAAGAGAAGTAGTACAGATGGTCCTCAGCTTAACGACCATCACGGAGCCTGAAATTTATGTCACTAGCTGAGACGTTTGTTTAGTGATTTTTTTTTGCCCCGTTTTATGAAACTTTCTTGCTTCAGTTGTTAAGCAAATTGCTGCAGTTGTTAAGTTAGTCACACGGTTGTTAAGTGAATCTGGCTTCCCCATTGACTCTGTTCGTCAGAAGGTCGCAAAAGAGGATCCCGTCATAAATACGAATCCATTGCCGCACATCACGTGACCATGAGAGATGCTTCAGCGGCCATACAGTAAGCGTGAAAAACGATCAGAAGTCATTTTTTTTAGTGCCGTCGTAACTTCAAACAGACACGAAAACAAACTGTTGTAAGCCTGTAAAATGGGGCAAAACTCACCTATCCATTGTCTCAATGAACAACAAGAATTTGGGCTCAATTGTGGTGATAAGTCAAAGATTACCTGTAACCCCGTTTAGCAGATTTTATCCGACCACATTTCTGTCCACACCTATTTCAAACTATTAGACAAATTGTCTCTAGCCCAAAAATTCTATCCGAAGAGGGTCGTTTTCATCCACTTGACAACTAATTTCACATCGTTTGCAGCCACTCGGGTTACATAGGCAGTCCTCAACTTATAATTGTTCATTTAGCGACCATCAAAAGTTACACAACAGCATTGGGAAAAAAAAGGGGTTTATGATCGGTCGTTGCACCCCTAATCATGGAAGTATTCCTGTGTTTCGGTGACTCAAACTTTGGGTGGTTACCAACTTGGAATGGCTGCTAAACAAACTGTCATCATTCAAGGAGTGCCAGTAATGACAAATGACAACAACTGCAACCACTAACGCAATTTGGGATTTAATGGGCATTGGGGTATACCAGACACCCCTTTTTGTCTTTTGGTACTGTCCATGGGGCCTTTGCACTCTGGTGCTGGAGAAGACTCCTGCGAGTCCCCCGGACTGCAAGGCGATCCAACTGGTCAGTCCTGGAAGAGATCAACCCCGACTGCTCTTTAGAAGGCCAGATCCTGAGGTGGAAACTCAAGTCCTTTGGCCACCTAATGAGAAGGAAGGACTCACTGGAGAAGAGCCTAATGCTGGGAAAGGTTGAGGGCAAAAGAAGAAGGGGACGACAGAGAAGGAGGGGGCTGGATGGAGTCACTGAAGCAGGAGGCGGGAGCTTCAATGGACTCCAGAAGACGGTAGAGGACAGGAAGGCCTGGAGGAACATTGCCCCTGGGGTCGCGATGGGTCAGACACGACTTTGCAACTAACAACAACAATCATATCCCACTTGGTCAAATATTAGACCATCTCTAGTTGTCTAGTCAGTCCTGGAGGAGATCAACCCCGACTGCTCTTTAGAAGTCCAGATCCTAAAGTTGAAACTCAAGTACTTTGGCCACCTCATGAGAACGAAGGACTCCCTGGAGAAGAGCCTGATGCTGGGAAAGATGGAGGGCAAGAGAAGAAGGGGACAACGGAGAAGGAGGTGGCTGGATGGAGTCTCTGAAGCATTGGGCGTGAGCTTCAATTGACTCCAGAAGATGGCAGAGGACAGGAAGGCCTGGAGGAATGTTGTCCATGGGGTTGCGATGGGTCGGACACGACTTCGCAGCTAAAAACAACAACAAGACACCCCTTTATCCCAACTGCTCCATGCAGATTGAGAAAACTCATAATTATGCTTCAGATAGAAAGCTGCAAATAATTGGATAAAACAAGCAGAATGTAACCGACTAAAATCACCTTTGATCGAGAGAAAAAGCAAAGTCTTACGTTTAGGCAGGAAAAAACCAAAGACACAAATACAGATTAGGTGAGACCTGCCTCAAAAACAGCAACTGTGAGAGGGACCTTGGAGTCCTGGTGGACGATCGCTTGACCAGGAGCCAGCCGTGTGCAGCAGCAGCCAAAAAAGCTAACACAATCCTGGGTTGTAGAAACACAGGCATAGAATCAAGATCATGTGAGGTATTAGTACCACTTTATAAAACCCTACTGAGGCCACACCTGGAATACTGCAGCCAGTTTTGGTCACCATATCACAAAAAAGATGTTGAGAGTTTTGAAAAAAAATTCAGAGAAGAGCAACTAAGATGATTCAAGGCCTGGAGACTAAAACATACGAAGAATGGCGACGGGACTTGGGTTTGGCTAGTCTAAAGAAAAGAAGAAATAGGGGAGACATGATAGCAGTGTTCCAGTATTTGAGGGGCTGCCACAAAAAAGAGGGGGTCAGGTTGTTCACCAGAGCACCAGATGGAAAGATGAGAAACAATGGTTGGAAACTGATCCAAGAGAGAAGCAACCTGGAATTAAGGAGAAACTTCCTAACAGTGAGGACAATCAACCAGTGGAACAGTTTGCCTCCAGAAATTGTGGGCACTCCATCACTGGAGGTTTTTAAGAAGAGACTGGACAATCACCTGTCTCTTGTCCAAGCAGGGGGTTAGACTAGAAGACCTCCATGGTCCCTTCCAACGCTGTTATTCTGTTATTCTTCTCGTTTCTACCCATAAACCTTTTTGTCCAGACTTGAAGGAGACTTAACATAAGTCAACCTTAAATGACCCACAACAAACCAGCTTCTACCTGAACCTTGGTTTATTGCAACAAATCATCGTTAAGAGAAGAGACACACTTTGTCTCAGTTCAGGCAACACAACCTGTTCTGATATATAACAAAAAGAGAGAGAAAAAAACCAAACTCCTCAACTTTGGGAAGTAGAGGGAGAACAGAGGAGCAATCTAAGCCATAGCCGGATCATGGCTTATTCCCACAATGATAAGCCAGGGTTTAGATGAACCAAGAGGAAAAAGAGAGGAGGAAATAAGATTGAGGAGGGGGGAGCTGTAGCTTAAATTGTCCGGGTGCCTTCTAGAAGTGCGGAGGCCTCCAAACAGTTGGGAGTTCTTGGCGGACGTCAACTTGGTGAAGATGAACGTGAAGAATGAAGGGCAGAAAAAAACATTGACTTGGGGAGCACTTGGATCATGACCCACTGATGACCAAGTTGGCCAAACCTTGCTTACTTAGATAACGGTCCCCTCCCTCCCTCCTTCCTTCCCCTCCGAGAAATGGGATAAGGGAGCAACTTGGTGGTTTGGACGATGTGACGGTCCCACCGTGGACAACCATCTTTGTCCACCACCCTTTCAGATCTTCTCCTGCCCCAATTCTTTGGGCCTCCTGCCAGCTTAGACACCCTTGTACTTTGAAAGCCACTTCAGTGCAGATGTTTCCATGGCAACCAGTGGACCAAATACATTAGTGTTTCTAATAATAAACGCATCTCGGAAAACCTGCCTTCTACCCGGAAACCTCCATTCGCCCATTCCCACGATCTTCTCTTTGCCCTTCCTGGTTGGGGAGAAGAAACAAAGAGGAGAACCTCGGAAGAACTTCCAGGAGCTCAACCCAGAAGAAAGGGGGGGGGGAAGCCAAGAGCCGCCGGAGGGATGTCGGATGGAGAGGGGCAATTTTTAACTTGACCCAGAACTAGCAGCCGACTTTGCGAAATCCAGAAAGGAAGCTAACCTTTACAAAAACAAACAATCCATTATCTACATTCCTTCACCCAAACTTCTGATCTTGACCAAGCCAGTTTTAACAATTTCCATTTCTAAAACCTACGAAGAAGGACTTTAGGGTTTGGGGTTTGGCTAGTGTAAAGAAAATAGGGGTGACATGATAGCAGTCTTCCAGGGTTTGAGGACCTGCCCCAAAGAAGAATGGGTGAAATTATTCTCCAAAGCATCTGAAGTCAGGACAAGAAACAATGGCTGGAAAATGACCAAAGAGAGAAGCAATCTGGAATTAAGGAGAAACTTCCTAACAGTGAGGACAATTAACCAGTGGAACAGAAGTTCTTTAGAAATCGTGGGCGCTCCATCACTGGAGATTTTAAAGAAAAGACTGGACAGTCACTTGTCTGAAATGGTATAGTTTCTCCTGCTCTAGCAGCGGGCTGGACTAGAAGACCTCCAAGGTCCCTTCCAGCTCTATTCTATTGTAATATTCTTGAATAATATTCTGCCCCAACTTTCTACACAGATGCCCACCGTTCCTGGAAAGACACATCTGGGCAAAAATTGACATCAAAACTTCTGTTCTTTGGGGCCAGACCAAAGCTTGCACCTCACACCCCACCCCCACCCCCAAATGGTGTAGAGGGTGAAGAAGGCCTCCAGGCCTTACAGACCACCAAAAGTATCTTAGATTGTTGGAGCCCAATTTTGAAGTTGAAGCTGGACGCCGGCCAGCTGGTGGAGAAGGAGTTAAAACTCCCAGCCAACGGATCAAGCAGGCCACCTCCAGCCTTCAACCTGTCTGCTGCAAATCTCACAAACCAGGCCTGGACACCCGGAGCCCCTCCAAGCATCTCAGCACTGCCTGACCCCATTGACAACCCTCCCCCCCATCATGCAAAGCCAGCCCCCAGCCCACCCACCTGTCCCAGAAGCCCAGACTTTGCTGAGAACGGGGGAGGGGGGTGAAAAAGGCAGAGGCTGGGCCCCACCGAAGGAAAAGTTGACATTTTAATGCAGTCAGGATCCCCCCAGAGATTATTCAGGTCACCGGTTCTCAAAGAGAGCCAGGGGAAAGGGGCTGGCCTCTCCTGGAGATAAGGCATCTCACAAGGTGCAAGATTGTGCAAGGCTGCCGATGCATGGCTCGGAGATGTGCAAGGCTGGCTTTTCTCTAGCTAAGCTGGGCATGCATGCAGTCACGGTCGCCCCGACACGCGAAGCTTTACGATGCACCCGCCAAGAGAGAGAGAGAGACACACACACAGAGAGAGAGACACACACCCCAACTCTGCCACACGCAGGCGTGCACTGAGCGAGCTGCAAATGTCACCGGCTGGACCGTATTTCTTTTCTTCTTCCTCCCTTTTCCTTTCTTTCTTTCCCTCCTCTACATTTTTGGGCAGAAGCTCAGGGTTCGTCTCCCGCTCTGGCTGGCTAGCTGGCAGAGATGCTCCTTTGGCAGGCACTTACCATGTCAGCAGCAATCTGGGCTAAGATGGCGAAGGTAGAGACTCGGTCACAGAAGCATTTGGTTCGGAAAGGATCCACGGGGACGGTTCGGCAGCCCCTCCAGGACCAGGCGCCAAGCTGAGATAGAGAGAAGGAGGAAGAGGAGGAGGAGGAGGTGGTGATGGAGGAGGAGGAGGAGGGTCTGTGAAAGGAGGGAGGAGGGGGAAGCGAGTGCAGAGGGGGGAGAGAGACACACAGAGAGAGAGAGAGAGAGAGAGAGAGAGAGAGAGAGAGAAAGACACACGGGCACACAAGGGGGGGAGAGA
>JARGCV010001000.1:132500-145000 GCA_034064705.1 Bothrops alternatus
GAATAGAATAGAATAGAATAGAATAGAATAGAAGCTGGAAGGGACTTGGGAGGTGTTCTAGTCTGGTCGGCTGCTGATGCACAGCTAAATAAATGGTTGTAAGTCAGGGACTATCCCTATTATGTGGCCCATTAAAATGTTTAAAAAGGCCATTTCCTTTTGATAAGCATTCAGGCAGTAGCGAGTGGATGCTCATATGAATCCTGCACGGAGCCGGGGTTGGACTGGATGACCTCTAAGTGCATTTTCCAATTGTATGATTCTAGGCTGCTTGACTATCAGTCTCCTCCACTTAAATTATAACGAGAGATATTTCCTTCCGGGCCAAGTGGCCACAGGAAAGCAGATTGAGTGAAGCAGACCTTCTCTCTCTCAACCCACCCCACCCCACCCCACAGGGTTGTTCTCGGGGGTAAAATAGAAGGAAGAAGGAATATTGGACATATTCACCGTCTTCAATTATCCGTTAAAATAATAAAGGCGGGATACGATCCATCAAACCAACAAAAAGAAGCTGAGTCAGCACTATGGAGTATCAAAGGATGCAAAGAAAAAAAAAGGCTTTGGCCCAAAGAGAATTTGATTGAGGATGACTCCAAACACGGAAATGAAACCGGAAGGTGCTTTTGGAAAAGGCAACTCGACTTTCTTGAAGACATTTCACTCCTCATCCAAGAAGCTTCTTCGGTTCTTCAGTTCCGTGAAAAAAGCAAGGTTCTACATTTAGGCAAGAAAAGCCAAATGCACAGGTATAGTATAGGGGGTACCTTGCTCAATAGTAGCAACTGTGAGACGGACCTTGGAGTCCTAGTGGACAATCATTTAAATATGAGCCAGCCGTGTGCTGCAGCTGCCAAAAAAGCCAACACAGTGCTGGGCTGCATTTAACAGAGGGATAGAATCAAGATCACGTGAAGTGTTAATACCACTTTACAAGGCCTTGGTAAGGACACACTTGGAGTACTGCACCCAGTTTTGGTCACCACAATGTAAAAAAGATGTTGAGACTCTAGAAAGAGTGCAGAGAAGAGCAAGAAAGAAGATCAGGGGACTGGAGGCTAAAACATACAAGGAATGGTTGCTGGAATTGTGTATGTCTAGTTTAATGAAGAGAAGGATGAGGGGGGACATGATAGCAAGTCTTCCAGTATCTCAGAGGTAACCACAAAGAAGAGGGAGTCAAGCTATTCTCCAAAGCCCCTGAAGGCAGGACAAGAAGCAATGGATGGAAACTCATCAAGGAGAGAAGCAACCTAGAACTAAGGAGAAACTCCCTGACAGTTAGAACAATTAACCAGTGGAACTCCTTGCCTCCAGAAGCGGTGAATGCTCCAACATTGGAAGTTTTTAAGAAGAGACTGGATGGCCATTTGTCTGGGATGGTATAGGGTTTCCTGCCTGCGCAGGGGGTTGGATTAGGACAGGAGTCATTTGTAGCTTTCTCTACCCTCACCCCAACCCGCACTCTCCCCGCCCTCATTTCAGATCACTTTTTGCACCCTCTAGAAATCCAAGGCAGGTTGTCAGATCCAGGAAACAGGGGACTGGATGGAAATTTGAGGCCCTGGCATCTTTCGGTTTTCAAAACCTCATGGTGGTTGCGAAAAATCCAGAACACAACTCAGACGCTCCAAAGCCTGAAACACCTTCAGCTCTCTTTCAATGTGTTTTTTAAAAACTTGCCTCTAACATCTAGTCAAACATGCATTTGTCTGAGTAAATATTTAGCCGATATATTTCAGTTAAATACTTCATCCTGGCCGCTCTGGGTAGCTTACTGAAACATAAAAATAAGGGATAATAAAATAAAATAAAATAAAATCTCTCCACTGACATGGTAAAAGCCAGCAACGGGAGTGGGAAGGGAGGCTAAAGGAATTGCTCTGATCAGCGGTTTCGGAGTGTTTTACGATCGTGCACCAAGGCAAATCTCATCCTTTGATTGCAACGTTATCCTTTGATTCTTATTATTATTATTTTGCACCTTTGCAATGTTTTGCAATGTTGTATGCTCCTTGCCTCAAACAAACAAACAAAAATGAAACATGTCTTCAAACAGATACTTTTCTTCAGGGTTGCACATCTCTCTCTCTCTCTCTCTCTCTCTCTCTCTCTCTCTCTCTCTCTCTCTCTCTCTCTCTCTCTCTCTCTCTCTGTGTCTGTCTCTCTCTGTCTGTCTGTCTCTCTCTCTGTCTCTCTGTCTCTCTGTCTCTCTGTCTCTCTCTCTGTGTCTGTCTCTCTCTCTGTCTCTGTCTCTCTCTCTGTCTCTCTCTCTCTGTCTCTCTCTCTCTGTCTCTCTCTCTCTCTCTCTGTCTCTCTCTCTCTCTCTCTCTCTCTCTCTCTCTCTCTCTCTCTCTCTGTGTGTGTGTGTGTTTGTGGATGGATACATGGATGGATAGAGATGAGTAGATGGATGGATGGATGGATGGATGGTGAGAAAGAGAAAGAAAGAGGGGAGATAGAGATGGAAAGATGATAGATGATAGATAGATAGATAGATAGATAGATAGATAGATAGATAGATAGATAGATAGATAGGTAGGTAGGTAAGTAGGTAGGTAGATATCCACCCACCCACCCACCTACCTCTATCTGTCTCTCTGTCTATCTATCTATCTGTCCACCCACCCACCCATCCATCTATCTATCGCTATCTATCTATCTATCTATCTATCTATCTATCTATCTATCTATCTATCTATCTATCTATCTATCTATCTATCTATCTAGCCATTTATCTGAAATGGTATAAGTTTTCCTGCCTGAGCAGGGGGTTGGACTAGATGACCTCCAAGGTCCCTTCCAACTTTATATTATTATTGTTGTTATGGATCATTGCACAGTCGGCCAGATGTTCAGACTGGATTTGGCATTTTTGTCTACCTATCGAGTCCGTACCAAGGACCTGGAATAGGCAGCAGATGTGGATGTTTGATGGTATTACAGATATCGCCGCAGGATGGAAGCAGTTCCTAGTAAGGCTGCCTTTTGCAATTGACTAATGGTGAATTTGTCAATGCCGATGATGGTGTTCAAGTGGTGCTCCAGTTGTTTGGGGGTTGCACCCAAGGCGCCTATGACTATTGGTACTACCCTTGCTTGCTTTTGCCACAGTCTTTCTATTTCTATTTGCAGGTCTTTGTATTTTGTGATCTTCTCCAGTTCTTTCTCGTCTATTCTGCTGTCTCCAGGCACTGCCACGTCCACTATCCAGACTTTTTTTGTCTTTCTTATCGACAGTTGTACCCACCCTGTTCGTCGTCAGGCAGAGCCTGCATAGACTCCTGAATTGGGGAAGGAATCCCCCTCAGCCCCCATCCCTGTGAGCTCTTGTAAAGGTAATCTAAATTAACCAGTATAGTTCTTGCAAACATTATTGTGAAATAATTTAAAAAAGGAATAATTTAAAAGGAAAATCCACTAGGGATGATACAACCTGAAGAAGGGCAAGTTGAATCTCTTCTCACAGTCACTCATGACCTTATCACCTCGAGGTTCGACTACTGCAATGCTCTCTACATGGGACTACCTTTGAAAAACGTTCAGAGACTTCAGGTAATGCAAAATGCAGCCGCGCAAGCAGTATTGGACCTACCTAGAAATGCCCACATTTCAACATCACTCCGCGAGCTGCACTGGCTGCCAATTGGTCTCCGAACGCAATTCAAAGTGTTGGTTATGACCTATAAAGCCCTACATGGCATCGGACCAGGTTACTTACGGGACCGTCTGCTGCCCCATGAAACCCAGCGGCCGGTTAGGGCCCACAGAGTCGGCCTTCTCCAGGTCCCGTCAGCCAGACAGTGTCGCCTGGTGGGGCCTAGGGGAAGAGCCTTCTCTGTTGCGGCCCCGGCCCTCTGGAATCAACTTCCCCCGGAGATCCGTGTCGCCCCCACCCTCTCCGCCTTTCGCAAATTATTAAAGACCCATCTTTGCCGGCAGGCCTGGGGCAGTTAACACCTGGCCCCAGCCAGTGTATGTATGTTTGTATGTCTGTTTCTGGATGATTGGTTGTTTTTAATTAATGGGTTTTATAATGTATTTTAATATTAGATTTCCTTATGTTAGTATTCATGTTGTGAGCCGCCCTGAGTTCTTGGAATAGGGCGGCATAGAAATCTAATAAATAATAATAATAATAATAACCTGCTGCTAATCATGGAAGGAAGCACAAAACACGCATCTGATGAGCAAGAGACATTATTATTATTATTATTATTATTATTATTATTATTATTATTATTATCATCATCATCATCATCATCATCATCATCTTCATCATCATCATCAATCCATCTACCTATCTTCTATCATTAATCATCTATCTTCCATCTGTTGCCTGCCTATATCTATTATTTACTATCTAAATAAACCAGGATGAATAGTCTGGAGGCTAAATTGTATGATGAACTAGGTATGTTTAGCCTAATGAGAAAGCCGTCATCTGTCACTGGAGGGGCTGTCAGGGAGAAGATGGAGCCCTTGAAGGCAGGACAAGAAGCAACAAATGGAAACTAACCAAGGACAGAAACAGCCTAGAAGGAAGGAAGAATTTACCGACAGAATAATGAAACAATGGAGGAGCTTTCCTCCTGGAGCTGTGGATCCTCCATCACTGGAGGTTTTCATGAAAAGATGGAGTAACGATTTGTCTGGGATCGTATAAGGATTCCTATTTTGGGCAGGGGGCTGGACTGGAAGATCTCCAAAGTCTCTTCCAACCCTAAGGCTGTATGATTCTAGTATCTCCTGGCACCCAACAGACCTTGCCCCAGTGATCTTCTCAGCCCAAAGAAATCATGCTAAATCAATCCTGACTCCAGGCCCTAAAATACAACTTGCCCTTCTTCAGAGCTCTAAAAAGTTCATTTTAAAGCACCCAGAAATGGGATTTCAATCGATCGGAATGGAATGGAATGGAATGGAATGGAGTGGAGTGGAGTGGAATAGAATAGAATAGAATAGAATAGAATAGAATAGAATAGAATAGAATAGAATAGAATAGAAC
The DNA here is from genome assembly GCA_034064705.1 of Bothrops alternatus. Lineage (NCBI taxonomy): Eukaryota > Metazoa > Chordata > Lepidosauria > Squamata > Viperidae > Bothrops > Bothrops alternatus. The sequence goes on from JARGCV010001000.1 coordinate 137,509, forward strand.
AACTAAGAAATAGAATAGAATAGAATAGAATAGAATAGAATAGAATAGAATAGAATAGAATAGAATAGAATAGAATAGAAATAGAATGGAATGGAATGGAATGGAATGGAATAGAATAGAATATAGAATAGAATAGAAAATATGGAGTGGAATGGAATGGAAACGAATGGAATAGAATAGAATAATAGAATAGAATAGAATAGAATAGAATAGAATAGAATAGAATAGAATAGAATAGAATAGAATAGAATAGAATAGAAAATATGGACTAGAATAGAATAGAATAGAATAGAATAGAATAGAATAGAATAGAATAGAATAGAATAGAATAGAATAGAATAGAATAGAATAGAATAGAATAGAATAAACTTTATTGTCACTTTAAACGTACACTAATCAGCATACATTGAAATGAAATTTCTTTGCCTTCTGCTCTCAGAGGGTAACTCCCTCCAACAAACGCTGGATAAACATGACAAAAGATGATACATGTACCTAGTCCACTCAGCCTCCCCCCTCCCCCCCCGCTCAAGCAGGAGACCCTCTACCCCTCCAGACAGGTGGCTTTCCAGTCTCTTCCTCAGAACCTCCGGGGATGAAGCCCCCCCTAAAACATGAAATCCCATTAAAAACATCAAACGTGCTAAATAAACCCCATCTAAATAAAACGGGCGGCTGCATTTTGCCAGCCAAGGCTGTAGGCGCAGTGTTTCTCAACCTTGACCATTTTAAGGCATGTGGACTTCAACTCCCAGAATTCCACAGCCAGCAACGCTGGCTGTGGAATTCTGGGAGTTGAAGTCCACATGCCTTAAAATGGTCAAGGTTGAGAAACGGTGCCCCACAGCCTTGGCTGCAGGCAAAATGCAGCCGTGCCTGCCAGAGTCTGCATTTTTCAAATATCCCATTTTTCAAACATCAAAGATCTGATTTCTTTGAAGATGCAGACACACACACACACACACACACACACACACACACACACACACACACATGCGGGGCAACATAGATCCAGGGGCAAATGGGCAAATGTCAGCAGAGTTTTGTTTTTTTTCCGGAAACCCCCTTTTTTTTTTACATGTCAGGGACCCGCTAAACTCTTCTTTCGTTGACTGCAAGGCCATAGATGAGCTTCTCCCTTGCCGGTCTGGAAGGAGCACAAGGCCCATCATCCCCAGCCAGTGGGGTGGGGGGGGTGGGGGAGGGAGTGTCTTTAATCTAACCCATCTGGGAGGCAGATGACCAAAGGAGGCAGCCACCGAGAAAGCGAGTGAAGGCCATCCAGGTCGTCCTCGGCTTACGACAACTGAGCCCCGCCCCCCCTCCCCCGCTTTTGGTTGTTAAGCGAACCATTGGTAAAGTGAGCTTTGCCCCACTGGAAGGGCTCCCCCGGCCACCGTTGTCAAGCGGATCACTGCCGTTGATAAGTGAGGAACACCGTTCTTAAGTGAATCTGGCTTGCCGCCTTGACTTTTGCAGGTCAGAAGGTCGTAAAACGGGATCAGCTGATCCCTGGGCGCTGCAGCCGTCATCAATACGAATCCGTTGCCAAGGGTCTTGATCTTTTGATCAGGTGACACCCCATCCACCCCCGGGATCCTGCAACGATGGCACGTGTGGAGAAACCTCCTAACTCACTGTTTTTTTTCAGTGCCGTTGTAACTTGAAACGGTTAGTAAACGAACGACTGTAAGTTGAGGAGAATCTGGAGAAAGGAAATGGATAAAGATAGGGCTGGTCCCCCGGGCTCCAACTCCTGCAGGCCATCTTTGAATTAAAAGTCGTCTGCAATCTTTCACGGCACCAATTGGTGCACCTGTGTCCTGCTTATTTAATGCTTCCGTTGTTGGGTTTAGAATTTAGAATAGAATTGGAGCTGGAAGAGATGTTGGAGGTCATCTAGCCCAGCCCCCTGCTCAAGCAAGGGACCCTATACCATTTCAGACAGGTTGCTGTCAAGTCTCTTCTTAAAAACCTCCAGTGATGGGAGCAGCCACAGCTTCTGAAGGAACGGCTGCTGGAATTGGGTCTGTCTAGTTGAATGAAGAGAAGGACGAGGGGGGACAGGATAGCAGCGTTCCAGTATCTCAGGGGCTGCCCCAAAGAAGAGGCAGTCAAGCTATTTTCCAAGGTGCCTGAAGGCAGGACAAGAAGCAATGGGTGGAAACTCATCAAGGAGAGAAGCAACCTAGAACTCGGGAGAAACTTCCTGACAGTGAGAACAATTAACCAGTGGAACCACCTGCCTCCAGAAGCGGTGAATGCTCCAACACTGGAAGTTTTTAAGAAGAGACTGGACAGCCATTTGTCTGAAATGGTATAGGGTTTTCCTGCCTGAGCAGGGGGTTGGACTAGATGACCTCCAAGGTCCCTTCCAACTTTATTATTATTATTATTATTATTATTATTATTATTATTATTATTATTATTATTATTATTATTATTATTATTATTATTATTATTATTATTAACCGGTGGAACAACCTGCCTCCAGAAGCAGTGAATGCTCCGGCACTGGAGGGTTTTAAGAAGAGACTGGACAGCCATTGGTCCGAAATAGTATAGGGTCTCCTGCCTGAGCAGGGGGCTGGAATAGATGACCTCCAAGGTACCTTCCAGCTTTATGATTATTATTAAGTCGTTCCACTGATTAATTGTCCTCACTGTTAGGAAGTTTCTCCTTAATTCCAGATTGCTTCTCTCCCTGACTAGTTTCCATTGTTTCTTTTCCTGCCTTCTGGTGCTTTGGAGAACAGGTGGACGCCCCCCCCCTTCTTTGTGGCAGCCCCTGAGATACTGGAAGAGTTCTATCAGGTCACCCCTAGTCCTTCTTTTCATTAGACTAGACATACCCAGTTCCTGCATCCGTTCTTCATACGTTGTCCCACCTTTTTGCATGAGTTCATGTACAACTCCTTCCTCTGCAACAGTCCAACTGTTGGACTACAAGCTGGATTTCTCAGCTCCTAGTCCGAGACTTCATCCGCTAGACTGCACTGTCTGAATTCAGTGGACAGGCTGTGAGGCAGGGGTGTGTCCTGGGGGTATGGTCACACAAGTCAAGAGGGCAGTTGTGGTTTAATCAGTGCAATGGTCAGCCTAGAGCAGGAAGAGGGGGAAGAAGAGACAGTTGGATGAGGGGAAGGGTGGGGAGGAGAAGAGGGCAGGGGAACAAGAGAGGAGATGTATGGATGAGAGGATGGAAGGAAGGAAGGAAGGAAGGAAGGAAGGAAGGAAGGAAGGAAGGAAGGAAGGAAGGAAGGAAGGAAGGGAGATAGATGATATAGGGAGAAAGAAGGAAGATAAATGATATATGGAGAAGGAAGGGAGGGAGGGAGGGAGAGAGATAGATGATATAGGGAGAAGGAAGGAAGGAAGGAAGGAAGGAAGGAAGGAAGGAAGGAAGGAAGGAAAAGGAAGGAAGGAAGAAAAGAAGGAAGGAAGGAAGGAAGGAAGGAAGGAAGGAAGGGAGATAGATGATATAGGGAGAAAGAAGGAAGATAAATGATATATGGAGAAGGAAGGAAGGGAGGGAGGGAGGGAGGGAGAGAGATAGATGATATAGGTAGAAGGAAGGAAGGAAGGAAGGAAGGAAGGAAGAAAAGAAGGAAGATAGATGATATAGGGAGAAGGAAGGAAGGAAGGAAGGAAGGAAGGAAGGAAAGAAGGAAGATAGATGATATAGAGAGAAGGAAGGAAGAAAGGAAGGAAGGAAGGAAGGTAGGGAGATAGATATATAGAGAGAAGGAAGGAAGGAAGGAAAGAAGGAAGATAGATGATATAGAGAGAAGGAAGGAAGGAAGGAAAGAAGGAAGATAGATGATATAGGGAGAAGGAAGGAAGGAAGGAAGGGAGGGAGGGAGGGAGGGAGGGAGATAGATGATATAGGGAGAAAGAAGGAAGATAAATGATATATGGAGAAGGAAGGAAGGGAGGGAGGGAGGGAGAGAGATAGATGATATAGGTAGAAGGAAGGAAGGAAGGAAGGAAGAAAGAAAAGAAGGAAGATAGATGATATAAGGAGAAGGAAGGAAGGACAGAAGGAAGGAAGGAAGGAAGGAAGGAAGGAAGGAAGGAAGGAAGGAAGGCAGGAAGGGAGATAGATAGATGATATAGGGAGAAAGAAGGAAGAAAAGAAGGAAGGAAGGAAGGAAGGTAGATAGATAGATGATATAGGGAGAAAGAAGGAAGAAAAGAAGGAAGGAAGGAAGGAAGGAAGGAAGGAAGGAAGGAAGGAAGGAAGGAAGGAAGGAAGGAAGGGAGATAGATGATATAGGGAGAAAGAAGGAAGATAAATGATATATGGAGAAGGAAGGAAGGGAGGGAGGGAGGGTGGGAGAGAGATAGATGATATAGGGAGAAGGAAGGAAGGAAGGAAGGAAGGAAGGAAAAGGAAGGAAGGAAGGAAGGAAGGAAGGAAGGTAGGAAGGGAGATAGATGATATAGAGATAAGGAAGGAAGGAAGGAAGGTAGGGAGATAGATGATATAGAGAGAAGGAAGGAAGGAAGGAAGGAAGGAAAGAAGGAAGGAAGATAGATGATATAGGGAGAAGGAAGGAAGGAAGGAAGGGAGGGAGGGAGGGAGGGAGATAGATGATATAGGGAGAAAGAAGGAAGATAAATGATATATGGAGAAGGAAGGGAGGGAGGGAGGGAGGTTTTTTTCCCCAGCAGCAAACCCTCAGATAAGCAAGGATTAACCCCAGACAAACAATCAAGCAGAAAGCAATACCCTAACCAAGGAACACCAAGGAGTTAACCATACCTCATTGACACCGGCTGGGCAAACTACTATATGCAAACGGACAGCAATTCCACATTCCTGAGTACTGATGATGTTACTTAGTTGGGTAATACAACATTCACAAGCAAACATTCACAAGCTCAGAGAGCACCAAGGACTCCACCGCTTGAGTCCATATGCACACATCCTTGTTCTTCCCTAGCAGCCTTCCTCCCATCCATCAGAATAGAGCTGGAAGGGACCTTGGAGGTCATCTAGTCCAACCCCCTGCTAAGGCAGGAGACCCTATACCATTTCAGACAAATGACTGTCCAATCTTTTAATAAGTAGGAGCAGCATGTGAACTAGATCAGGGCTTTTCAACCTTTTGCACCCATTGTACCACTTTTAGGATATGGCAACATCCTAGGACCACCAGTCACCTAGCAAGGTGTCAAAAACTTGATGATTCCCCCCCAAAAGGAAAAAAAGTGATAAAGTACAGATAGTCCTCAACTTACAACAGTTCACTTAGTGACTGTTCGAAGTTACGATGGCACTGAAAAAAGTGCCCCCCAAGCTACAGCCGAGCAAGATGCCTGCCTGCCCGCCCGGTGGCGCTCTTCCTCCTGTCCGAGGTTTTCATTGTTGTGAGCATTTCTGTTGAGGATTGGCAGCGGGGGTGGGGTGGGGGGCTGTTTGGTTTTTATTCCCCCCGTCTGCTGGGTGCTTGCAGACCACATGACCCTGGGACACTGTGACCGTCATAAATATGAATCAGTGGCCAAGCATCTGAATGTAAATCACAAGACCCTGGAGAGGCTGCAACATTCCAGCTGATCGGTGCTTCTTCTGGGCTCAGCGGAAGCCCCAGGATCAGTGCCGAGCTCCAGCTGGAGCCTGGCGCTGATCCTGGTGCTTCCGCTGAGCCCTGACAGCCCCGAAGAAGCGCCGATCAGCTGGAAAGCGGCACTGATCCTGGCGCTTCCGCTGAGCTCTGACAGCCCTGCAGCTCCGGCCGTCTCTCGCTCCGGCTTGTGCGGTGCTGCCACCGGTTCGGCTCATTCCCCTTCCCCTACTACCACTTTTCTAGGATGGTCGCGTACCCCCTGCCAGGTGCCAATGTACCACAGGTGGTACCCGTACCACTGGTTGAAAAGCCCTGGTCTATACTATTTCAGACAAATGGCTGCCCAGTCTCTTCTTAAAAACCTCCAGTAATGGAGGACCCACAACTTCTGAAGGCAACTTCTGTTCTACTGATTAATTGTCCTGTCAGGAAATTTCTTCCTTAGTTCTAGGTTGCTTCTCTCTTTGATTAGTTTCCATCTGTTGCTTCTTGTTCTGCCTTCAGGCGCTTTGGAGAAGAGCTTGACTCCCTCCTCTTTGGGGCAGCCCCTGAGATACTGGAAGGCTGCTATCATGTCCCCCCTCATCCTTCTCTTCGTTAAACTAGACCTACCCAATTCCAGCAGCCGTTCCTCATATGTTTTAGCCTCCAGTCCCCTGATCATCTTAGTTGCTCTTCTCTGCACTCTTTCCAGAGTCTCAACATCTTTTTTACTTCGTGGTGACCAAAACTGGATGCATATTTCAAGTGTGGCCTTACCAAGGCTTGTAGAGTGGTATTAATACTTCGCGTGATCTTGATTCTATCTTTCTGTTATCCCTCAGGTGCTTTGGAGAATAGCTTGACGCAGCCCCTCAAATATTGGGAGAGTGCTATCATGTCACCCCTAGTCCTTTTTTCCTCTAGTCTAGCCAAACCCCAATCCTTCAACCGTTCTTCATATGTTTTAGTCTCCAGGCCTTTAATCATCTTAGTTGCTCTTCTCTGCACTTTTTCCCAAAGTCTCAACATCTATCTTATAATGTGATGACCAAGAATGGATGCAGGGTTCCAGGTGTGTGTGGTCCTTACTCATCCCAACCATTCCCATGCATTCTGATAAACCACCTTTATTTATAAACAATCGTCAGCTGCTTTCAGCTGATGGGATTCTTGCTGGCTTTCCCGTCTAGTTCATTGCCTTCTCAATTCCTGCTGCTTCTGAGCAAAAACCCACCATCAATCAAAGCCCCAAAGGCACCAGGTGCAATTTCTCTCATTCGCTGTTGAGGGTCATCCTGGCTCAAAGCTGATGGTGCCCAGCTGTTCCCAGGTGTTCCACCCTCCCCACCATCAAGTGGGGGACTGATTGCTGGTTTTGGTGCATGCTGCAACGTGGGGTTGTGTTCTGGTGGCAGGCCACAATGAGAAGATGGGGTGAAATATTATATTTATTATGAAATTTACGGAGAAAATTTATGTGGTCGCCCAACTCACCCACAGTGACGCTAGCTGGCTTACTGAAATAAAACTCCAACACAAAAGCCAATAAACCCTTCAGTCCCTTGGTGACAAGAATCAAATCAACTGTTTGATGTTCTCCATTCCCCCCCTCTCTCTCATTCTCTCCCCCCTCTTTTCATTCTCTTTTTCACTCACACACTCACTGTTTCATTCTCGCTCTTTCTGTTCCTCTCTGTCTCTCATTCTCTCTTTTTTATCATTCTCCTCTCCTTCTCTCTCTCTCTTTCTTTTCTCTTTCTCTCCCTCTCCCTCTCCCTCTCCCTCTCATTCTCTCACTCTCTTTCCCACTCACACACTCACTGTTTAATTCTCTCTCATTCTGTTCATCTCTCTCTCTCATTCTTTTCTTTCTCTCCCTCTCATTCTCTCCCTCTCTCCCTCTGATTCTCCCTCTCTCCCTCTCATTCTCTTCCTCC
>JARGCV010001001.1:45000-50000 GCA_034064705.1 Bothrops alternatus
CCAGGCTTGGTACTTCTCAGATGATGACGCAGCACAGGCAGGCCCTTCTGGGTGTTTTCCCCTCCCGGCAGCCGAGCTAGATAACGAGGAGCTTGGTATACATACTGAGTCAGACTCTCAGGGGGATGTCTCAGATGTGGAACAGGAAGCTAGCTGGATTGATCCACGATTCAGACGGTCTGATAGGCGAAGGGGTCAGTTGGGTGGAAGAAGGAAGTGACGTATGGGAGGCTATATTAGCAGGGGAACGAGAGCCTCAGCCTTAGTCACGAGCAACGTTTACTCAAGGAGTGGCCTGGGGGATTTCGCAGTGAGTTGTAACTGAGTTTCCTAGTGTGTTTGTCTTAACTGTCGAATAAAGCAGTTTTTGCCGTTCAGACCAACAACAAATGCCGGCAGCTTGCTTTGAACTGCCTTCGTGTGAAGTGTGCTAATTGACCAACTCTTAACGACCTCGTTAAGTGGATTCTTGGGAGCTGAGAGGGGCTAGACATAACAGATTGCTCGTGACTCAGCACAAAAAAACAGAAAGGACGAACATTAGTCCGAGCTTTCAGTGACATCATGGAACAACTCCTTGCAGATAACCCGGCTCTGTACCAATTAGTTCAAACTCTCCAGCAACAAATTGGACATTTGCAACAGCAACTGCAAGCTACAGGAGCACAAGCTCCAGCCCCTCCTCCCAGACAAAGCAGATGTTACTTAGCCTTGCCTGATAAGTTCACTGGAGAACGTAGTAAATTTCCAGATTTTTTGAACCAATGTAAAATATTCATTGCCTCAACTCCAGCAGATTTTCAGCTGGATGAAACGAAGGTAGCGTTCATTTTAAGTTTACTCTCTGGCCCAGCTGCTGATTGGTCGTCTCCTCTGATAGACGGACAAGATCCTGTCCTGCGCAATTATGCAGGATTTTGCCAGCTGATGGAAAGAGAATTTGCTGACCCCCTTCGTAGGCAAAATGCCACCCGGCGGATACGAGAGCTACGTCAAGGATCGCGCTGCGTAGCGGAATATATATCAGAGTTTCGCCGCCTAGCTCAAGAAATTAAGTGGAATGATGAGGCTCTCATGGAAATCTTTCTAGATGGGCTGTCTTCCCAGATCCTGAATGGATTGAAAGTTACTGTAATACCCACAACCCTGGATGCATTATACCAACATTGTTTGGCTCTTGAAGCGCAAACACAAGCCATGGATGCCCGCTTGGTCAAACAGATGGTTCCAGTCACCGGAAGTGCCAAGCCAGTTCCTGCACCACGCAGAGGATTCCAGACCCTACCTATCACTCCACCTATCCCGGCACCCAGACGTATTTTCCAACCATTGCCGGCTTACACTGAGAGGCGTCCTGTACCCATGGCCAGAGATGAGCCCATGGATCTTGGTGCAGCCAGATCTCGCTTGACCGAGGCTGAGAAGGCAAGACGGAGAGCTGAGGGATTGTGCCTGTACTGTGGAGAGATGGGTCACTTCGTCATGGCCTGCCCCCAGAAAAGACGTGGTACGGCAGGTCCTACTCCTGTTCCAGCTCGGCCTCCCACTCAGCAGTTTCAAGCCACCTTGCCGGGAAACGGCCAGAGCCCGGCCTAATGGAAACATTGGGTCGGGCAGGCGCCAAACCCAGTCCCAGTTCCGCAGACGAAGACCCCGGTCCTCCGAGACATCTGATCCTAGCAACCAATATACTTCCGGGAAATCATGCACAGGGCATTCCGGCACACGCCTTGTTGGATTCTGGAGCCACCACTAATTTCATGGATGAAGCTTTCGCTCGTCAGCATGCCATACCTTTGTGCTCCGTAAAGCCGCCTATGTTGGTTGAGACAATTGATGGTCGTGAGTTGTTGTCTGGACCGATCAAGTTCCTGACCCAGCCCATACGCCTGGTCATAGGACAACATGAAGAAGCCATCCAATTCTATATTACCAAGGGACTTCATTTCCCCTTAGTTCTCGGCTTAGCCTGGTTGAGAACCCATGATCCTTGTGTGGTGTGGTCCCAGAACTGTGTTTCATTTCCCAGTTTGCAATGTGTTGACCACGTACGCCACGTTTGCGCAGCCCAACTACCATCCCACCCTGACATCACCTTGCCGGCCGACCTAGCGGACTTTGCAGATATATTCAGTGAGAAAGAGGCAGACCAATTACCTCCGCATAGACCATATGACTGTGCCATTGATTTGCTGCCAAATGCCAAGCTTCCAGGGGGACGCCTTTACTCCATGTCAGAACCCGAGTTGGCCGCATTAAAAGACTTTGTGGACAAAAACCTGGCCAGGGGTTTCATTCGTCCCTCTTCCTCGCCTTTGTCAGCTCCTGTGTTATTCGTGAAGAAGAAAACCGGAGATTTACACTTATGCTGTGACTATCGCAAGCTCAATGCCATCACGGTGCGCAACCGGTACCCTCTGCCTTTGATTCCTGATCTCATGGACCGTCTCCGATCAGCGACCATCTTCACCAAGATAGATCTACGGGGTGCTTACAACCTGGTTCGCATCCGAGAGGGGGACGAGTGGAAAACCGCGTTTGGGACCAGGTATGGTCATTTTGAATATACCGTCATGCCCTTTGGACTCACCAATGCTCCGGCCGTCTTTCAACATTTCATGAATGACATCTTCCGGGATTTATTGGATCAATTTGTGGTGGTTTACCTCGATGACATCCTGATTTACTCCCCGTCACGAGCAACTCATCTCCAGCATCTCCGGCGAGTTTTGCAACGCTTACGAAAGTATCACCTTTATGCCAAGTTAGAGAAATGTCAATTCTATCAAACCACCATTGAGTTTCTGGGACATGTGATTTCTCCACAAGGCATCGCCATGGATCCTGGCAAGGTTGAAGCCTTGCAAACCTGGCAACCCCCATGCAAAGCAAAAGATGTCCAAAGACTTTTGGGATTTGCGAACTATTACCGGATGTTCATTCCGAGATTTTCTGCCTTGACTGCGCCCCTTACTCGACTGTTACGGAAAGGCGTTAAGTTCCAGTGGGGCGATGCCGAGCAACAGGCGTTTCAGACCCTCAAAAAGGCTTTTGTTCAGGAACCCATTCTCAAGTATCCAGATCCTTGTCGTCCCTTTGTAGTGGAGGCCGACGCCTCCGATGTGGCGGTAGGGGCCGTGCTACTTCAACCACGCCAAGATGGCGGCCCCCTGTTCCCGTGTGCTTATTACTCCAGGAAATTGAGCCCCTCCGAACGCCATTATACCATTTGGGAAAAGGAACTATTGGCCATCAAGACTGCTTTTGAGACCTGGAGACACCACCTGGAAGGAGCTCGCTACCAAGTTGAAGTTCGGACTGACCATAAAAACTTGGAATTTCTGCAATCTGCCAGGAAATTGAATCAACGTCAGATCCGTTGGTCTTTGTTCTTCGCTCGATTCAACTTCAAAGTCACCTACATTCCGAAAGGGTACAACAAAAGAGCAGATGCCTTGTCCCGTAAACCTGAGTATCTACAGCTCAAGGACCCCTTACCGCTTCGAACCATTCTGCCTATCGAATCGATCGCAGCCGTGCATGATCCGGTAGATCTACGACGACAGATTCGGGAAGCGCAACAACTAGAGGACTTTGCGATACGGAAGAAACAAGAGGTGGGTCCCGACTCACCTTGGACCTTGTCCGAGGGACTATTACGCTTCCGCAACCTGTTATATGTTCCAGCAGGCCCACTCCGTGGTCTCATCCTGACTCAATGCCATGATAACCCTGCGGCAGGTCATTTTGGTTTCTTTAAGACCCTCCACTTAGTGTCTCGGACTTTTTGGTGGCCCAGACTTCGCCATGATGTTCAGTCTTATGTGAATTCCTGTGTACGGTGCCGTCAGGCAAAACATGCCACAGGAGCCCCTCCGGGATTATTACAGCCTTTACCCACGCCGGAGAGACCCTGGGGAGCTATTTCCATGGACTTCTTGACTTGTCTACCTGTTTCTGCCGGCTACACCGTTGTCTTTGTAGTGGTGGACATGCTGACCAAAATGGCACATTTCATTCCTTGCCGAAGAATACTGACAGCCAAGGTCACTGCTCAGCTGTTCATTCAACATATCTTTCGGCTACACGGTTTGCCGGACAAAATAGTGTCCGACCGAGGAACCCAGTTCACCTCGGAGTTCTGGAGAGAACTCATGTCTGCGCTTCAAGTCCAAGTTAATCTAGCCTCCACGCATCACCCAGAGACTGATGGGGGTACAGAGAAAGTGATTGGCATCCTGGAGCAGTATTTGCATTGTTTCATCAACGACCAACAGAACGATTGGTCCAAATATCTCTCCCTGGCCGAATTCGCTTTCAACAACTCTCAGCACACTTCCACTCAGACCACTCCGTTTTTTGCCAACTACGGCTATCATCCCAGATTTTTCCCGCTCACGCTCCTCGATTCTCCCGTTCCAGTTGCAGAGGACTATTTAACCGAACTCCAGTCAGTCCAAGAGATGGTTAAGCACCATTTGACTAAGGCCAAGGAAGACTACAAGAGGGTTGCAGACCGCTCTCGTCGCGACACGCCGCCGTTAGCTGTTGGAGATCAGGTTTGGCTCTCCACCAAGTACTTGTTTCCAGGGAGAATTCACCGCAAGCTTGACCAACGTTTCCTGGGTCCTTTTCCTGTGGAGACGGTCATCAATCCGGTGACCTATCGTTTGACTTTGCCTAGGTCTCTTCGTGTACATCCCATGTTTCATCGCTCCTTGCTTGTTCCTGTCAACCCTGATTCTCCGCTTCGACCTCCTGATCCGGGCCCGACAGCTCGCCGTGCTCACGTTCCTGTTTCCCGGTTGGAGGTGTCCGGCATCCGAGATTCCCGATGGCTCGATGACCGCTTCCAATATTTGGTGGATTGGACCGGGGGTGGGCCAGCCGCTGGCACTTGGGTGGATGCTCAGGATATTGTGGCTCCTGAGTTAATTTGGGATTTTCATACCGCGTTTCCCTCCAAACCGCATCCCATGCGACGGACCCCGGAGGAGGGG
>JARGCV010001001.1:57500-70000 GCA_034064705.1 Bothrops alternatus
TGGGAGCTGAGAGGGGCTAGACATAACAGATTGCTCGTGACTCAGCACAAAAAAACAGAAAGGACGAACATTAGTCCGAGCTTTCAGTGACATCATGGAACAACTCCTTGCAGATAACCCGGCTCTGTACCAATTAGTTCAAACTCTCCAGCAACAAATTGGACATTTGCAACAGCAACTGCAAGCTACAGGAGCACAAGCTCCAGCCCCTCCTCCCAGACAAAGCAGATGTTACTTAGCCTTGCCTGATAAGTTCACTGGAGAACGTAGTAAATTTCCAGATTTTTTGAACCAATGTAAAATATTCATTGCCTCAACTCCAGCAGATTTTCAGCTGGATGAAACGAAGGTAGCGTTCATTTTAAGTTTACTCTCTGGCCCAGCTGCTGATTGGTCGTCTCCTCTGATAGACGGACAAGATCCTGTCCTGCGCAATTATGCAGGATTTTGCCAGCTGATGGAAAGAGAATTTGCTGACCCCCTTCGTAGGCAAAATGCCACCCGGCGGATACGAGAGCTACGTCAAGGATCGCGCTGCGTAGCGGAATATATATCAGAGTTTCGCCGCCTAGCTCAAGAAATTAAGTGGAATGATGAGGCTCTCATGGAAATCTTTCTAGATGGGCTGTCTTCCCAGATCCTGAATGGATTGAAAGTTACTGTAATACCCACAACCCTGGATGCATTATACCAACATTGTTTGGCTCTTGAAGCGCAAACACAAGCCATGGATGCCCGCTTGGTCAAACAGATGGTTCCAGTCACCGGAAGTGCCAAGCCAGTTCCTGCACCACGCAGAGGATTCCAGACCCTACCTATCACTCCACCTATCCCGGCACCCAGACGTATTTTCCAACCATTGCCGGCTTACACTGAGAGGCGTCCTGTACCCATGGCCAGAGATGAGCCCATGGATCTTGGTGCAGCCAGATCTCGCTTGACCGAGGCTGAGAAGGCAAGACGGAGAGCTGAGGGATTGTGCCTGTACTGTGGAGAGATGGGTCACTTCGTCATGGCCTGCCCCCAGAAAAGACGTGGTACGGCAGGTCCTACTCCTGTTCCAGCTCGGCCTCCCACTCAGCAGTTTCAAGCCACCTTGCCGGGAAACGGCCAGAGCCCGGCCTAATGGAAACATTGGGTCGGGCAGGCGCCAAACCCAGTCCCAGTTCCGCAGACGAAGACCCCGGTCCTCCGAGACATCTGATCCTAGCAACCAATATACTTCCGGGAAATCATGCACAGGGCATTCCGGCACACGCCTTGTTGGATTCTGGAGCCACCACTAATTTCATGGATGAAGCTTTCGCTCGTCAGCATGCCATACCTTTGTGCTCCGTAAAGCCGCCTATGTTGGTTGAGACAATTGATGGTCGTGAGTTGTTGTCTGGACCGATCAAGTTCCTGACCCAGCCCATACGCCTGGTCATAGGACAACATGAAGAAGCCATCCAATTCTATATTACCAAGGGACTTCATTTCCCCTTAGTTCTCGGCTTAGCCTGGTTGAGAACCCATGATCCTTGTGTGGTGTGGTCCCAGAACTGTGTTTCATTTCCCAGTTTGCAATGTGTTGACCACGTACGCCACGTTTGCGCAGCCCAACTACCATCCCACCCTGACATCACCTTGCCGGCCGACCTAGCGGACTTTGCAGATATATTCAGTGAGAAAGAGGCAGACCAATTACCTCCGCATAGACCATATGACTGTGCCATTGATTTGCTGCCAAATGCCAAGCTTCCAGGGGGACGCCTTTACTCCATGTCAGAACCCGAGTTGGCCGCATTAAAAGACTTTGTGGACAAAAACCTGGCCAGGGGTTTCATTCGTCCCTCTTCCTCGCCTTTGTCAGCTCCTGTGTTATTCGTGAAGAAGAAAACCGGAGATTTACACTTATGCTGTGACTATCGCAAGCTCAATGCCATCACGGTGCGCAACCGGTACCCTCTGCCTTTGATTCCTGATCTCATGGACCGTCTCCGATCAGCGACCATCTTCACCAAGATAGATCTACGGGGTGCTTACAACCTGGTTCGCATCCGAGAGGGGGACGAGTGGAAAACCGCGTTTGGGACCAGGTATGGTCATTTTGAATATACCGTCATGCCCTTTGGACTCACCAATGCTCCGGCCGTCTTTCAACATTTCATGAATGACATCTTCCGGGATTTATTGGATCAATTTGTGGTGGTTTACCTCGATGACATCCTGATTTACTCCCCGTCACGAGCAACTCATCTCCAGCATCTCCGGCGAGTTTTGCAACGCTTACGAAAGTATCACCTTTATGCCAAGTTAGAGAAATGTCAATTCTATCAAACCACCATTGAGTTTCTGGGACATGTGATTTCTCCACAAGGCATCGCCATGGATCCTGGCAAGGTTGAAGCCTTGCAAACCTGGCAACCCCCATGCAAAGCAAAAGATGTCCAAAGACTTTTGGGATTTGCGAACTATTACCGGATGTTCATTCCGAGATTTTCTGCCTTGACTGCGCCCCTTACTCGACTGTTACGGAAAGGCGTTAAGTTCCAGTGGGGCGATGCCGAGCAACAGGCGTTTCAGACCCTCAAAAAGGCTTTTGTTCAGGAACCCATTCTCAAGTATCCAGATCCTTGTCGTCCCTTTGTAGTGGAGGCCGACGCCTCCGATGTGGCGGTAGGGGCCGTGCTACTTCAACCACGCCAAGATGGCGGCCCCCTGTTCCCGTGTGCTTATTACTCCAGGAAATTGAGCCCCTCCGAACGCCATTATACCATTTGGGAAAAGGAACTATTGGCCATCAAGACTGCTTTTGAGACCTGGAGACACCACCTGGAAGGAGCTCGCTACCAAGTTGAAGTTCGGACTGACCATAAAAACTTGGAATTTCTGCAATCTGCCAGGAAATTGAATCAACGTCAGATCCGTTGGTCTTTGTTCTTCGCTCGATTCAACTTCAAAGTCACCTACATTCCGAAAGGGTACAACAAAAGAGCAGATGCCTTGTCCCGTAAACCTGAGTATCTACAGCTCAAGGATCCCTTACCGCTTCGAACCATTCTGCCTATCGAATCGATCGCAGCCGTGCATGATCCGGTAGATCTACGACGACAGATTCGGGAAGCGCAACAACTAGAGGACTTTGCGATACGGAAGAAACAAGAGGTGGGTCCCGACTCACCTTGGACCTTGTCCGAGGGACTATTACGCTTCCGCAACCTGTTATATGTTCCAGCAGGCCCACTCCGTGGTCTCATCCTGACTCAATGCCATGATAACCCTGCGGCAGGTCATTTTGGTTTCTTTAAGACCCTCCACTTAGTGTCTCGGACTTTTTGGTGGCCCAGACTTCGCCATGATGTTCAGTCTTATGTGAATTCCTGTGTACGGTGCCGTCAGGCAAAACATGCCACAGGAGCCCCTCCGGGATTATTACAGCCTTTACCCACGCCGGAGAGACCCTGGGGAGCTATTTCCATGGACTTCTTGACTTGTCTACCTGTTTCTGCCGGCTACACCGTTGTCTTTGTAGTGGTGGACATGCTGACCAAAATGGCACATTTCATTCCTTGCCGAAGAATACCGACAGCCAAGGTCACTGCTCAGCTGTTCATTCAACATATCTTTCGGCTACACGGTTTGCCGGACAAAATAGTGTCCGACCGAGGAACCCAGTTCACCTCGGAGTTCTGGAGAGAACTCATGTCTGCGCTTCAAGTCCAAGTTAATCTAGCCTCCACGCATCACCCAGAGACTGATGGGGGTACAGAGAAAGTGATTGGCATCCTGGAGCAGTATTTGCATTGTTTCATCAACGACCAACAGAACGATTGGTCCAAATATCTCTCCCTGGCCGAATTCGCTTTCAACAACTCTCAGCACACTTCCACTCAGACCACTCCGTTTTTTGCCAACTACGGCTATCATCCCAGATTTTTCCCGCTCACGCTCCTCGATTCTCCCGTTCCAGTTGCAGAGGACTATTTAACCGAACTCCAGTCAGTCCAAGAGATGGTTAAGCACCATTTGACTAAGGCCAAGGAAGACTACAAGAGGGTTGCAGACCGCTCTCGTCGCGACACGCCGCCGTTAGCTGTTGGAGATCAGGTTTGGCTCTCCACCAAGTACTTGTTTCCAGGGAGAATTCACCGCAAGCTTGACCAACGTTTCCTGGGTCCTTTTCCTGTGGAGACGGTCATCAATCCGGTGACCTATCGTTTGACTTTGCCTAGGTCTCTTCGTGTACATCCCATGTTTCATCGCTCCTTGCTTGTTCCTGTCAACCCTGATTCTCCGCTTCGACCTCCTGATCCGGGCCCGACAGCTCGCCGTGCTCACGTTCCTGTTTCCCGGTTGGAGGTGTCCGGCATCCGAGATTCCCGATGGCTCGATGACCGCTTCCAATATTTGGTGGATTGGACCGGGGGTGGGCCAGCCGCTGGCACTTGGGTGGATGCTCAGGATATTGTGGCTCCTGAGTTAATTTGGGATTTTCATACCGCGTTTCCCTCCAAACCGCATCCCATGCGACGGACCCCGGAGGAGGGGCCTGCGGGGGGGGATAGTGTTGTGAGTGTCTCTGGCCAGGCTGGGTACTTCTCAGATGATGACGCAGCACAGGCAGGCCCTTCTGGGTGTTTTCCCCTCCCGGCAGCCGAGCTAGATAACGAGGAGCTTGGTATACATGCTGAGTCAGACTCTCAGGGGGATGACTCAGATGTGGAACAGGAAGCTAGCTGGATTGATCCACAATTCAGACGGTCTGATAGGCGAAGGGGTCAGTTGGGTGGAAGAAGGAAGTGACGTATGGGAGGCTATATTAGCAGGGGAACGAGAGCCTCAGCCTTAGTCACGAGCAACGTTTACTCAAGGAGTGGCCTGGGGGATTTCGCAGTGAGTTGTAACTGAGTTTCCTAGTGTGTTTGTCTTAACTGTCGAATAAAGCAGTTTTTGCCGTTCAGACCAACAACAAATGCCGGCAGCTTGCTTTGAACTGCCTTCGTGTGAAGTGTGCTAATTGACCAACTCTTAACGACCTCGTTAAGTGGATTCTTGGGAGCTGAGAGGGGCTAGACATAACACTATCTATCTATCTATCCATCATCTATCTCTGTATGCCTGACTGTCTATCTTTCTCCATCCATTCATCCATCCACCCACCCATCCATCTATCTATCCATCTATCTATCTATCTATCTATCTACCTATTTATGTATGCCTGACTGTCTATCTTTATCCATCCATCCATCCATCAAACTATCTATCTTTCTTTCTTTCTTTCTTTCTTTCTTTCTTTCTTTCTTTCTTTCTTTCTTTCTTTCTTTCTTTCTTTCCTTCTTTCTTTCTTTCTTTCTTTGTATCTCTGTACTCCTGACTTTATATTTTTATCCATCCATCTATCCATCTATCTATCTACCTATCTATGTATGCCTGACTGTCTATCTTTATCCATCCATCCATCCATCCATCCATCCATCCATCCATCCACCCAACCATCTATCTATCTATCTATCTATCTATCTATCTATCTATCTATCTATCCATCCATCCATCCATCCATCCATCCATCCATCCATCCATCCATCCATCCATCCATCCATCCATCTATCTATCTATCTATCTATCTATCTATCTATCTATCTATCTATCTATCTATCTCTGTATGCCTGACTGTCTATCTTTATCCATCCATCCATCCATCCATCCATCCATCCATCCATCCATCCATCCATCCATCCATCTATCTATCTATCTATCTATCTATCTATCTACCTATCTATGTATGCCTGACTGTCTATCTTTATCCATCCATCCATCCATCCATCCGTCCGTCCGTCCGTCCATCCATCCATCCATCCATCCATCCATCCATCCATCCATCCATCCATCCATCCATCCATCCATCTATCTATCTATCTATCTATCTATCTATCTATCTATCTATCTATCTATCTATCTATCTCTGTATGCCTGACTGTCTATATTTATCCACACATCCATCCATCCAGCCAGCCAGCCAGCCAGCCAGCCAGACAGACAGCCAGACAGCCAGCCATCCACCCACCCACCCACCCACCCACCCACCCATCTATCTATCTATCTATCTATCTATCTATCTATCTATCTATCTATCTATCTATCTATCTATCCATCTATGTATGCCTGACTGTATATCTTTATCCATCCATCCATCCATCCATCTATCTTTCTTTCTTTCTTTGTATCTCTCTATTCCTGACTTTCTATCTTTATCCATCCATCCATCCATCCATCCATCCATCCATCTATCTATCTATCTATCTATCTATCTATCTATCTATCTATCCATCTCTGTATGCCTGACAGTCTATCTTTATCCATCCATCCGTCCATCCATCCATCCATCCATCCATCCATCCATCCATCTATCTATCTATCTATCTATCTATCTATCTATCTATCTATCCATCTATGTATGCCTGACTGTATATCTTTATCCATCCATCCATCCATCCATCCATCCGTCCGTCCGTCCGTCCATCCATCCATCCATCCATCCATCCATCCATCCATCCATCCATCCATCTATCTATCTATCTATCTATCTATCTATCTATCTATCTATCTATCTATCTATCTGTTATGTCTGGCCTCTCATAACTCATTAATATCCACGTAAATATGTCTTTAAGAGGTTTATTTAATACATTTCAAAAGAATTCGTTTCAAAGCAAGCTGCTGGCATTATGTTGGCCTGAACGGCCAAATCAAATCTATTTACATTTAGATAAACATGCTCTTCTCCTCCTACATCCCAATTAACTTACTTTTCTTCTTTATCACATTGTCCAAGAGCTCATTATCCTTCGGTAGGTTTTCAAAACACCAGAATACTGAGTTCCAAAGCACTGCCAAAGTTTTCAGCCCACTCTTTGATCAACGTTGCTCGTGACAAAGGCGTAGTCATTCTTTCCCCTTCTAATATAGTGTCCGATACGTCACTTCCCCAATTACTTCCTTTTTCCAGTTAACTGACACCTTCGCTTATCAAACCTTCGGAACCTCGGATTAATCCATTTATCTTCTTGTTCTAAATCTGACTCATCATTTTGAGAATCTGATTCAGAATGCATACAAAGCTCTTCATTATCTCTCTCAGCTGCCGGGAGGGGAAACCACCCAGAGGGGCCTGGCTGCTGATCCTCGGCTGCCGGGAGGGGAAACCACCCAGAGGGGCCTGGCTGCTGATCCTCGGCTGCCGGGAGGGAAACACATTCAGAGGAACCTGGCTGCTGATCCTCATCCTCTGATACTTCCCAAGCTGGTCCAGGGACACTCACAACACTATCCCCCCCGCAGGCCCCTCCCCCCGGGGCCGTCGCAGGGGATGTGGTTTGTAGGGAAACGCAGAATGAAAATCCCAAATTAACCGAGGAGCCTCAATATCACGAGCATCGACCCAACAGCCAGAGGCTGGCCCACCCCCGGTCCAATCAACCAAATATTGGAAGCGGTCGTTGAGCCATCGGGAATCTCGGATGCCGGACACCTCCAACCGGGAAACAGGAACGTGAGCACGGCGAGCTGTCGGGCCCGGATCAGGAGGTCGAAGCGGAGAATCAGGGTTGACAGGAACAAGCAAGGAGCGATGAAACACGGGATGTACACGAAGAGACCTAGGCAAAGTCAAACGATAGGTCACCGGATTGATGACCGTCTCCACAGGGAAAGGACCCAGGAAACGTTGATCAAGCTTGCGGTGAATTCTCCCTGGAAACAAGTACTTGGTGGAGAGCCAAACCCGATCTCCAACAGCTACGGTAACGGCGGCGTGTCACGACGCGAGCGGTCTGCAACCCGCTTGTAGTCTTCCTTGGCCTTAGTCAAGTGCTGCTTAACCATGTCGTGGACTGACTGCAGTTCGGTTAAATAGTCTTCTGCAACTGGAAGTGGAGAATCGAGGAGCGTGAGCGGGAAAAATCTGGGATGATAGCCGTAGTTGGCAAAAAACGGGGTGGTCTGAGTGGAAGTATGCTGAGAGTTGTTGAAAGCGAATTCGGCCACGGAGAGATATTTGGACCAATCGTTCTGTTGGTCGTTGATGAAACAACGCAAATACTGCTCCAGGATGCCAATCACTTTCTCTGTACCCCCATCAGTCTCTGGGTGATGCGTGGAGGCTAGATTAACTTGGACTTGAAGCGCAGACATGAGTTCTCTCCAGAACTCCGAGGTGAACTGGGTTCCTCGGTCGGACACTATTTTGTCAGGCAAACCGTGTAGCCGGAAGATATGTTGAATGAACAGCTGAGCAGTGACCTTGGCTGTCGGTATTCTTCGGCAAGGAATGAAATGTGCCATTTTGGTCAGCATGTCCACCACTACAAAGACAACGGTGTAGCTGGCAGAAACAGGTAGACAAGTCAAGAAGTCCATGGAAATAGCTCCCCAGGGTCTCTCCGGCGTGGGTAAAGGCTGTAATAATCCCGGAGGGGCTCCTGTGGCATGTTTTGCCTGACGGCACCGTACACAGGAATTTACATAGGATTGCACATCATGGCGAAGTCTGGGCCACCAAAAAGTCCGAGACACTAAGTGAAGAGTCTTAAAGAAACCAAAATGACCTGCCGCAGGGTTATCATGGCATTGAGTCAGGATGAGACCTCGGAGTGGGCCTGCTGGAACATATAACAGGTTGCGGAAGCGTAATAGTCCCTCGGACAAGGTCCAAGGTGAGTCGGGACCCACCTCTTGTCTCTTTCGTATTGCAAAGTCATCTAGTTGTTGCGCTTCCCGAATCTGTCGTCGTAGATCTACTGGATCATGCACGGCTGCGATCGATTCAATAGGCAGAATGGTTCGAAGCGGTAAGGGATCCTTGATCTGTAGATACTCAGGTTTACGGGACAGGGCATCTGCTCTTTTGTTGTACCCTTTCGGAATGTAGGTGACTTTAAAGTTGAATCGAGCGAAGAACAAAGACCAACGGATTTGACGTTGATTCAATTTTCTGGCAGATTGCAAAAATTCCAAGTTTTTATGGTCAGTCCGAACTTCAACTCGGTAGCGGGCTCCTTCCAGGTGGTGTCTCCAGGTCTCAAAAGCAGTCTTGATGGCCAATAGTTCTTTTTCTCAAATGGTATAATGGCGTTCGGAGGGAGTCAGTTTCCTGGAGTAATAAGCACACGGGAACAGGGGGCCGCCATCTTGGCGTGTTTGAAGTAGCACGGCCCCTACTGCAACATCTGAGGCGTCAGCCTCCACTACAAAGGGACGACAAGGATCTGGATACTTGAGAATGGGTTCCTGAACAAAAGCCTTTTTGAGGGTCTGAAACGCCTGTTGCTCGGCATCGCCCCACTGGAACTTAACGCCTTTCCGTAACAGTCGAGTAAGGGGCGCAGTCAAGGCAGAAAATCTTGGAATAAATATCCTGTAATAGTTCGCAAATCCCAAAAGTCTTTGGACATCTTTTGCTTTACATGGTGGTTGCCAGGTTTGCAAGGCCTCAACCTTGCCAGGGTCCATGGCGATGCCTTGTGGAGAAATCACATGTCCCAGAAACTCAATTGTGGTTTGATAGAATTGACATTTCTCTAACTTGGCGTAAAGGTGATGCTCTCTCAAGCGTTGCAAAACTCGCCGGAGATGTTGAAGATGGGTGGCTCGTGACGGGGAATAAATTAGGATGTCATCGAGGTAAACCACCACAAATTGATCTAATAAATCCCGGAAGATGTCATTCTTGAAATGTTGAAAGACGGCCGGAGCATTGGTGAGTCCAAAGGGCATAACGGTATACTCAAAATGACCATACCTGGTTCCAAACGCGGTCTTCCACTCGTCCCCCTCTCGAATGCGAACCAGGTTGTAAGCACCCCTTAAATCTATCTTGGTGAAGATGGTCGCTGATCGGAGACGGTCCATGAGATCAGGAATCAAAGGCAGAGGGTACCGGTTGCGCACCGTGATGGCATTGAGCTTGCGATAGTCACAGCATAGGCGTAAATCTCCGGTTTTCTTCTTCACGAATAACACAGGAGCTGACAAAGGCGAGGAAGAGGGACGAATGAAACCCCTGGCCAGGTTTTTGTCCACAAAGTCTTTCAATGCGGCCAACTCGGGTTCTGACATGGAGTAAAGGCGTCCCCTTGGAAGCTTGGCATTTGGTAGTAAATCAATGGTACAGTCATATGGTCTATGCGGAGGCAATTGGTCTGCCTCTTTCTCATTGAATATATCTGCAAAGTCCGCTAGATCGGCCGGCAAGGTGATGTCAGGGTGGGATGGTAGCTGGGCTGCACAAACTTGGCGTACGTGGTCTACGCATTGCAAACTGGGAAATGAAACAAAGTTCTGGGACCACACTACACAAGGATCATGGGTTCTCAACCAGGCTAGGCCGAGAACTAAGGGAAAATGAAGTCCCTTGGTAACATAGAATTGGATGGCTTCTTCATGTTGTCCTATGACCAGGCGTATGGGCTGGGTCATAAACTTGATCGGTCCAGACAACAACTCACGACCATCGATTGTCTCAACCAGCATAGGCGGCTTCACGGAGCACAAAGGTATGGCATGCTGACGAGCGAAAGCTTCATTCATAAAATTGGTGGTGGCTCCAGAATCCAACAAGGCGTGGGCCGGAATGCCCTGGGCATGATTTCCCAGAAGTATATTGGTTGCTAGGATCAGATGTCTCGGAGGACCGGGGTCGTTGTCTGCGGAACTGGAACTGGGTTTGGCGCCTGCCCGACCCAATGTTTCCATTAGGCCGGGCTCTGGCCGTTTCCCGGCAAGGTGGCTTGAAACTGCTGAGTGGGAGGCCGAGCTGGAACAGGAGTAGGACCTGCCGTACCACGTCTTTTCTGGGGGCAGGCCATGACGAAGTGACCCATCTCTCCACAGTACAGGCACAAGCCCTCAGCTCTCCGTCTTGCCTTCTCAGCCTCGGTCAAACGAGATCTGGCTGCACCAAGATCCATGGGCTCATCTCTGGTCATGGGTGCAGGGCGCCTCTCAGTGTAAGCCGGCCCTGTTTGGAAAATACGTCTGGGTGCCGGGATAGGTGGAGTGATAGGTAGGGTCTGGAATCCTCTGCGTGGTGCAGGAACTGGCTTGGCACTTCCGGTGACTGGAAACATCTGTTTGACCAGGCGGGCATCCATGGCTTGCGTTTGCGCCTCAATAGCCAAACAATGTTGGTATAATGCATCCAGGGTCGCAGGTATTACAGTAGTTTTCAATCCATTCAAGATCTGAGAAGACAGGCCATCTTGAAAGATTTCCATGAGAGCCTCATTATTCCAATTAATTTCTTGAGCTAGGCGGCGAAAATCTGATATATAGTCCGCTACGCAGCGCGATCCTTGACGTAGCTCTCGTATCCGCCGGGTGGCATTTTGTCTACGAAGGGGGTCAACAAATTCTCTTTCCATCAGCTGGCAAAATCCTGCATAATTGCGTAGGACAGGATCTTGTCCGTCTATCAGAGGAGACGACCAATCAGCAGCTGTCCCAGAGAGTAAACTTAAAATGAAAGCTACTTTCGTTTCATCAAGCTGGAAGTCGGCTGGAGTTGAGGCAATGAATGTTTTGCATTGGTTTAAAAAAGCTGGAAATTTACTACGCTCTCCAGTAAACTTATCAGGCAAGGCTAAATAACATCTGCTCTGTCTGGGAGGGGGGGCTGGAGCTGGGCCTGCTGCAGCTTGCTGAATCTGCTGTTGCAAATCTCCAATTTGTTGCTGGAGAGTTTGAACTAATAGATGCAGAGCCGGGTTATCAGCGAGGAGTTTCTCCATGACGTCACTGAAAGCTCGGACTAATTTTCGTCTTTACTGTTTTTGGGTCACGAGCAATCTGTTATGTCTGGCCTCTCATAACTCATTAATATCCACGTAAATATGTCTTTAAGAGGTTTATTTAATACATTTCAAAAGAATTCGTTTCAAAGCAAGCTGCTGGCATTATGTTGGCCTGAACGGCCAAATCAAATCTATTTACATTTAGATAAACATGCTCTTCTCCTCCTACATCCCAATTAACTTACTTTTCTTCTTTATCACATTGTCCAAGAGCTCATTATCCTTCGGTAGGTTTTCAAAACACCAGAATACTGAGTTCCAAAGCACTGCCAAAGTTTTCAGCCCACTCTTTGATCAACATTGCTCGTGACAAAGGCGTAGTCATTCTTTCCCCTTCTAATATAGTGTCCGATACGTCACTTCCCCAATTACTTCCTTTTTCCAGTTAACTGACACCTTCGCTTATCAAACCTTCGGAACCTCGGATTAATCCATTTATCTTCTTGTTCTAAATCTGACTCATCATTTTGAGAATCTGATTCAGAATGCATACAAAGCTCTTCATTATCTCTCTCAGCTGCCGGGAGGGGAAACCACCCAGAGGGGCCTGGCTGCTGATCCTCGGCTGCCGGGAGGGGAAACCACCCAGAGGGGCCTGGCTGCTGATCCTCGGCTGCCGGGAGGGAAACACATTCAGAGGAACCTGGCTGCTGATCCTCATCCTCTGATACT
>JARGCV010001001.1:75000-85000 GCA_034064705.1 Bothrops alternatus
AGATGATGACGCAGCACAGGCAGGCCCTTCTGGGTGTTTTCCCCTCCCGGCAGCCGAGCTAGATAACGAGGAGCTTGGTATACATACTGAGTCAGACTCTCAGGGGGATGTCTCAGATGTGGAACAGGAAGCTAGCTGGATTGATCCACGATTCAGACGGTCTGATAGGCGAAGGGGTCAGTTGGGTGGAAGAAGGAAGTGACGTATGGGAGGCTATATTAGCAGGGGAACGAGAGCCTCAGCCTTAGTCACGAGCAACGTTTACTCAAGGAGTGGCCTGGGGGATTTCGCAGTGAGTTGTAACTGAGTTTCCTAGTGTGTTTGTCTTAACTGTCGAATAAAGCAGTTTTTGCCGTTCAGACCAACAACAAATGCCGGCAGCTTGCTTTGAACTGCCTTCGTGTGAAGTGTGCTAATTGACCAACTCTTAACGACCTCGTTAAGTGGATTCTTGGGAGCTGAGAGGGGCTAGACATAACAGATTGCTCGTGACTCAGCACAAAAAAACAGAAAGGACGAACATTAGTCCGAGCTTTCAGTGACATCATGGAACAACTCCTTGCAGATAACCCGGCTCTGTACCAATTAGTTCAAACTCTCCAGCAACAAATTGGACATTTGCAACAGCAACTGCAAGCTACAGGAGCACAAGCTCCAGCCCCTCCTCCCAGACAAAGCAGATGTTACTTAGCCTTGCCTGATAAGTTCACTGGAGAACGTAGTAAATTTCCAGATTTTTTGAACCAATGTAAAATATTCATTGCCTCAACTCCAGCAGATTTTCAGCTGGATGAAACGAAGGTAGCGTTCATTTTAAGTTTACTCTCTGGCCCAGCTGCTGATTGGTCGTCTCCTCTGATAGACGGACAAGATCCTGTCCTGCGCAATTATGCAGGATTTTGCCAGCTGATGGAAAGAGAATTTGCTGACCCCCTTCGTAGGCAAAATGCCACCCGGCGGATACGAGAGCTACGTCAAGGATCGCGCTGCGTAGCGGAATATATATCAGAGTTTCGCCGCCTAGCTCAAGAAATTAAGTGGAATGATGAGGCTCTCATGGAAATCTTTCTAGATGGGCTGTCTTCCCAGATCCTGAATGGATTGAAAGTTACTGTAATACCCACAACCCTGGATGCATTATACCAACATTGTTTGGCTCTTGAAGCGCAAACACAAGCCATGGATGCCCGCTTGGTCAAACAGATGGTTCCAGTCACCGGAAGTGCCAAGCCAGTTCCTGCACCACGCAGAGGATTCCAGACCCTACCTATCACTCCACCTATCCCGGCACCCAGACGTATTTTCCAACCATTGCCGGCTTACACTGAGAGGCGTCCTGTACCCATGGCCAGAGATGAGCCCATGGATCTTGGTGCAGCCAGATCTCGCTTGACCGAGGCTGAGAAGGCAAGACGGAGAGCTGAGGGATTGTGCCTGTACTGTGGAGAGATGGGTCACTTCGTCATGGCCTGCCCCCAGAAAAGACGTGGTACGGCAGGTCCTACTCCTGTTCCAGCTCGGCCTCCCACTCAGCAGTTTCAAGCCACCTTGCCGGGAAACGGCCAGAGCCCGGCCTAATGGAAACATTGGGTCGGGCAGGCGCCAAACCCAGTCCCAGTTCCGCAGACGAAGACCCCGGTCCTCCGAGACATCTGATCCTAGCAACCAATATACTTCCGGGAAATCATGCACAGGGCATTCCGGCACACGCCTTGTTGGATTCTGGAGCCACCACTAATTTCATGGATGAAGCTTTCGCTCGTCAGCATGCCATACCTTTGTGCTCCGTAAAGCCGCCTATGTTGGTTGAGACAATTGATGGTCGTGAGTTGTTGTCTGGACCGATCAAGTTCCTGACCCAGCCCATACGCCTGGTCATAGGACAACATGAAGAAGCCATCCAATTCTATATTACCAAGGGACTTCATTTCCCCTTAGTTCTCGGCTTAGCCTGGTTGAGAACCCATGATCCTTGTGTGGTGTGGTCCCAGAACTGTGTTTCATTTCCCAGTTTGCAATGTGTTGACCACGTACGCCACGTTTGCGCAGCCCAACTACCATCCCACCCTGACATCACCTTGCCGGCCGACCTAGCGGACTTTGCAGATATATTCAGTGAGAAAGAGGCAGACCAATTACCTCCGCATAGACCATATGACTGTGCCATTGATTTGCTGCCAAATGCCAAGCTTCCAGGGGGACGCCTTTACTCCATGTCAGAACCCGAGTTGGCCGCATTAAAAGACTTTGTGGACAAAAACCTGGCCAGGGGTTTCATTCGTCCCTCTTCCTCGCCTTTGTCAGCTCCTGTGTTATTCGTGAAGAAGAAAACCGGAGATTTACACTTATGCTGTGACTATCGCAAGCTCAATGCCATCACGGTGCGCAACCGGTACCCTCTGCCTTTGATTCCTGATCTCATGGACCGTCTCCGATCAGCGACCATCTTCACCAAGATAGATCTACGGGGTGCTTACAACCTGGTTCGCATCCGAGAGGGGGACGAGTGGAAAACCGCGTTTGGGACCAGGTATGGTCATTTTGAATATACCGTCATGCCCTTTGGACTCACCAATGCTCCGGCCGTCTTTCAACATTTCATGAATGACATCTTCCGGGATTTATTGGATCAATTTGTGGTGGTTTACCTCGATGACATCCTGATTTACTCCCCGTCACGAGCAACTCATCTCCAGCATCTCCGGCGAGTTTTGCAACGCTTACGAAAGTATCACCTTTATGCCAAGTTAGAGAAATGTCAATTCTATCAAACCACCATTGAGTTTCTGGGACATGTGATTTCTCCACAAGGCATCGCCATGGATCCTGGCAAGGTTGAAGCCTTGCAAACCTGGCAACCCCCATGCAAAGCAAAAGATGTCCAAAGACTTTTGGGATTTGCGAACTATTACCGGATGTTCATTCCGAGATTTTCTGCCTTGACTGCGCCCCTTACTCGACTGTTACGGAAAGGCGTTAAGTTCCAGTGGGGCGATGCCGAGCAACAGGCGTTTCAGACCCTCAAAAAGGCTTTTGTTCAGGAACCCATTCTCAAGTATCCAGATCCTTGTCGTCCCTTTGTAGTGGAGGCCGACGCCTCCGATGTGGCGGTAGGGGCCGTGCTACTTCAACCACGCCAAGATGGCGGCCCCCTGTTCCCGTGTGCTTATTACTCCAGGAAATTGAGCCCCTCCGAACGCCATTATACCATTTGGGAAAAGGAACTATTGGCCATCAAGACTGCTTTTGAGACCTGGAGACACCACCTGGAAGGAGCTCGCTACCAAGTTGAAGTTCGGACTGACCATAAAAACTTGGAATTTCTGCAATCTGCCAGGAAATTGAATCAACGTCAGATCCGTTGGTCTTTGTTCTTCGCTCGATTCAACTTCAAAGTCACCTACATTCCGAAAGGGTACAACAAAAGAGCAGATGCCTTGTCCCGTAAACCTGAGTATCTACAGCTCAAGGACCCCTTACCGCTTCGAACCATTCTGCCTATCGAATCGATCGCAGCCGTGCATGATCCGGTAGATCTACGACGACAGATTCGGGAAGCGCAACAACTAGAGGACTTTGCGATACGGAAGAAACAAGAGGTGGGTCCCGACTCACCTTGGACCTTGTCCGAGGGACTATTACGCTTCCGCAACCTGTTATATGTTCCAGCAGGCCCACTCCGTGGTCTCATCCTGACTCAATGCCATGATAACCCTGCGGCAGGTCATTTTGGTTTCTTTAAGACCCTCCACTTAGTGTCTCGGACTTTTTGGTGGCCCAGACTTCGCCATGATGTTCAGTCTTATGTGAATTCCTGTGTACGGTGCCGTCAGGCAAAACATGCCACAGGAGCCCCTCCGGGATTATTACAGCCTTTACCCACGCCGGAGAGACCCTGGGGAGCTATTTCCATGGACTTCTTGACTTGTCTACCTGTTTCTGCCGGCTACACCGTTGTCTTTGTAGTGGTGGACATGCTGACCAAAATGGCACATTTCATTCCTTGCCGAAGAATACCGACAGCCAAGGTCACTGCTCAGCTGTTCATTCAACATATCTTTCGGCTACACGGTTTGCCGGACAAAATAGTGTCCGACCGAGGAACCCAGTTCACCTCGGAGTTCTGGAGAGAACTCATGTCTGCGCTTCAAGTCCAAGTTAATCTAGCCTCCACGCATCACCCAGAGACTGATGGGGGTACAGAGAAAGTGATTGGCATCCTGGAGCAGTATTTGCATTGTTTCATCAACGACCAACAGAACGATTGGTCCAAATATCTCTCCCTGGCCGAATTCGCTTTCAACAACTCTCAGCACACTTCCACTCAGACCACTCCGTTTTTTGCCAACTACGGCTATCATCCCAGATTTTTCCCGCTCACGCTCCTCGATTCTCCCGTTCCAGTTGCAGAGGACTATTTAACCGAACTCCAGTCAGTCCAAGAGATGGTTAAGCACCATTTGACTAAGGCCAAGGAAGACTACAAGAGGGTTGCAGACCGCTCTCGTCGCGACACGCCGCCGTTAGCTGTTGGAGATCAGGTTTGGCTCTCCACCAAGTACTTGTTTCCAGGGAGAATTCACCGCAAGCTTGACCAACGTTTCCTGGGTCCTTTTCCTGTGGAGACGGTCATCAATCCGGTGACCTATCGTTTGACTTTGCCTAGGTCTCTTCGTGTACATCCCATGTTTCATCGCTCCTTGCTTGTTCCTGTCAACCCTGATTCTCCGCTTCGACCTCCTGATCCGGGCCCGACAGCTCGCCGTGCTCACGTTCCTGTTTCCCGGTTGGAGGTGTCCGGCATCCGAGATTCCCGATGGCTCGATGACCGCTTCCAATATTTGGTGGATTGGACCGGGGGTGGGCCAGCCGCTGGCACTTGGGTGGATGCTCAGGATATTGTGGCTCCTGAGTTAATTTGGGATTTTCATACCGCGTTTCCCTCCAAACCGCATCCCATGCGACGGACCCCGGAGGAGGGGCCTGCGGGGGGGGATAGTGTTGTGAGTGTCTCTGGCCAGGCTGGGTACTTCTCAGATGATGACGCAGCACAGGCAGGCCCTTCTGGGTGTTTTCCCCTCCCGGCAGCCGAGCTAGATAACGAGGAGCTTGGTATACATGCTGAGTCAGACTCTCAGGGGGATGACTCAGATGTGGAACAGGAAGCTAGCTGGATTGATCCACAATTCAGACGGTCTGATAGGCGAAGGGGTCAGTTGGGTGGAAGAAGGAAGTGACGTATGGGAGGCTATATTAGCAGGGGAACGAGAGCCTCAGCCTTAGTCACGAGCAACGTTTACTCAAGGAGTGGCCTGGGGGATTTCGCAGTGAGTTGTAACTGAGTTTCCTAGTGTGTTTGTCTTAACTGTCGAATAAAGCAGTTTTTGCCGTTCAGACCAACAACAAATGCCGGCAGCTTGCTTTGAACTGCCTTCGTGTGAAGTGTGCTAATTGACCAACTCTTAACGACCTCGTTAAGTGGATTCTTGGGAGCTGAGAGGGGCTAGACATAACACTATCTATCTATCTATCCATCATCTATCTCTGTATGCCTGACTGTCTATCTTTCTCCATCCATTCATCCATCCACCCACCCATCCATCTATCTATCCATCTATCTATCTATCTATCTATCTACCTATTTATGTATGCCTGACTGTCTATCTTTATCCATCCATCCATCCATCAAACTATCTATCTTTCTTTCTTTCTTTCTTTCTTTCTTTCTTTCTTTCTTTCTTTCTTTCTTTCTTTCTTTCTTTCTTTCTTTCCTTCTTTCTTTCTTTCTTTCTTTGTATCTCTGTACTCCTGACTTTATATTTTTATCCATCCATCCATCCATCCATCCATCCATCCATCCATCCATCTATCTATCTATCTATCTATCTATCTATCTATCTATCTATCTATCTATCTATCTACCTATCTATGTATGCCTGACTGTCTATCTTTATCCATCCATCCATCCATCCATCCATCCGTCCGTCCGTCCGTCCGTCCATCCATCCATCCATCCATCCATCCAT
The DNA here is from genome assembly GCA_034064705.1 of Bothrops alternatus. NCBI lineage: Eukaryota > Metazoa > Chordata > Lepidosauria > Squamata > Viperidae > Bothrops > Bothrops alternatus. Next base: position 81,027 of record JARGCV010001001.1, read on the forward strand.
CCATCCATCCATCCATCCATCCATCCATCCATCCATCCATCTATCTATCTATCTATCTATCTATCTATCTATCTATCTATCTATCTCTGTATGCCTGACTGTCTATATTTATCCATACATCCATCCATCCATCCATCCATCCATCCATCCATCCAGCCAGCCAGCCAGCCAGCCATCCACCCACCCACCCACCCACCCACCCACCCATCTATCTATCTATCTATCTATCTATCTATCTATCCATCTATGTATGCCTGACTGTATATCTTTATCCATCCATCCATCCATCCATCTTTCTTTCTTTCTTTCTTTGTATCTCTCTATTCCTGACTTTCTATCTTTATCCATCCATCCATCCATCCATCCATCCATCCATCCATCCATCCATCTATCTATCTATCTATCTATCTATCTATCTATCTATCTATCTATCTATCTATCTATCCAGCTATCTCTATATGCCTGACTTTCTATCTTTATCCATCCATCCATCCATCCATCCATCCATCCATCCATCCATCCATCCATCCATCCATCTATCTATCTATCCATCTCTGTACGCCTGACAGTCTATCTTTATCCATCCATACATCCATCCATCCATCCATCCATCCATCCATCCATCCATCTATCTATCTATCTATCTATCTATCTATCTATCTATCTATCTATCTATCTATCTATCTATCTATCTATCTATCTATCCAGCTATCTCTATATGCCTGACTTTCTATCTTTATCCATCCATCCATCCATCCATCCATCCATCCATCCTTCTTTCTTTCTTTCTTTCTTTCTTTCTTTCTATCTATCTCTGTACTCCTGACTTTCTATTTTTATCCATCCATCCATCCATCCATCCATCCAACTATCTATCTATCTATCTATCTATCTATCTATCTATCTATCTATCTATCTATCTATCTATCTATCTATCTATCTATCTATCTATCTATCTTTCCATCTCTGTATGCCTGACAGTCTATCTTTATCCATCCATCCATCCATCCATCCATCCATCCATCTATCTATCTATCTATCTATCTATCTATCTATCTATCTATCTATCTATCTATCTATCCAGCTATCTCTGTATGCCTGACTTTCTATCTTTATCCATCCGTCCGTCCGTCCGTCCGTCCATCCATCCATCCATCCATCCATCCATCCATCCATCCATCCATCCATCCATCCATCCATCCATCTATCTATCTATCTATCTATCTATCTATCTATCTATCTATCTATCTATCTATCTATCTATCTATCTATCTATCTATCTATCCAGCTATCTCTGTATGCCTGACTTTCTATCTTTATCCATCCATCCATCCATCTATCCATCTATCTATCTACCTATCTATGTATGCCTGACTGTCTATCTTTATCCATCCATCCATCCATCCATCCACCCACCCAACCAACCATCTATCTATCTATCTATCTATCTATCTATCTATCTATCTATCTATCTGTCTGTCTGTCTATCTATCTATCTATCTATCTATCTATCTATCTATCCATCCATCCATCCATCCATCCATCCATCCATCCATCCATCCATCCATCCATCCATCTATCTATCTATCTATCTATCTATCTATCTATCTATCTATCTATCTCTGTATGCCTGACTGTCTATCTTTATCCATCCATCCATCCATCCATCCATCCATCCATCCATCCATCCATCCATCCATCCATCCACCCAACCATCTATCTATCTATCTATCTATCTATCTATCTATCTATCTATCTATCTATCTATCTATCTATCTATCTATCTATCTATCTATCCATCCATCCATCCATCCATCCATCCATCCATCCATCCATCCATCCATCCATCCATCCATCCATCCATCCATCCATCTATCTATCTATCTATCTATCTATCTATCTATCTATCTATCTATCTACCTATCTATGTATGCCTGACTGTCTATCTTTATCCATCCATCCATCCATCCGTCCGTCCGTCCATCCATCCATCCATCCATCCATCCATCCATCCATCCATCCATCCATCCATCCATCCATCCATCCATCTATCTATCTATCTATCTATCTATCTATCTATCTATCTATCTATCTATCTATCTATCTATCTATCTATCTCTGTATGCCTGACTGTCTATATTTATCCATCCATCCATCCATCCATCCAGCCAGCCAGCCAGCCAGACAGCCAGACAGCCAGCCATCCACCCACCCACCCACCCACCCAACCTATCTATCTATCTATCTATCTATCTATCTATCTATCTATCTATCTATCTATCTATCTATCTATCTATCTATCTATCTATCTATCTATCTATCTATCCAGCTATCTCTATATGCCTGACTTTCTATCTTTATCCATCCATCCATCCATCCATCCATCTTTCTTTCTTTCTTTCTTTCTTTCTTTCTTTCTTTCTTTCTTTCTTTCTTTCTTTCTTTCTTTCTTTCTTTCTTTCTATCTCTGTACTCCTGACTTTCTATTTTTATCCATCCATCCATCCATCCATCCATCCATCCAACTATCTATCTATCTATCTATCTATCTATCTATCTATCTATCTATCTATCTATCTATCTATCTATCTATCTTTCCATCTCTGTATGCCTGACAGTCTATCTTTATCCATCCATCCATCCATCCATCCATCCATCCATCTATCTATCTATCCATCCATCCATCCATCCATCCATCCATCCATCCATCCATCCATCTACCTAACCATCTATCTATCTATCTATCTATCTATCTATCTATCTATCTATCTATCTATCTATCTATCTATCTATCTATCTATCTATCTATCTATCTATCTATCTATCTATCCATCCATCCATCCATCCATCCATCCATCCATCCATCCATCCATCCATCCATCCATCCATCCATCCATCCATCCATCCATCCATCTATCTATCTATCTATCTATCTATCTATCTATCTATCTATCTATCTATCTATCTATCTATCTATCTATCTCTGTATGCCTGACTGTCTATCTTTATCCATCCATCCATCCATCCATCCATCCATCTATCTATCTATCTATCTATCTATCTATCTATCTATCTATCTATCTATCTATCTATCTATCTATCTATCTATCTACCTATCTATGTATGCCTGACTGTCTATCTTTATCCATCCATCCATCCATCCGTCCATCCATCCATCTATCTATCTATCTATCTCTCTCTCTCTCTCTCTGTATGCCTGACTGTCTATATTTATCCATCCATCCATCCATCCATCCAGCCAGCCAGCCAGACAGCCAGACAGCCAGACAGACAGCCATCCACCCACCCACCCACCCACCCACCCACCCATCTATCTATCTATCTATCTATCTATCTATCTATCTATCTATCTATCTATCTATCTATCTATCTATCTATCCATCTATGTATGCCTGACTGTATATCTTTATCCATCCATCCATCCATCCATCTATCTTTCTTTCTTTGTATCTCTCTATTCCTGACTTTCTATCTTTATCAATCCATCCATCCATCCATCCATCCATCCATCCATCCATCTATCTATCTATCTATCCATCTCTGTATGCCTGACAGTCTATCTTTATCCATCCATCCATCCATCCATCCATCCATCCATCCATCCATCCATCCATCCATCCATCCATCCATCCATCCATCCATCCATCCATCTATCTATCTATCTATCTATCTATCTATCTATCTATCTATCTATCTATCTATCTATCTATCTATCTATCCAGCTATCTCTATATGCCTGACTTTCTATCTTTATCCATCCATCCATCCATCCATCCATCCATCCTTCTTTCTTTCTTTCTTTCTTTCTTTCTTTCTTTCTTTCTTTCTTTCTTTCTTTCTTTCTTTCTATCTATCTCTGTACTCCTGACTTTCTATTTTTATCCATCCATCCATCCACCCAACTATCTATCTATCTATCTATCTATCTATCTATCTATCTATCTATCTATCTA
>JARGCV010001001.1:90000-102500 GCA_034064705.1 Bothrops alternatus
CCATCCATCCATCCATCCATCCATCCATCTATCTATCTATCTATCTATCTATCTATCTATCTATCTATCTATCTATCTATCTATCTATCTATCTATCCAGCTATCTCTGTATGCCTGACTTTCTATCTTTATCCATCCATCCATCCATCTATCCATCTATCTATCTACCTATCTATGCATGCCTGACTGTCTATCTTTATCCATCCATCCATCCATCCATCCATCCAACCAACTATCTCTCTCTCTATCTATCTATCTATCTATCTACCTATCTATGTATGCCTGACTGTCTATCTTTATCCATCCATCCATCCATCCAGCGATCCATCCATCCAACTATCTATCTACCTATCTATGTATGCCTGACTGTCTATCTTTATCCATCCATCCATCCATCCATCCATCCATCCACCCACCCACCCACCCAACCATCCATCCATCCATCCATCCATCCATCCATCCATCCATCCATCCATCCATCCATCCATCCATCCATCTATCCATCCATTCATCCATCCATCCATCCATCCATCCATCCATCCATCCATCCATCCATCCATCCATCCATCTATCTATCTATCTATCTATCTATCTATCTATCTATCTATCTATCTATCTATCTATCTATCTATCTATCCAGCTATCTCTGTATGCCTGACTTTCTATCTTTATCCATCCATCCATCCATCCATCCGTCCGTCCGTCCGTCCGTCCATCCATCCATCCATCCATCCATCCATCCATCCATCCATCCATCCATCCATCCATCCATCCATCCATCCATCCATCTATCTATCTATCTATCTATCTATCTATCTATCTATCTATCTATCTATCTATCTATCTATCTATCTATCTATCTATCTATCTATCTATCTATCTGTTGTGAGTGTCTCTGGCCAGGCTGGGTACTTCTCAGATGATGACGCAGCACAGGCAGGCCCTTCTGGGTGTTTTCCCCTCCCGGCAGCCGAGCTAGATAACGAGGAGCTTGGTATACATACTGAGTCAGACTCTCAGGGGGATGTCTCAGATGTGGAACAGGAAGCTAGCTGGATTGATCCACGATTCAGACGGTCTGATAGGCGAAGGGGTCAGTTGGGTGGAAGAAGGAAGTGACGTATGGGAGGCTATATTAGCAGGGGAACGAGAGCCTCAGCCTTAGTCACGAGCAACGTTTACTCAAGGAGTGGCCTGGGGGATTTCGCAGTGAGTTGTAACTGAGTTTCCTAGTGTGTTTGTCTTAACTGTCGAATAAAGCAGTTTTTGCCGTTCAGACCAACAACAAATGCCGGCAGCTTGCTTTGAACTGCCTTCGTGTGAAGTGTGCTAATTGACCAACTCTTAACGACCTCGTTAAGTGGATTCTTGGGAGCTGAGAGGGGCTAGACATAACAGATTGCTCGTGACTCAGCACAAAAAAACAGAAAGGACGAACATTAGTCCGAGCTTTCAGTGACATCATGGAACAACTCCTTGCAGATAACCCGGCTCTGTACCAATTAGTTCAAACTCTCCAGCAACAAATTGGACATTTGCAACAGCAACTGCAAGCTACAGGAGCACAAGCTCCAGCCCCTCCTCCCAGACAAAGCAGATGTTACTTAGCCTTGCCTGATAAGTTCACTGGAGAACGTAGTAAATTTCCAGATTTTTTGAACCAATGTAAAATATTCATTGCCTCAACTCCAGCAGATTTTCAGCTGGATGAAACGAAGGTAGCGTTCATTTTAAGTTTACTCTCTGGCCCAGCTGCTGATTGGTCGTCTCCTCTGATAGACGGACAAGATCCTGTCCTGCGCAATTATGCAGGATTTTGCCAGCTGATGGAAAGAGAATTTGCTGACCCCCTTCGTAGGCAAAATGCCACCCGGCGGATACGAGAGCTACGTCAAGGATCGCGCTGCGTAGCGGAATATATATCAGAGTTTCGCCGCCTAGCTCAAGAAATTAAGTGGAATGATGAGGCTCTCATGGAAATCTTTCTAGATGGGCTGTCTTCCCAGATCCTGAATGGATTGAAAGTTACTGTAATACCCACAACCCTGGATGCATTATACCAACATTGTTTGGCTCTTGAAGCGCAAACACAAGCCATGGATGCCCGCTTGGTCAAACAGATGGTTCCAGTCACCGGAAGTGCCAAGCCAGTTCCTGCACCACGCAGAGGATTCCAGACCCTACCTATCACTCCACCTATCCCGGCACCCAGACGTATTTTCCAACCATTGCCGGCTTACACTGAGAGGCGTCCTGTACCCATGGCCAGAGATGAGCCCATGGATCTTGGTGCAGCCAGATCTCGCTTGACCGAGGCTGAGAAGGCAAGACGGAGAGCTGAGGGATTGTGCCTGTACTGTGGAGAGATGGGTCACTTCGTCATGGCCTGCCCCCAGAAAAGACGTGGTACGGCAGGTCCTACTCCTGTTCCAGCTCGGCCTCCCACTCAGCAGTTTCAAGCCACCTTGCCGGGAAACGGCCAGAGCCCGGCCTAATGGAAACATTGGGTCGGGCAGGCGCCAAACCCAGTCCCAGTTCCGCAGACGAAGACCCCGGTCCTCCGAGACATCTGATCCTAGCAACCAATATACTTCCGGGAAATCATGCACAGGGCATTCCGGCACACGCCTTGTTGGATTCTGGAGCCACCACTAATTTCATGGATGAAGCTTTCGCTCGTCAGCATGCCATACCTTTGTGCTCCGTAAAGCCGCCTATGTTGGTTGAGACAATTGATGGTCGTGAGTTGTTGTCTGGACCGATCAAGTTCCTGACCCAGCCCATACGCCTGGTCATAGGACAACATGAAGAAGCCATCCAATTCTATATTACCAAGGGACTTCATTTCCCCTTAGTTCTCGGCTTAGCCTGGTTGAGAACCCATGATCCTTGTGTGGTGTGGTCCCAGAACTGTGTTTCATTTCCCAGTTTGCAATGTGTTGACCACGTACGCCACGTTTGCGCAGCCCAACTACCATCCCACCCTGACATCACCTTGCCGGCCGACCTAGCGGACTTTGCAGATATATTCAGTGAGAAAGAGGCAGACCAATTACCTCCGCATAGACCATATGACTGTGCCATTGATTTGCTGCCAAATGCCAAGCTTCCAGGGGGACGCCTTTACTCCATGTCAGAACCCGAGTTGGCCGCATTAAAAGACTTTGTGGACAAAAACCTGGCCAGGGGTTTCATTCGTCCCTCTTCCTCGCCTTTGTCAGCTCCTGTGTTATTCGTGAAGAAGAAAACCGGAGATTTACACTTATGCTGTGACTATCGCAAGCTCAATGCCATCACGGTGCGCAACCGGTACCCTCTGCCTTTGATTCCTGATCTCATGGACCGTCTCCGATCAGCGACCATCTTCACCAAGATAGATCTACGGGGTGCTTACAACCTGGTTCGCATCCGAGAGGGGGACGAGTGGAAAACCGCGTTTGGGACCAGGTATGGTCATTTTGAATATACCGTCATGCCCTTTGGACTCACCAATGCTCCGGCCGTCTTTCAACATTTCATGAATGACATCTTCCGGGATTTATTGGATCAATTTGTGGTGGTTTACCTCGATGACATCCTGATTTACTCCCCGTCACGAGCAACTCATCTCCAGCATCTCCGGCGAGTTTTGCAATGCTTACGAAAGTATCACCTTTATGCCAAGTTAGAGAAATGTCAATTCTATCAAACCACCATTGAGTTTCTGGGACATGTGATTTCTCCACAAGGCATCGCCATGGATCCTGGCAAGGTTGAAGCCTTGCAAACCTGGCAACCCCCATGCAAAGCAAAAGATGTCCAAAGACTTTTGGGATTTGCGAACTATTACCGGATGTTCATTCCGAGATTTTCTGCCTTGACTGCGCCCCTTACTCGACTGTTACGGAAAGGCGTTAAGTTCCAGTGGGGCGATGCCGAGCAACAGGCGTTTCAGACCCTCAAAAAGGCTTTTGTTCAGGAACCCATTCTCAAGTATCCAGATCCTTGTCGTCCCTTTGTAGTGGAGGCCGACGCCTCCGATGTGGCGGTAGGGGCCGTGCTACTTCAACCACGCCAAGATGGCGGCCCCCTGTTCCCGTGTGCTTATTACTCCAGGAAATTGAGCCCCTCCGAACGCCATTATACCATTTGGGAAAAGGAACTATTGGCCATCAAGACTGCTTTTGAGACCTGGAGACACCACCTGGAAGGAGCTCGCTACCAAGTTGAAGTTCGGACTGACCATAAAAACTTGGAATTTCTGCAATCTGCCAGGAAATTGAATCAACGTCAGATCCGTTGGTCTTTGTTCTTCGCTCGATTCAACTTCAAAGTCACCTACATTCCGAAAGGGTACAACAAAAGAGCAGATGCCTTGTCCCGTAAACCTGAGTATCTACAGCTCAAGGACCCCTTACCGCTTCGAACCATTCTGCCTATCGAATCGATCGCAGCCGTGCATGATCCGGTAGATCTACGACGACAGATTCGGGAAGCGCAACAACTAGAGGACTTTGCGATACGGAAGAAACAAGAGGTGGGTCCCGACTCACCTTGGACCTTGTCCGAGGGACTATTACGCTTCCGCAACCTGTTATATGTTCCAGCAGGCCCACTCCGTGGTCTCATCCTGACTCAATGCCATGATAACCCTGCGGCAGGTCATTTTGGTTTCTTTAAGACCCTCCACTTAGTGTCTCGGACTTTTTGGTGGCCCAGACTTCGCCATGATGTTCAGTCTTATGTGAATTCCTGTGTACGGTGCCGTCAGGCAAAACATGCCACAGGAGCCCCTCCGGGATTATTACAGCCTTTACCCACGCCGGAGAGACCCTGGGGAGCTATTTCCATGGACTTCTTGACTTGTCTACCTGTTTCTGCCGGCTACACCGTTGTCTTTGTAGTGGTGGACATGCTGACCAAAATGGCACATTTCATTCCTTGCCGAAGAATACCGACAGCCAAGGTCACTGCTCAGCTGTTCATTCAACATATCTTTCGGCTACACGGTTTGCCGGACAAAATAGTGTCCGACCGAGGAACCCAGTTCACCTCGGAGTTCTGGAGAGAACTCATGTCTGCGCTTCAAGTCCAAGTTAATCTAGCCTCCACGCATCACCCAGAGACTGATGGGGGTACAGAGAAAGTGATTGGCATCCTGGAGCAGTATTTGCATTGTTTCATCAACGACCAACAGAACGATTGGTCCAAATATCTCTCCCTGGCCGAATTCGCTTTCAACAACTCTCAGCACACTTCCACTCAGACCACTCCGTTTTTTGCCAACTACGGCTATCATCCCAGATTTTTCCCGCTCACGCTCCTCGATTCTCCCGTTCCAGTTGCAGAGGACTATTTAACCGAACTCCAGTCAGTCCAAGAGATGGTTAAGCACCATTTGACTAAGGCCAAGGAAGACTACAAGAGGGTTGCAGACCGCTCTCGTCGCGACACGCCGCCGTTAGCTGTTGGAGATCAGGTTTGGCTCTCCACCAAGTACTTGTTTCCAGGGAGAATTCACCGCAAGCTTGACCAACGTTTCCTGGGTCCTTTTCCTGTGGAGACGGTCATCAATCCGGTGACCTATCGTTTGACTTTGCCTAGGTCTCTTCGTGTACATCCCATGTTTCATCGCTCCTTGCTTGTTCCTGTCAACCCTGATTCTCCGCTTCGACCTCCTGATCCGGGCCCGACAGCTCGCCGTGCTCACGTTCCTGTTTCCCGGTTGGAGGTGTCCGGCATCCGAGATTCCCGATGGCTCGATGACCGCTTCCAATATTTGGTGGATTGGACCGGGGGTGGGCCAGCCGCTGGCACTTGGGTGGATGCTCAGGATATTGTGGCTCCTGAGTTAATTTGGGATTTTCATACCGCGTTTCCCTCCAAACCGCATCCCATGCGACGGACCCCGGAGGAGGGGCCTGCGGGGGGGGATAGTGTTGTGAGTGTCTCTGGCCAGGCTGGGTACTTCTCAGATGATGACGCAGCACAGGCAGGCCCTTCTGGGTGTTTTCCCCTCCCGGCAGCCGAGCTAGATAACGAGGAGCTTGGTATACATGCTGAGTCAGACTCTCAGGGGGATGACTCAGATGTGGAACAGGAAGCTAGCTGGATTGATCCACAATTCAGACGGTCTGATAGGCGAAGGGGTCAGTTGGGTGGAAGAAGGAAGTGACGTATGGGAGGCTATATTAGCAGGGGAACGAGAGCCTCAGCCTTAGTCACGAGCAACGTTTACTCAAGGAGTGGCCTGGGGGATTTCGCAGTGAGTTGTAACTGAGTTTCCTAGTGTGTTTGTCTTAACTGTCGAATAAAGCAGTTTTTGCCGTTCAGACCAACAACAAATGCCGGCAGCTTGCTTTGAACTGCCTTCGTGTGAAGTGTGCTAATTGACCAACTCTTAACGACCTCGTTAAGTGGATTCTTGGGAGCTGAGAGGGGCTAGACATAACACTATCTATCTATCTATCCATCATCTATCTCTGTATGCCTGACTGTCTATCTTTCTCCATCCATTCATCCATCCACCCACCCATCCATCTATCTATCCATCTATCTATCTATCTATCTACCTATTTATGTATGCCTGACTGTCTATCTTTATCCATCCATCCATCCATCAAACTATCTATCTTTCTTTCTTTCTTTCTTTCTTTCTTTCTTTCTTTCTTTCCTTCTTTCTTTCTTTCTTTCTTTGTATCTCTGTACTCCTGACTTTATATTTTTATCCATCCATCTATCCATCTATCTATCTACCTATCTATGTATGCCTGACTGTCTATCTTTATCCATCCATCCATCCATCCATCCATCCATCCATCCATCCACCCAACCATCTATCTATCTATCTATCTATCTATCTATCTATCTATCTATCTATCTATCTATCTATCTATCCATCCATCCATCCATCCATCCATCCATCCATCCATCCATCCATCCATCCATCCATCCATCCATCCATCTATCTATCTATCTATCTATCTATCTATCTATCTATCTATCTCTGTATGCCTGACTGTCTATCTTTATCCATCCATCCATCCATCCATCCATCCATCCATCCATCCATCCATCCATCCATCTATCTATCTATCTATCTATCTATCTATCTACCTATCTATGTATGCCTGACTGTCTATCTTTATCCATCCATCCATCCATCCATCCGTCCGTCCGTCCGTCCGTCCATCCATCCATCCATCCATCCATCCATCCATCCATCCATCCATCCATCCATCCATCCATCCATCCATCCATCTATCTATCTATCTATCTATCTATCTATCTATCTATCTATCTATCTATCTCTGTATGCCTGACTGTCTATATTTATCCATACATCCATCCATCCATCCATCCAGCCAGCCAGCCAGCCAGACAGACAGCCAGACAGCCAGCCATCCACCCACCCACCCACCCACCCACCCACCCATCTATCTATCTATCTATCTATCTATCTATCTATCTATCTATCTATCTATCTATCTATCTATCCATCTATGTATGCCTGACTGTATATCTTTATCCATCCATCCATCCATCCATCTATCTTTCTTTCTTTCTTTGTATCTCTCTATTCCTGACTTTCTATCTTTATCCATCCATCCATCCATCCATCCATCCATCTATCTATCTATCTATCTATCTATCTATCTATCTATCTATCTATCCATCTCTGTATGCCTGACAGTCTATCTTTATCCATCCATCCGTCCATCCATCCATCCATCCATCCATCCATCCATCCATCCATCCATCTATCTATCTATCTATCTATCTATCTATCTATCTATCTATCTATCTATCCATCTATGTATGCCTGACTGTATATCTTTATCCATCCATCCATCCATCCATCCATCCGTCCGTCCGTCCGTCCGTCCGTCCATCCATCCATCCATCCATCCATCCATCCATCCATCCATCCATCCATCTATCTATCTATCTATCTATCTATCTATCTATCTATCTATCTATCTATCTATCTGTTATGTCTGGCCTCTCATAACTCATTAATATCCACGTAAATATGTCTTTAAGAGGTTTATTTAATACATTTCAAAAGAATTCGTTTCAAAGCAAGCTGCTGGCATTATGTTGGCCTGAACGGCCAAATCAAATCTATTTACATTTAGATAAACATGCTCTTCTCCTCCTACATCCCAATTAACTTACTTTTCTTCTTTATCACATTGTCCAAGAGCTCATTATCCTTCGGTAGGTTTTCAAAACACCAGAATACTGAGTTCCAAAGCACTGCCAAAGTTTTCAGCCCACTCTTTGATCAACGTTGCTCGTGACAAAGGCGTAGTCATTCTTTCCCCTTCTAATATAGTGTCCGATACGTCACTTCCCCAATTACTTCCTTTTTCCAGTTAACTGACACCTTCGCTTATCAAACCTTCGGAACCTCGGATTAATCCATTTATCTTCTTGTTCTAAATCTGACTCATCATTTTGAGAATCTGATTCAGAATGCATACAAAGCTCTTCATTATCTCTCTCAGCTGCCGGGAGGGGAAACCACCCAGAGGGGCCTGGCTGCTGATCCTCGGCTGCCGGGAGGGGAAACCACCCAGAGGGGCCTGGCTGCTGATCCTCGGCTGCCGGGAGGGAAACACATTCAGAGGAACCTGGCTGCTGATCCTCATCCTCTGATACTTCCCAAGCTGGTCCAGGGACACTCACAACACTATCCCCCCCGCAGGCCCCTCCCCCCGGGGCCGTCGCAGGGGATGTGGTTTGTAGGGAAACGCAGAATGAAAATCCCAAATTAACCGAGGAGCCTCAATATCACGAGCATCGACCCAACAGCCAGAGGCTGGCCCACCCCCGGTCCAATCAACCAAATATTGGAAGCGGTCGTTGAGCCATCGGGAATCTCGGATGCCGGACACCTCCAACCGGGAAACAGGAACGTGAGCACGGCGAGCTGTCGGGCCCGGATCAGGAGGTCGAAGCGGAGAATCAGGGTTGACAGGAACAAGCAAGGAGCGATGAAACACGGGATGTACACGAAGAGACCTAGGCAAAGTCAAACGATAGGTCACCGGATTGATGACCGTCTCCACAGGGAAAGGACCCAGGAAACGTTGATCAAGCTTGCGGTGAATTCTCCCTGGAAACAAGTACTTGGTGGAGAGCCAAACCCGATCTCCAACAGCTACGGTAACGGCGGCGTGTCACGACGCGAGCGGTCTGCAACCCGCTTGTAGTCTTCCTTGGCCTTAGTCAAGTGCTGCTTAACCATGTCGTGGACTGACTGCAGTTCGGTTAAATAGTCTTCTGCAACTGGAAGTGGAGAATCGAGGAGCGTGAGCGGGAAAAATCTGGGATGATAGCCGTAGTTGGCAAAAAACGGGGTGGTCTGAGTGGAAGTATGCTGAGAGTTGTTGAAAGCGAATTCGGCCACGGAGAGATATTTGGACCAATCGTTCTGTTGGTCGTTGATGAAACAACGCAAATACTGCTCCAGGATGCCAATCACTTTCTCTGTACCCCCATCAGTCTCTGGGTGATGCGTGGAGGCTAGATTAACTTGGACTTGAAGCGCAGACATGAGTTCTCTCCAGAACTCCGAGGTGAACTGGGTTCCTCGGTCGGACACTATTTTGTCAGGCAAACCGTGTAGCCGGAAGATATGTTGAATGAACAGCTGAGCAGTGACCTTGGCTGTCGGTATTCTTCGGCAAGGAATGAAATGTGCCATTTTGGTCAGCATGTCCACCACTACAAAGACAACGGTGTAGCTGGCAGAAACAGGTAGACAAGTCAAGAAGTCCATGGAAATAGCTCCCCAGGGTCTCTCCGGCGTGGGTAAAGGCTGTAATAATCCCGGAGGGGCTCCTGTGGCATGTTTTGCCTGACGGCACCGTACACAGGAATTTACATAGGATTGCACATCATGGCGAAGTCTGGGCCACCAAAAAGTCCGAGACACTAAGTGAAGAGTCTTAAAGAAACCAAAATGACCTGCCGCAGGGTTATCATGGCATTGAGTCAGGATGAGACCTCGGAGTGGGCCTGCTGGAACATATAACAGGTTGCGGAAGCGTAATAGTCCCTCGGACAAGGTCCAAGGTGAGTCGGGACCCACCTCTTGTCTCTTTCGTATTGCAAAGTCATCTAGTTGTTGCGCTTCCCGAATCTGTCGTCGTAGATCTACTGGATCATGCACGGCTGCGATCGATTCAATAGGCAGAATGGTTCGAAGCGGTAAGGGATCCTTGATCTGTAGATACTCAGGTTTACGGGACAGGGCATCTGCTCTTTTGTTGTACCCTTTCGGAATGTAGGTGACTTTAAAGTTGAATCGAGCGAAGAACAAAGACCAACGGATTTGACGTTGATTCAATTTTCTGGCAGATTGCAAAAATTCCAAGTTTTTATGGTCAGTCCGAACTTCAACTCGGTAGCGGGCTCCTTCCAGGTGGTGTCTCCAGGTCTCAAAAGCAGTCTTGATGGCCAATAGTTCTTTTTCTCAAATGGTATAATGGCGTTCGGAGGGAGTCAGTTTCCTGGAGTAATAAGCACACGGGAACAGGGGGCCGCCATCTTGGCGTGTTTGAAGTAGCACGGCCCCTACTGCAACATCTGAGGCGTCAGCCTCCACTACAAAGGGACGACAAGGATCTGGATACTTGAGAATGGGTTCCTGAACAAAAGCCTTTTTGAGGGTCTGAAACGCCTGTTGCTCGGCATCGCCCCACTGGAACTTAACGCCTTTCCGTAACAGTCGAGTAAGGGGCGCAGTCAAGGCAGAAAATCTTGGAATAAATATCCTGTAATAGTTCGCAAATCCCAAAAGTCTTTGGACATCTTTTGCTTTACATGGTGGTTGCCAGGTTTGCAAGGCCTCAACCTTGCCAGGGTCCATGGCGATGCCTTGTGGAGAAATCACATGTCCCAGAAACTCAATTGTGGTTTGATAGAATTGACATTTCTCTAACTTGGCGTAAAGGTGATGCTCTCTCAAGCGTTGCAAAACTCGCCGGAGATGTTGAAGATGGGTGGCTCGTGACGGGGAATAAATTAGGATGTCATCGAGGTAAACCACCACAAATTGATCTAATAAATCCCGGAAGATGTCATTCATGAAATGTTGAAAGACGGCCGGAGCATTGGTGAGTCCAAAGGGCATAACGGTATACTCAAAATGACCATACCTGGTTCCAAACGCGGTCTTCCACTCGTCCCCCTCTCGAATGCGAACCAGGTTGTAAGCACCCCTTAAATCTATCTTGGTGAAGATGGTCGCTGATCGGAGACGGTCCATGAGATCAGGAATCAAAGGCAGAGGGTACCGGTTGCGCACCGTGATGGCATTGAGCTTGCGATAGTCACAGCATAGGCGTAAATCTCCGGTTTTCTTCTTCACGAATAACACAGGAGCTGACAAAGGCGAGGAAGAGGGACGAATGAAACCCCTGGCCAGGTTTTTGTCCACAAAGTCTTTCAATGCGGCCAACTCGGGTTCTGACATGGAGTAAAGGCGTCCCCTTGGAAGCTTGGCATTTGGTAGTAAATCAATGGTACAGTCATATGGTCTATGCGGAGGCAATTGGTCTGCCTCTTTCTCATTGAATATATCTGCAAAGTCCGCTAGATCGGCCGGCAAGGTGATGTCAGGGTGGGATGGTAGCTGGGCTGCACAAACTTGGCGTACGTGGTCTACGCATTGCAAACTGGGAAATGAAACAAAGTTCTGGGACCACACTACACAAGGATCATGGGTTCTCAACCAGGCTAGGCCGAGAACTAAGGGAAAATGAAGTCCCTTGGTAACATAGAATTGGATGGCTTCTTCATGTTGTCCTATGACCAGGCGTATGGGCTGGGTCATAAACTTGATCGGTCCAGACAACAACTCACGACCATCGATTGTCTCAACCAGCATAGGCGGCTTCACGGAGCACAAAGGTATGGCATGCTGACGAGCGAAAGCTTCATTCATAAAATTGGTGGTGGCTCCAGAATCCAACAAGGCGTGGGCCGGAATGCCCTGGGCATGATTTCCCAGAAGTATATTGGTTGCTAGGATCAGATGTCTCGGAGGACCGGGGTCGTTGTCTGCGGAACTGGAACTGGGTTTGGCGCCTGCCCGACCCAATGTTTCCATTAGGCCGGGCTCTGGCCGTTTCCCGGCAAGGTGGCTTGAAACTGCTGAGTGGGAGGCCGAGCTGGAACAGGAGTAGGACCTGCCGTACCACGTCTTTTCTGGGGGCAGGCCATGACGAAGTGACCCATCTCTCCACAGTACAGGCACAAGCCCTCAGCTCTCCGTCTTGCCTTCTCAGCCTCGGTCAAACGAGATCTGGCTGCACCAAGATCCATGGGCTCATCTCTGGTCATGGGTGCAGGGCGCCTCTCAGTGTAAGCCGGCCCTGTTTGGAAAATACGTCTGGGTGCCGGGATAGGTGGAGTGATAGGTAGGGTCTGGAATCCTCTGCGTGGTGCAGGAACTGGCTTGGCACTTCCGGTGACTGGAAACATCTGTTTGACCAGGCGGGCATCCATGG
>JARGCV010001004.1:0-94819 GCA_034064705.1 Bothrops alternatus
GAGCCAAGCAGCAAGCACCAGGAGGAAATGCGAGACAAGGGATAATGAGCCAAGTAGAAAGCGCTTGGAGGAAATGCGAGAGAAGGCTGAGACATGCAGAAAGTCCTTGGAGGAAATGCGAGAGAAGTGTCAATGAGTCCAGGAAAAAGCGCTTGGAGGAAATGTGAGAGAAGGGTGAATGAGCCAAGCAGAAAGCGCATGGAAGAAATGCGAGAGAAGGGTGAATTAGCTAAGCAGAAAGCGCTTAAAGGAAATGCGAGAGAAGTGTGAATGAGCGAAGCAGAAAGTGATTGGAGGAAATGCGAGAGAAATGTGAATGAGCCAAGAAGAAAGTCTTTGGAGGAAATGAGAGAAAAGGCTGAGGCAAGCAGAAAGTGATTGGAGGAAATGTGAGAGAAGTGTGAATGAGCCAAGAAGAAAGCGCTTGGAAGAAATGCGAGAGAAGGCTGAGCGAAGCAGAAAGTGCTCGGAGGAAATGCGAGAGAAGGCCGAATGAGCCCAGCAGAAAGCGCTTGGAGGAAATGCAAGAGATGTGTGAATGAGCCAAGGAGAAAGCGCATGGAGGACATGCAAGAAAAGACTAAGCCAAGCAGAAAGCGCTTGGAAGAAATGCGAGAGAAGGGTGAATGAACCAAGCTGAAAGCGCTTGGAGGAAATGCGAGATACGGGTGAATGAGCCAAGCAGAAAGCGCTTGGAGGAAATGCGAGAGATAGGTGAATTAGCCAAGCAGAAAGTCCTTGGAGGAAATGTGAGAGAAGGCTGAGCCAAGCAGAAAGTGCTTGGAGGAAATGCGATAGAAGGGTGAATGACCCAAGCAGAAAGCGCTTTGAAAAAGTGTGAGAGAAGGCTGACCCAAGCACAAAGTGCTTGGAGGTAATGTGATAGAAGGCTGAATGAGCCAAGCAGAAAGCGCTTGGAGGAAATGCGAGAGATGTGTGAATGAGCCAAGCAGAAAGCGCATGGAGGAAATGCAAGAAAAGGCTGAACCAAGCTGAAAGCACTTGGAGGAAATGCGAGAGACGGGTGAATGAGCCAAGCAGAAAGTGCTTGGAGGAAATGCGAGAGATAGGTGAATTAGCCAAGCAGAAAGCGTTTGAAGGAAATGCGAGAGAAGTGTGAATGAGCGAAGCAGAAAGTGATTGGAGGAAATGCGAGAGAAATGTGAATGAGCCAAGCAGAAAGTCCTTGTAGGAAATGAGAGAGAAGGCTGAGCCAAGCAGAAAGCAATTGGAGGAAATGCGAGAGAAGGGTGAATGACCCAAGCAGAAAGCGCTTGGAAGAAGTGCGATAGAAGGCTGAGTTAAGCAGAAAGTGCTTGAAGGAAATGCGAGAGAAGGCTGAATGAGCCAAGAAGAAATCGCTTGGAGGAAATGCGAGAGAAGGCTGAGACAAGCAGAAAGTCCTTGGAGGAAATGCGAGAGAAGTGTCAATGAGTTGAGGAAAAAGCGCTTGGAGGAAATGTGAGAGAAGGGTGAATGAGCCAAGCAGAAAGCGCTGGGAGGAAATGCGTTTTGATTCTTACTGGCAGCTCCTCCTTGGAATTGCTATCAAGTCTGGCTTCTGAAAGCACTCAAGCCCCAATAAATAAAAAGAGAAGGCGTACCAGCCCAAAACAAAAAGAGGATGAAAGGGACATCCAACAGGACCTGGTAGTAGAAGTCCAAATGGACCATACAGTAGGCCAACTAGACAAGGAGAGGGAAATCCGGAGTACTTGCCCACCTGAAGAAATGTCAGTCTTAGAGCAAAAGAAGAGGCACACTGGAAATCAAGATAAAGAGGAGCAACAAAAAGTATGCAAGCGACGAGGAGAAATATCAAACTTCATAATAACTGTGTTTATATGGGAAATATAGTTAATATCGACCCAGATCCAAGGTCAAGTTGACATCAGGCATTCTTACCACCTAGCGAGAGAAGGCTGAATGAGCCAAGGAGAAAGCGCTTGGAGGAAATGCGAGAGAAGGCTGAGCGAAGCAGAAAGTGCTTGGAGGAAATACGAGAGAACTGTGAATGAGCAAAGGAGAAAGTGCTTGAAGGGAAGGTGAGAGAAGGCTGAATGAGCCAAGGAGAAACCGCTTGGAGGAAATTTGAGAGAAGTGTGAATGAGCCAAGCAGAAAGCACTTGGAGGAAATGTGAGAGAAGTGTGAATGACCAAAGCAGAAAGAACTTGGAAGAAATGCGAGAGAGGGATGAATCAGCCAAGCAGAAAGTGCTTGGAGGAAATGGGAGAGAAGTCTGAGACAAGCAGCAAGTGCTTGGAGGAAATACGAGAGAACTGTGAATAAGCAAGGAAGAAAGTGCTTGAATGGGCCACTAAGAAAGCGCTTGGAGGTAATGTGACAGAAGGGTGAATGAGCCAAGCAGAAAGGGCATGGAGGAAATGTGAGAGAAGGCTGAGCGAAGCAGAAAGTGCTCGGAGGAAATGCGAGAGAAGTGTGAATGAGCCAAGGAGAAAGCGCTTGGAGGAAATGTGAGAGAAGTGTGAATGAGCCAAGAAGAAAGCGCTTGGAAGAAATGCGAGAGAAGGCTGAGCGAAGCAGAAAGTGCTCGGAGGAAATGCGAGAGAAGGCCGAATGAGCCCAGCAGAAAGCGCTTGGAGGAAATGCAAGAGATGTGTGAATGAGCCAAGGAGAAAGCGCATGGCGGACATGCAAGAAAAGACTAAGCCAAGCAGAAAGCACTTGGAAGAAATGTGAGAGAAGGGTGAATGAACCAAGGAGAAAGCGCTTGGAAGAAATGCGAGAGAAGGCTGAATGAGCCAAGCAGAAAGTGCTTGGAGGAAATGCGAGAGAAATGTGAATGAGCCTAACCGAAAGTGCTTGGAGGAAATGCGAGAGAGGGATGAATCAGCCAAGCAGAAAGTGCTTGGTGGAAATGGGAGAGAAGTCTGAAAGAAGCAGCAAGTGCTTGGAGGAAATACGAGAGAACTGTGAATGAGCAAGGGAGAAAGTGCTTGAAGGGAAGGTGAGAGAAGGCTGAATGAGCCAAGCAGAAAGTGCTTGGAGGAAATGCGAGAGAAATGTGAATGAGCCTAACCGAAAGTGCTTGGAGGAAATGCGAGAGAGGGATGAATCAGCCAAGCAGAAAGTGCTTGGTGGAAATGGGAGAGAAGTCTGAGAGAAGCAGCAAGTGCTTGGAGGAAATACGAGAGAACTGTGAATGAGCAAGGGAGAAAGTGCTTGAAGGGAAGGTGAGAGAAGGCTGAATGAGCCAAGGAGAAACCGCTTGGAGGAAATTTGAGAGAAGTGTGAATGAGCCAAGCAGACAGCACTTGGAGGAAATGTGAGAGAAGTGTGAATTACCCAAGCAGAAAGAACTTGGAAGAAATGCCAGAGAAGGCTGAGCCAAGGAGAAACCACTTGGAGGAAATGTGAGAGAAGTGTGAATGAGCCAAGGAGAAAGAACCTGGAAGAAATGCGAGAGAAGGCTGAATGAGCCAAGCAGAAAGCGTTTGGAGGAAATCTGAGAGAAATGTGAATGAGCCAAAAAGGAAGCGCTTGGAGGAAATGCGAGAGAAGGATGAATGACCCAAGCAGAAAGCGCTTGGAAAAAGTGCGAGAGAAGGCTGAGCCAAGCAGAAAGTGCTTGGAGGTAATGCGATAGAAGGCTGAATGGGCCAAGCAGAAAGCGCATGGAGGAAATGTGAGAGACAGGTGAATGAGCCAAGCAGAAAGCGCTTGAAGGAAATGCGAGAGAAGTGTGAATGAGCCAAGCAGAAAGTCCTTGGAGGAAATGAGAGAGAAGGCTGAGCCAAGCAGAAAGCAATTGGAGGAAATGCGAGAGAAGGGTGAATGAGCCAAGCAGAAAGCGCTTGGAAGAAGTGGGAGAGAAGGCTGAGCCAAGCAGAAAGTGCTTGGAGGAAATGCGAGAGAAGGCTGAATGAGCCAAGCAGAAAGCGCTTGAAGGAAATGTGAGAGAAGGGTGAATGAGGCAAGAAGAAAGTGCTTGGAAGAAATGCGAGAGAAAGCTGAATGAGGCAAGGAGAAAGCGCTTGGAGGAAATGCAAGAGATGTGTCAATGACCAAAGGAGAAAGCGCTTGGACGAAATGCAAAAAAAGGCTAACCCAAGCAGAAAACGCTTGGAAGAAATGCGAGAGAAGGGTGAATGACCAAGGACAAACCGCTTGGAGCAAATGTGAAAGAAGGGTGAATGACCCAAGCAGAAAGCGCATGGAGGAAATGTGAGAGATGTGTGAATGAGCCAAGCAGAAAGCGCATGGAGGAAATGCAAAAAAAGGCTGAGCCAAGCTGAAAGCGCTTAGAGGAAATGCGAGAGACGGGTGAATGAGCCAAGCAGAAAGCGCTTGGAGGAAATGCGAGAGACGGATGAATGAGCCAAGCAGAAAGCGCTTGGAGGAAATGCGAGAGACGGATGAATGAGCCAAGCAGAAAGCGCTTGGAGGAAATGCGAGAGATAGGTGAATTAGCCAAGCAGAAAGCGCTTGAAGGAAATGCGAGAGAAATGTGAATGAGCCAAGAAGAAAGTCCTTGGAGGAAATGCAAAAAAAGGCTGAGCCAAGCTGAAAGCGCTTGGAGGAAATGCGAGAGACGGGTGAATGAGCCAAGCAGAAAGCGCTTGGAGGAAATGCGAGAGACGGATGAATGAGCCAAGCAGAAAGCGCTTGGAAGAAGTGCGAGAGAAGGCTGAGCCAAGCAGAAAGTGCTTGGAGGAAATGCGAGCGAAGGCTGAATGAGCCAAGCAGAAAGCGCTTGAAGGAAATGTGAGAGAAGGGTGAATGAGCCAAGGAGAAAGCGCTTGGAGGAAATGAGAGAGAAGGCTGAGCCAAGCAGAAAGCGATTGGAGGAAATGCGAGAGAAGGGTGAATGACCCAAGCAGAAAGCGCTTGGAGGAAATGCGAGAGACGGATGAATGAGCCAAGCAGAAAGCGCTTGGAGGAAATGCAAGAGATAGGTGAATTAGCCAAGCAGAAAGCGCATGGAGGAAATGCAAAAAAAGACTGAGCCAAGCAGAAAGCGCTTGAAGGAAATGCGAGAGACGGGTGAATGAGCCAAGCAGAAAGCGCTTGGAGGAAATGCGAGAGACGGATGAATGAGCCAAGCAGAAAGCGCTTGAAGGAAATGAGAGAGAAATGTGAATGAGCCAAGAAGAAAGTCCTTGGAGGAAATGCAAAAAAAGGCTGAGCCAAGCTGAAAGCGCTTGGAGGAAATGAGAGAGACGGGTGAATGAGCCAAGCAGAAAGCGCTTGGAGGAAATGCGAGAGACGGATGAATGAGCCAAGCAGAAAGCGCTTGGAAGAAGTGCGAGAGAAGGCTGAATGAGGCAAGGAGAAAGCGCTTGGAGGAAATGGAAGAGATGTGTCAATGACCAAAGGAGAAAGCGCTTGGACGAAATGCAAAAAAAGGCTAACCCAAGCAGAAAACGCTTGGAAGAAATGCGAGAGATAGGTGAATTAGCCAAGCAGAAAGCGCTTGAAGGAAATGAGAGAGAAATGTGAATGAGCCAAGAAGAAAGTCCTTGGAGGAAATGCAAAAAAAGGCTGAGCCAAGCTGAAAGCGCTTGGAGGAAATGAGAGAGACGGGTGAATGAGCCAAGCAGAAAGCGCTTGGAGGAAATGCGAGAGACGGATGAATGAGCCAAGCAGAAAGCGCTTGGAAGAAGTGCGAGAGAAGGCTGAATGAGGCAAGGAGAAAGCGCTTGGAGGAAATGGAAGAGATGTGTCAATGACCAAAGGAGAAAGCGCTTGGACGAAATGCAAAAAAAGGCTAACCCAAGCAGAAAATGTGAGAGACAGGTGAATGAGCCAACCAGAATGCGCTTGAAGGAAATGCGAGAGAAGTGTGAATGAGCCAAGCAGAAAGTCCTTGGAGGAAATGAGAGAGAAGGCTGAGCCAAGTAGAAAGCAATTGGAGGAAATGCGAGAGAAGGGTGAATGACCCAAGCAGAAAGCGCTTGGAGGAAATGCGAGAGATGTGTGAATGAGCAAAGCAGAAAGCGCTTGAAGGAAATGCGAGAGAAATGTGAATGAGCCAAGAAGAAAGTCCTTGGAGGAAATGAGAAAGAAGGCTGAGCCAAGCAGAAAGCAATTGGAGGAAATGCGAGAGAAGGGTGAATGACCCAAGCAGAAAGCGCTTGAAAGAAGTGCGAGAGAAGGCTGAGCCAAGCAGAAAGTGCTTGGAGGAAATGCGAGAGAAGGGTGAATGGGCCAATAAGAAAGCGCTTGGAGGAAATACGAGAAAAGTGTGAATGACCAAGGACAAACCGCTTGGAGCAAATGTGAAAGAAGGGTGAACGACCCAAGCAGAAAGCGCATGGAGGAAATGTGAGAGACAGGTGAATGAGCCAAGCAGAAAGCGCTTGAAGGAAATGCGAGAGAAGTGTGAATGAGCCAAGCAGAAAGCGCTTGGAGGAAATGGAAGAGATAGGTGAATTAGCCAAGCAGAAAGCGCATGGAGGAAATGCAAAAAAAGACTGAGCCAAGCAGAAAGCGCTTGAAGGAAATGCGAGAGACGGGTGAATGAGCCAAGCAGAAAGCGCTTGGAGGAAATGCGAGAGACGGATGAATGAGCCAAGCAGAAAGCGCTTGGAGGAAATGCGAGAGATAGGTGAATTAGCCAAGCAGAAAGCGGTTGAAGGAAATGAGAGAGAAATGTGAATGAGCCAAGAAGAAAGTCCTTGGAGGAAATGCAAAAAAAGGCTGAGCCAAGCTGAAAGCGCTTGGAGGAAATGTAAGAGATGTGTCAATGACCAAAGGAGAAAGCGCTTGGACGAAATGCAAAAAAAGGCTAACCCAAGCAGAAAACGCTTGGAAGAAATGCGAGAGAAGGGTGAATGGGCCAATAAGAAAGCGCTTGGAGGAAATACGAGAGAAGTGTGAATGACCAAGGACAAACCGCTTGGAGCAAATGTGAAAGAAGGGTGAATGACCCAAGCAGAAAGCGCATGGAGGAAATGTGAGAGACAGGTGAATGAGCCAAGCAGAAAGCGCTTGAAGGAAATGCGAGAGAAGTGTGAATGAGCCAAGCAGAAAGTCCTTGGAGGAAATGAGAGAGAAGGCTGAGCCAAGCAGAAAGCGATTGGAGGAAATGCGAGAGAAGGGTGAATGACCCAAGCAGAAAGCGCTTGGAGGAAATGCGAGAGACGGATGAATGAGCCAAGCAGAAAGCGCTTGGAGGAAATGCGAGAGACGGATGAATGAGCCAAGCAGAAAGCGCTTGGAGGAAATGCAAGAGATAGGTGAATTAGCCAAGCAGAAAGCGCATGGAGGAAATGCAAAAAAAGACTGAGCCAAGCAGAAAGCGCTTGAAGGAAATGCGAGAGACGGGTGAATGAGCCAAGCAGAAAGTGCTTGGAGGAAATGCGAGAGACGGATGAATGAGCCAAGCAGAAAGCGCTTGGAGGAAATGCGAGAGATAGGTGAATTAGCCAAGCAGAAAGCGCTTGAAGGAAATGAGAGAGAAATGTGAATGAGCCAAGAAGAAAGTCCTTGGAGGAAATGCAAAAAAAGGCTGAGCCAAGCTGAAAGCGCTTGGAGGAAATGCGAGAGACGGGTGAATGAGCCAAGCAGAAAGTGCTTGGAGGAAATGCGAGAGAAGGCTGAATGAGCCAAGCAGAAAGCGCTTGAAGGAAATGTGAGAGAAGGGTGAATGAGCCAAGAAGAAAGCGCTTGGAAGAAATGCGAGAGAAAGCTGAATGAGGCAAGGAGAAAGCGCTTGGAGGAAATGCAAGAGATGTGTCAATGTCCAAAGGAGAAAGCGCTTGGACGAAATGCAAAAAAAGGCTAACCCAAGCAGAAAACGCTTGGAAGAAATGCGAGAGAAGGGTGAATGGGCCAATAAGAAAGCGCTTGGAGGAAATACGAGAGAAGTGTGAATGACCAAGGACAAACCACTTGGAGCAAATGTGAAAGAAGGGTGAATGACCCAAGGAGAAAGCGCATGGAGGAAATGTGAGAGACAGGTGAATGAGCCAAGCAGAAAGCGCTTGAAGGAAATGCGAGAGAAGTGTGAATGAGCCAAACACAAAGTCCTTGGAGGAAATGAGAGAGAACCCTGAGCCAAACAGAAAGCAATTGGAGGAAATGCGAGAGAAGGGTGAATGACCCAAGCAGAAAGAGCTTGGAAGAAGTGCTAGAGAAGGCTGAGCCAAGCAGAAAGTGATTGGAGGTAATGCGATAGAAGGCTGAATGAGCCAAGCAGAAAGCGCTTGGAGGAAATGCGAGAGATGTGTGAATGAGCCAAGCAGAAAGCGCATGGAGGAAATGCAAAAAAAGGCTGAGCCAAGCTGAAAGCGCTTAGAGGAAATGCGAGAGACGGGTGAATGAGCCAAGCAGAAAGCGCTTGGAGGAAATGTGAGAGATGGATGAACGAGCCAAGCAGAAAGCGCTTGGAGGAAATGCGAGAGATAGGTGAATTAGCCAAGCAGAAAGCGCTGGAAGGAAATGCGAGAGAAGTGTGAATGAGCGAAACAGAAAGTGATTGGAGGAAATGCGAGAGAAATGTGAATGAGCCACGAAGAAAGTCCTTGGAGGAAATGAGAGAAAAGGCTGAGCCAAGCAGAAAGTGCTTGGAGGAAATGCGAGAGAAGGCTGAATGAGCCAAGAAGAAAGTCCTTGGAGGAAATGAGAGAGAAGGCTGAGCCAAGTAGAAAGCAATTGGAGGAAATGCGAGAGAAGGGTGAATGACCCAAGCAGAAAGCGCTTGGATGAAATGCGAGAGATGTGTGAATGAGCAAAGCAGAAAGCGCTTGAAGGAAATGCGAGAGAAATGTGAATGAGCCAAGAAGAAAGTCCTTGGAGGAAATGAGAGAGAAGGCTGAGCCAAGTAGAAAGCAATTGGAGGAAATGCGAGAGAAGGGTGAATGACCCAAGCAGAAAGCGCTTGGATGAAATGCGAGAGATGTGTGAATGAGCAAAGCAGAAAGCGCTTGAAGGAAATGCGAGAGAAATGTGAATGAGCCAAGAAGAAAGTCCTTGGAGGAAATGAGAAAGAAGGCTGAGCCAAGCAGAAAGCAATTGGAGGAAATGCGAGAGAAGGGTGAATGACCCAAGCAGAAAGCGCTTGAAAGAAGTGCGAGAGAAGGCTGAGCCAAGCAGAAAGTGCTTGGAGGAAATGCGAGAGAAGGCTGAATGAGCCAAGAAGAAAGCGCTTGGAAGAAATGCGAGAGAAGGCTGAGCCAAGCAGAAAGTGTTTGGAGGAAATGCGAGAGAAGGCTGAATGAGGCAAGCAGAAAGCGCTTGAAGGAAATGTGAGAGAAGGGTGAATGAGCCAAGAAGAAAGCGCTTGGAAGAAATGCGAGAGAAGGCTGAAGCAAGCAGAAAGTGCTTGGAGGAAACGCGAGAGAAGGCTGAATGAGGCAAGCAGAAAGCGCTTGGAGGAAATGCAAGAGATGTGTCAATGACCCAAGGAGAAAGCGCTTGGACGAAATGCAAAAGAGTCTAACCCAAGCAGAAAACGCTTGGAAGAAATGCGAGAGAAGGGTGAATGGGCCAATAAGAAAGCGCTTGGAGGAAATACGAGAGATAGGTGAATTAGCCAAGCAGAAAGCGCTTGAAGGAAATGCGAGAGAAATGTGAATGAGCCAAGAAGAAAGTCCTTGGAGGAAATGAGAGAGAAGGCTGAGCCAAGCAGAAAGCAATTGGAGGAAATGCGAGAGAAGGGTGAATGACCCAAGCAGAAAGCGCTTGAAAGAAGTGCGAGAGAAGGCTGAGCCAAGCAGAAAGTGCTTGGAGGAAATGCGAGAGAAGTGTGAATGAGCCAAGCACAAAGTCCTTGGAGGAAATGAGAGAGAACCCTGAGCCAAACAGAAAGCAATTGGAGGAAATGCGAGAGAAGGGTGAATGACCCAAGCAGAAAGAGCTTGGAAGAAGTGCTAGAGAAGGCTGAGCCAAGCAGAAAGTGATTGGAGGTAATGCGATAGAAGGCTGAATGAGCCAAGCAGAAAGCGCTTGGAGGAAATGCGAGAGATGTGTGAATGAGCCAAGCAGAAAGCGCATGGAGGAAATGCAAAAAAAGGCTGAGCCAAGCTGAAAGCGCTTAGAGGAAATGCGAGAGACGGGTGAATGAGCCAAGCAGAAAGCGCTTGGAGGAAATGTGAGAGATGGATGAACGAGCCAAGCAGAAAGCGCTTGGAGGAAATGCGAGAGATAGGTGAATTAGCCAAGCAGAAAGCGCTGGAAGGAAATGCGAGAGAAGTGTGAATGAGCGAAACAGAAAGTGATTGGAGGAAATGCGAGAGAAATGTGAATGAGCCACGAAGAAAGTCCTTGGAGGAAATGAGAGAAAAGGCTGAGCCAAGCAGAAAGTGCTTGGATGAAATGCGAGAGAAGGCTGAATGAGCCAAGAAGAAAGCACTTGGAAGAAATGCGAGAGAAAGCTGAAGCAAGCAGAAAGCGCTTGGAGGAAATGCAAGAGATGTGTCAATGACCAAAGGAGAAAGCGCTTGGGCGAAATGCAAAAAAAGGCTAACCCAAGCAGAAAATGTGAGAGACAGGTGAATGAGCCAACCAGAATGCGCTTGAAGGAAATGCGAGAGAAGTGTGAATGAGCCAAGCAGAAAGTCCTTGGAGGAAATGAGAGAGAAGGCTGAGCCAAGTAGAAAGCAATTGGAGGAAATGCGAGAGAAGGGTGAATGACCCAAGCAGAAAGCGCTTGGAGGAAATGCGAGAGATGTGTGAATGAGCAAAGCAGAAAGCGCTTGAAGGAAATGCAAGAGATAGGTGAATTAGCCAAGCAGAAAGCGCATGGAGGAAATGCAAAAAAAGACTGAGCCAAGCAGAAAGCGCTTGAAGGAAATGCGAGAGACGGGTGAATGAGCCAAGCAGAAAGTGCTTGGAGGAAATGCGAGAGACGGATGAATGAGCCAAGCAGAAAGCGCTTGGAGGAAATGCGAGAGATAGGTGAATTAGCCAAGCAGAAAGCGCTTGAAGGAAATGCGAGAGAAGTGTGAATGAGCGAAACAGAAAGTGATTGGAGGAAATGCGAGAGAAATGTGAATGAGCCACGAAGAAAGTCCTTGGAGGAAATGAGAGAAAAGGCTGAGCCAAGCAGAAAGTGCTTGGAGGAAATGCGAGAGAAGGCTGAATGAGCCAAGAAGAAAGCACTTGGAAGAAATGCGAGAGAAAGCTGAAGCAAGCAGAAAGCGCTTGGAGGAAATGCAAGAGATGTGTCAATGACCAAAGGAGAAAGCGCTTGGGCGAAATGCAAAAAAAGGCTAACCCAAGCAGAAAATGTGAGAGACAGGTGAATGAGCCAACCAGAATGCGCTTGAAGGAAATGCGAGAGAAGTGTGAATGAGCCAAGCAGAAAGTCCTTGGAGGAAATGAGAGAGAAGGCTGAGCCAAGTAGAAAGCAATTGGAGGAAATGCGAGAGAAGGGTGAATGACCCAAGCAGAAAGCGCTTGGAGGAAATGCGAGAGATGTGTGAATGAGCAAAGCAGAAAGCGCTTGAAGGAAATGCGAGAGAAATGTGAATGAGCCAAGAAGAAAGTCCTTGGAGGAAATGAGAAAGAAGGCTGAGCCAAGCAGAAAGCAATTGGAGGAAATGCGAGAGAAGGGTGAATGACCCAAGCAGAAAGCGCTTGAAAGAAGTGCGAGAGAAGGCTGAGCCAAGCAGAAAGTGCTTGGAGGAAATGCGAGAGAAGGCTGAATGAGCCAAGAAGAAAGCGCTTGGAAGAAATGCGAGAGAAGGCTGAGCCAAGCAGAAAGTGTTTGGAGGAAATGCGAGAGAAGGCTGAATGAGGCAAGCAGAAAGCGCTTGAAGGAAATGTGAGAGAAGGGTGAATGAGCCAAGAAGAAAGCGCTTGGAAGAAATGCGAGAGAAGGCTGAAGCAAGCAGAAAGTGCTTGGAGGAAACGCGAGAGAAGGCTGAATGAGGCAAGCAGAAAGCGCTTGGAGGAAATGCAAGAGATGTGTCAATGACCCAAGGAGAAAGCGCTTGGACGAAATGCAAAAGAGTCTAACCCAAGCAGAAAACGCTTGGAAGAAATGCGAGAGAAGGGTGAATGGGCCAATAAGAAAGCGCTTGGAGGAAATACGAGAGATAGGTGAATTAGCCAAGCAGAAAGCGCTTGAAGGAAATGCGAGAGAAATGTGAATGAGCCAAGAAGAAAGTCCTTGGAGGAAATGAGAGAGAAGGCTGAGCCAAGCAGAAAGCAATTGGAGGAAATGCGAGAGAAGGGTGAATGACCCAAGCAGAAAGCGCTTGAAAGAAGTGCGAGAGAAGGCTGAGCCAACCAGAATGCGCTTGAAGGAAATGCGAGAGAAGTGTGAATGAGCCAAGCACAAAGTCCTTGGAGGAAATGAGAGAGAAGGCTGAGCCAAGTAGAAAGCAATTGGAGGAAATGCGAGAGAAGGGTGAATGACCCAAGCAGAAAGCGCTTGGAGGAAATGCGAGAGATGTGTGAATGAGCAAAGCAGAAAGCGCTTGAAGGAAATGCAAGAGATAGGTGAATTAGCCAAGCAGAAAGCGCATGGAGGAAATGCAAAAAAAGACTGAGCCAAGCAGAAAGCGCTTGAAGGAAATGCGAGAGACGGGTGAATGAGCCAAGCAGAAAGTGCTTGGAGGAAATGCGAGAGACGGATGAATGAGCCAAGCAGAAAGCGCTTGGAGGAAATGCGAGAGATAGGTGAATTAGCCAAGCAGAAAGCGCTTGAAGGAAATGAGAGAGAAATGTGAATGAGCCAAGAAGAAAGTCCTTGGAGGAAATGCAAAAAAAGGCTGAGCCAAGCTGAAAGCGCTTGGAGGAAATGCGAGAGACGGGTGAATGAGCCAAGCAGAAAGTGCTTGGAGGAAATGCGAGAGAAGGCTGAATGAGCCAAGCAGAAAGCGCTTGAAGGAAATGTGAGAGAAGGGTGAATGAGCCAAGAAGAAAGCGCTTGGAAGAAATGCGAGAGAAAGCTGAATGAGGCAAGGAGAAAGCGCTTGGAGGAAATGCAAGAGATGTGTCAATGTCCAAAGGAGAAAGCGCTTGGACGAAATGCAAAAAAAGGCTAACCCAAGCAGAAAACGCTTGGAAGAAATGCGAGAGAAGGGTGAATGGGCCAATAAGAAAGCGCTTGGAGGAAATACGAGAGAAGTGTGAATGACCAAGGACAAACCACTTGGAGCAAATGTGAAAGAAGGGTGAATGACCCAAGGAGAAAGCGCATGGAGGAAATGTGAGAGACAGGTGAATGAGCCAAGCAGAAAGCGCTTGTAGGAAATGCGAGAGAAGTGTGAATGAGCCAAGCAGAAAGTCCTTGGAGGAAATGAGAGAGAAGGCTGAGCCAAGTAGAAAGCAATTGGAGGAAATGCGAGAGAAGGGTGAATGACCCAAGCAGAAAGCGCTTGGAGGAAATGCGAGAGAAGGCTGAGCCAAGCAGAAAGTGATTGGAGGTAATGCGATAGAAGGCTGAATGAGCCAAGCAGAAAGCGCTTGGAGGAAATGCGAGAGATGTGTGAATGAGCCAAGCAGAAAGCGCATGGAGGAAATGCAAAAAAAGGCTGAGCCAAGCTGAAAGCGCTTAGAGGAAATGCGAGAGACGGGTGAATGAGCCAAGCAGAAAGTCCTTGGAGGAAATGAGAGAGAAGGCTGAGCCAAGTAGAAAGCAATTGGAGGAAATGCGAGAGAAGGGTGAATGACCCAACCAGAATGCGCTTGAAGGAAATGCGAGAGAAGTGTGAATGAGCCAAGCAGAAAGTCCTTGGAGGAAATGAGAGAGAAGGCTGAGCCAAGTAGAAAGCAATTGGAGGAAATGCGAGAGAAGGGTGAATGACCCAAGCAGAAAGCGCTTGGAGGAAATGCGAGAGATGTGTGAATGAGCAAAGCAGAAAGTGCTTGGAGGAAATGCGAGAGAAGGCTGAATGAGCCAAGCAGAAAGCGCTTGAAGGAAATGTGAGAGAAGGGTGAATGAGCCAAGAAGAAAGCGCTTGGAGGAAATGCGAGAGACGGGTGAATGAGCCAAGCAGAAAGTGCTTGGAGGAAATGCGAGAGAAGGCTGAATGAGCCAAGCAGAAAGCGCTTGAAGGAAATGTGAGAGAAGGGTGAATGAGCCAAGAAGAAAGCGCTTGGAAGAAATGCGAGAGAAAGCTGAATGAGGCAAGGAGAAAGCGCTTGGAGGAAATGCAAGAGATGTGTCAATGTCCAAAGGAGAAAGCGCTTGGACGAAATGCAAAAAAAGGCTAACCCAAGCAGAAAACGCTTGGAAGAAATGCGAGAGAAGGGTGAATGGGCCAATAAGAAAGCGCTTGGAGGAAATACGAGAGAAGTGTGAATGACCAAGGACAAACCACTTGGAGCAAATGTGAAAGAAGGGTGAATGACCCAAGGAGAAAGCGCATGGAGGAAATGTGAGAGACAGGTGAATGAGCCAAGCAGAAAGCGCTTGTAGGAAATGCGAGAGAAGTGTGAATGAGCCAAGCACAAAGTCCTTGGAGGAAATGAGAGAGAACCCTGAGCCAAACAGAAAGCAATTGGAGGAAATGCGAGAGAAGGGTGAATGACCCAAGCAGAAAGAGCTTGGAAGAAGTGCTAGAGAAGGCTGAGCCAAGCAGAAAGTGATTGGAGGTAATGCGATAGAAGGCTGAATGAGCCAAGCAGAAAGCGCTTGGAGGAAATGCGAGAGATGTGTGAATGAGCCAAGCAGAAAGCGCTTGGAAGAAATGCGAGAGAAGGCTGAAGCAAGCAGAAAGTGCTTGGAGGAAACGCGAGAGAAGGCTGAATGAGGCAAGCAGAAAGCGCTTGGAGGAAATGCAAGAGATGTGTCAATGACCCAAGGAGAAAGCGCTTGGACGAAATGCAAAAGAGTCTAACCCAAGCAGAAAACGCTTGGAAGAAATGCGAGAGAAGGGTGAATGGGCCAATAAGAAAGCGCTTGGAGGAAATACGAGAGATAGGTGAATTAGCCAAGCAGAAAGCGCTTGAAGGAAATGCGAGAGAAATGTGAATGAGCCAAGAAGAAAGCGCTTGAAAGAAGTGCGAGAGAAGGCTGAGCCAAGCAGAAAGTGCTTGGAGGAAATGCGAGAGAAGGCTGAATGAGGCAAGCAGAAAGCGCTTGAAGGAAATGTGAGAGAAGGGTGAATGAGCCAAGAAGAAAGCGCTTGGAAGAAATGCGAGAGAAGGCTGAAGCAAGCAGAAAGTGCTTGGAGGAAACGCGAGAAAAGGCTGAATGAGGCAAGCAGAAAGCGCTTGGAGGAAATGCAAGAGAAGGCTGAATGAGGCAAGCAGAAAGCGCTTGAAGGAAATGTGAGAGAAGGGTGAATGAGCCAAGAAGAAAGCGCTTGGAAGAAATGCGAGAGAAGGCTGAAGCAAGAAGAAAGTGCTTGGAGGAAACGCGAGAAAAGGCTGAATGAGGCAAGCAGAAAGCGCTTGGAGGAAATGCAAGAGATGTGTCAATGACCCAAGGAGAAAGTGCTTGGACGAAATGCAAAAGAGTCTAACCCAAGCAGAAAACGCTTGGAAGAAATGCGAGAGAAGGGTGAATGGGCCAAGCAGAAAGCGCATGGAGGAAATGTGAGAGACAGGTGAATGAGCCAAGCAGAAAGCGCTTGAAGGAAATGCGAGAGAAGGCTGAGCCAAGCAGAAAGCGATTGGAGGAAATGCGAGAGAAGGGTGAATGACCCAAGCAGAAAGCACTTGGAGGAAATGCGAGAGAAGTGTGAATGAGCGAAGCAGAAAGTGATTGGAGGAAATGAGAGAGAAATGTGAATGAGCCAAGAAGAAAGTCCTTGGAGGAAATGAGAGAGAAGGCTGAGCCAAGCAGAAAGCAATTGGAGGAAATGCGAGAGAAGGGTGAGCCAAGCAGAAAGCAATTGGAGGAAATGCGAGAGAAGGGTGAATGACCCAAGCAGAACGCGCTTGGAGGAAATGCGAGAGATAGGTGAATTAGCCAAGCAGAAAGCGCTTGAAGGAAATGCGAGAGAAGTGTGAATGAGCGAAGCAGAAAGTGATTGGAGGAAATGAGAGAGAAATGTGAATGAGCCAAGAAGAAAGTCCTTGGAGGAAATGAGAGAGAAGGCTGAGCCAAGCAGAAAGCAATTGGAGGAAATGCGAGAGAAGGGTGAGCCAAGCAGAAAGCAATTGGAGGAAATGCGAGAGAAGGGTGAATGACCCAAGCAGAAAGCGCTTGGAGGAAATGCGAGAGATGTGTGAATGAGCCAAGCAGAAAGCGCATGGAGGAAATGCAAAAAAAGGCTGAGCCAAGCTGAAAGCGCTTGGACGAAATGCGAGAGACGGGTGAATGAGCCAAGCAGAAAGCGCTTGGAGGAAATGCAAGAGACGGATGTATGAGCCAAGCAGAAAGCGCTTGGAGGAAATGCGAGAGATAGGTGAATTAGCCAAGCAGAAAGCGCTTGAAGGAAATTCGAGAGAAGTGTGAATGAGCGAAGCAAAAAGTGATTGGAGGAAATGAGAGAGAAATGTGAATGAGCCAAGAAGAAAGTCCTTGGAGGAAATGAGAGAGAAGGCTGAGCCAAGCAGAAAGCAATTGGAGGAAATGCGAGAGAAGGGTGAATGACCCAAGCAGAAAGCGCTTGGAGGAAATGCGAGAGATGTGTGAATGAGCAAAGCAGAAAGCGCTTGGAGGAAATGCAAAAAAAGGCTGAGCCAAGCTGAAAGCGCTTGGAGGAAATGCGAGAGAGGGGTGAATGAGCCAAGCAGAAAGCGCTTGGAGGAAATGCAAGAGACGGATGAATGAGCCAAGCAGAAAGCGCTTGGAGGAAATGAGAGAGAAGGCTGAGCCAAGCAGAAAGCAATTGGAGGAAATGCGAGAGAAGGGTGAATGACCCAAGCAGAAAGCGCTTGGAGGAAATGCGAGAGATGTGTGAATGAGCAAAGCAGAAAGCGCTTGGAGGAAATGCAAAAAAAGGCTGAGCCAAGCTGAAAGCGCTTGGAGGAAATGCGAGAGAGGGGTGAATGAGCCAAGCAGAAAGCGCTTGGAGGAAATGCAAGAGACGGATGAATGAGCCAAGCAGAAAGCGCTTGGAGGAAATGCGAGAGATAGGTGAATTAGCCAAGCAGAAAGCGCTTGAAGGAAATGCGAGAGAAGTGTGAATGAGCGAAGCAGAAAGTGATTGCAGGAAATGCGAGAGAAATGTGAATGAGCCAAGAAGAAAGTCCTTGGAGGAAATGCGAGAGAAGGGTGAGCCAAGCAGAAAGCAATTGGAGGAAATGCGAGAGAAGGGTGAATGACCCAAGCAGAAAGCGCTTGGAGGAAATGCGAGAGATAGGTGAATTAGCCAAGCAGAAAGCGCTTGAAGGAAATGCGAGAGAAGTGTGAATGAGCGAAGCAGAAAGTGATTGGAGGAAATACGAGAGAAGTGTGAATGACCAAGGACAAACCACTTGGAGCAAATGTGAAAGAAGGGTGAATGACCCAAGGAGAAAGCGCATGGAGGAAATGTGAGAGACAGGTGAATGAGCCAAGCAGAAAGCGCTTGAAGGAAATGCGAGAGAAGTGTGAATGAGCCAAGCACAAAGTCCTTGGAGGAAATGAGAGAGAACCCTGAGCCAAACAGAAAGCAATTGGAGGAAATGCGAGAGAAGGGTGAATGACCCAAGCAGAAAGAGCTTGGAAGAAGTGCTAGAGAAGGCTGAGCCAAGCAGAAAGTGATTGGAGGTAATGCGATAGAAGGCTGAATGAGCCAAGCAGAAAGCGCTTGGAGGAAATGCGAGAGATGTGTGAATGAGCCAAGCAGAAAGCGCATGGAGGAAATGCAAAAAAAGGCTGAGCCAAGCTGAAAGCGCTTAGAGGAAATGCGAGAGACGGGTGAATGAGCCAAGCAGAAAGCGCTTGGAGGAAATGTGAGAGATGGATGAACGAGCCAAGCAGAAAGCGCTTGGAGGAAATGCGAGAGATAGGTGAATTAGCCAAGCAGAAAGCGCTGGAAGGAAATGCGAGAGAAGTGTGAATGAGCGAAACAGAAAGTGATTGGAGGAAATGCGAGAGAAATGTGAATGAGCCACGAAGAAAGTCCTTGGAGGAAATGAGAGAAAAGGCTGAGCCAAGCAGAAAGTGCTTGGAGGAAATGCGAGAGAAGGCTGAATGAGCCAAGAAGAAAGCACTTGGAAGAAATGCGAGAGAAAGCTGAAGCAAGCAGAAAGCGCTTGGAGGAAATGCAAGAGATGTGTCAATGACCAAAGGAGAAAGCGCTTGGGCGAAATGCAAAAAAAGGCTAACCCAAGCAGAAAATGTGAGAGACAGGTGAATGAGCCAACCAGAATGCGCTTGAAGGAAATGCGAGAGAAGTGTGAATGAGCCAAGCAGAAAGTCCTTGGAGGAAATGAGAGAGAAGGCTGAGCCAAGTAGAAAGCAATTGGAGGAAATGCGAGAGAAGGGTGAATGACCCAAGCAGAAAGCGCTTGGAGGAAATGCGAGAGATGTGTGAATGAGCAAAGCAGAAAGCGCTTGAAGGAAATGCGAGAGAAATGTGAATGAGCCAAGAAGAAAGTCCTTGGAGGAAATGAGAAAGAAGGCTGAGCCAAGCAGAAAGCAATTGGAGGAAATGCGAGAGAAGGGTGAATGACCCAAGCAGAAAGCGCTTGAAAGAAGTGCGAGAGAAGGCTGAGCCAAGCAGAAAGTGCTTGGAGGAAATGCGAGAGAAGGCTGAATGAGCCAAGAAGAAAGCGCTTGGAAGAAATGCGAGAGAAGGCTGAGCCAAGCAGAAAGTGTTTGGAGGAAATGCGAGAGAAGGCTGAATGAGGCAAGCAGAAAGCGCTTGAAGGAAATGTGAGAGAAGGGTGAATGAGCCAAGAAGAAAGCGCTTGGAAGAAATGCGAGAGAAGGCTGAAGCAAGCAGAAAGTGCTTGGAGGAAACGCGAGAGAAGGCTGAATGAGGCAAGCAGAAAGCGCTTGGAGGAAATGCAAGAGATGTGTCAATGACCCAAGGAGAAAGCGCTTGGACGAAATGCAAAAGAGTCTAACCCAAGCAGAAAACGCTTGGAAGAAATGCGAGAGAAGGGTGAATGGGCCAATAAGAAAGCGCTTGGAGGAAATACGAGAGATAGGTGAATTAGCCAAGCAGAAAGCGCTTGAAGGAAATGCGAGAGAAATGTGAATGAGCCAAGAAGAAAGTCCTTGGAGGAAATGAGAGAGAAGGCTGAGCCAAGCAGAAAGCAATTGGAGGAAATGCGAGAGAAGGGTGAATGACCCAAGCAGAAAGCGCTTGAAAGAAGTGCGAGAGAAGGCTGAGCCAAGCAGAAAGTGCTTGGAGGAAATGCGAGAGAAGTGTGAATGAGCCAAGCACAAAGTCCTTGGAGGAAATGAGAGAGAACCCTGAGCCAAACAGAAAGCAATTGGAGGAAATGCGAGAGAAGGGTGAATGACCCAAGCAGAAAGAGCTTGGAAGAAGTGCTAGAGAAGGCTGAGCCAAGCAGAAAGTGATTGGAGGTAATGCGATAGAAGGCTGAATGAGCCAAGCAGAAAGCGCTTGGAGGAAATGCGAGAGATGTGTGAATGAGCCAAGCAGAAAGCGCATGGAGGAAATGCAAAAAAAGGCTGAGCCAAGCTGAAAGCGCTTAGAGGAAATGCGAGAGACGGGTGAATGAGCCAAGCAGAAAGCGCTTGGAGGAAATGTGAGAGATGGATGAACGAGCCAAGCAGAAAGCGCTTGGAGGAAATGCGAGAGATAGGTGAATTAGCCAAGCAGAAAGCGCTGGAAGGAAATGCGAGAGAAGTGTGAATGAGCGAAACAGAAAGTGATTGGAGGAAATGCGAGAGAAATGTGAATGAGCCACGAAGAAAGTCCTTGGAGGAAATGAGAGAAAAGGCTGAGCCAAGCAGAAAGTGCTTGGAGGAAATGCGAGAGAAGGCTGAATGAGCCAAGAAGAAAGCACTTGGAAGAAATGCGAGAGAAAGCTGAAGCAAGCAGAAAGCGCTTGGAGGAAATGCAAGAGATGTGTCAATGACCAAAGGAGAAAGCGCTTGGGCGAAATGCAAAAAAAGGCTAACCCAAGCAGAAAATGTGAGAGACAGGTGAATGAGCCAACCAGAATGCGCTTGAAGGAAATGCGAGAGAAGTGTGAATGAGCCAAGCAGAAAGTCCTTGGAGGAAATGAGAGAGAAGGCTGAGCCAAGTAGAAAGCAATTGGAGGAAATGCGAGAGAAGGGTGAATGACCCAAGCAGAAAGCGCTTGGAGGAAATGCGAGAGATGTGTGAATGAGCAAAGCAGAAAGCGCTTGAAGGAAATGCAAGAGATAGGTGAATTAGCCAAGCAGAAAGCGCATGGAGGAAATGCAAAAAAAGACTGAGCCAAGCAGAAAGCGCTTGAAGGAAATGCGAGAGACGGGTGAATGAGCCAAGCAGAAAGTGCTTGGAGGAAATGCGAGAGACGGATGAATGAGCCAAGCAGAAAGCGCTTGGAGGAAATGCGAGAGATAGGTGAATTAGCCAAGCAGAAAGCGCTTGAAGGAAATGCGAGAGAAGTGTGAGTGAGCGAAACAGAAAGTGATTGGAGGAAATGCGAGAGAAATGTGAATGAGCCACGAAGAAAGTCCTTGGAGGAAATGAGAGAAAAGGCTGAGCCAAGCAGAAAGTGCTTGGAGGAAATGCGAGAGAAGGCTGAATGAGCCAAGAAGAAAGCACTTGGAAGAAATGCGAGAGAAAGCTGAAGCAAGCAGAAAGCGCTTGGAGGAAATGCAAGAGATGTGTCAATGACCAAAGGAGAAAGCGCTTGGGCGAAATGCAAAAAAAGGCTAACCCAAGCAGAAAATGTGAGAGACAGGTGAATGAGCCAACCAGAATGCGCTTGAAGGAAATGCGAGAGAAGTGTGAATGAGCCAAGCAGAAAGTCCTTGGAGGAAATGAGAGAGAAGGCTGAGCCAAGTAGAAAGCAATTGGAGGAAATGCGAGAGAAGGGTGAATGACCCAAGCAGAAAGCGCTTGGAGGAAATGCGAGAGATGTGTGAATGAGCAAAGCAGAAAGCGCTTGAAGGAAATGCGAGAGAAATGTGAATGAGCCAAGAAGAAAGTCCTTGGAGGAAATGAGAAAGAAGGCTGAGCCAAGCAGAAAGCAATTGGAGGAAATGCGAGAGAAGGGTGAATGACCCAAGCAGAAAGCGCTTGGAGGAAATGCGAGAGATGTGTGAATGAGCAAAGCAGAAAGCGCTTGAAGGAAATGCGAGAGAAATGTGAATGAGCCAAGAAGAAAGTCCTTGGAGGAAATGAGAAAGAAGGCTGAGCCAAGCAGAAAGCAATTGGAGGAAATGCGAGAGAAGGGTGAATGACCCAAGCAGAAAGCGCTTGAAAGAAGTGCGAGAGAAGGCTGAGCCAAGCAGAAAGTGCTTGGAGGAAATGCGAGAGAAGGCTGAATGAGCCAAGAAGAAAGCGCTTGGAAGAAATGCGAGAGAAGGCTGAGCCAAGCAGAAAGTGTTTGGAGGAAATGCGAGAGAAGGCTGAATGAGGCAAGCAGAAAGCGCTTGAAGGAAATGTGAGAGAAGGGTGAATGAGCCAAGAAGAAAGCGCTTGGAAGAAATGCGAGAGAAGGCTGAAGCAAGCAGAAAGTGCTTGGAGGAAACGCGAGAGAAGGCTGAATGAGGCAAGCAGAAAGCGCTTGGAGGAAATGCAAGAGATGTGTCAATGACCCAAGGAGAAAGCGCTTGGACGAAATGCAAAAGAGTCTAACCCAAGCAGAAAACGCTTGGAAGAAATGCGAGAGAAGGGTGAATGGGCCAATAAGAAAGCGCTTGGAGGAAATACGAGAGATAGGTGAATTAGCCAAGCAGAAAGCGCTTGAAGGAAATGCGAGAGAAATGTGAATGAGCCAAGAAGAAAGTCCTTGGAGGAAATGAGAGAGAAGGCTGAGCCAAGCAGAAAGCAATTGGAGGAAATGCGAGAGAAGGGTGAATGACCCAAGCAGAAAGCGCTTGAAAGAAGTGCGAGAGA
The DNA here is from genome assembly GCA_034064705.1 of Bothrops alternatus. Lineage (NCBI taxonomy): Eukaryota > Metazoa > Chordata > Lepidosauria > Squamata > Viperidae > Bothrops > Bothrops alternatus. Next base: position 21,823 of record JARGCV010001004.1, read on the forward strand.
AGGCTGAGCCAAGCAGAAAGTGCTTGGAGGAAATGCGAGAGAAGTGTGAATGAGCCAAGCACAAAGTCCTTGGAGGAAATGAGAGAGAACCCTGAGCCAAACAGAAAGCAATTGGAGGAAATGCGAGAGAAGGGTGAATGACCCAAGCAGAAAGAGCTTGGAAGAAGTGCTAGAGAAGGCTGAGCCAAGCAGAAAGTGATTGGAGGTAATGCGATAGAAGGCTGAATGAGCCAAGCAGAAAGCGCTTGGAGGAAATGCGAGAGATGTGTGAATGAGCCAAGCAGAAAGCGCATGGAGGAAATGCAAAAAAAGGCTTAGCCAAGCTGAAAGCGCTTAGAGGAAATGCGAGAGACGGGTGAATGAGCCAAGCAGAAAGCGCTTGGAGGAAATGTGAGAGATGGATGAACGAGCCAAGCAGAAAGCGCTTGGAGGAAATGCGAGAGATAGGTGAATTAGCCAAGCAGAAAGCGCTGGAAGGAAATGCGAGAGAAGTGTGAATGAGCGAAACAGAAAGTGATTGGAGGAAATGCGAGAGAAATGTGAATGAGCCACGAAGAAAGTCCTTGGAGGAAATGAGAGAAAAGGCTGAGCCAAGCAGAAAGTGCTTGGAGGAAATGCGAGAGAAGGCTGAATGAGCCAAGAAGAAAGCACTTGGAAGAAATGCGAGAGAAAGCTGAAGCAAGCAGAAAGCGCTTGGAGGAAATGCAAGAGATGTGTCAATGACCAAAGGAGAAAGCGCTTGGGCGAAATGCAAAAAAAGGCTAACCCAAGCAGAAAATGTGAGAGACAGGTGAATGAGCCAACCAGAATGCGCTTGAAGGAAATGTGAGAGAAGTGTGAATGAGCCAAGCAGAAAGTCCTTGGAGGAAATGAGAGAGAAGGCTGAGCCAAGTAGAAAGCAATTGGAGGAAATGCGAGAGAAGGGTGAATGACCCAAGCAGAAAGCGCTTGGAGGAAATGCGAGAGATGTGTGAATGAGCAAAGCAGAAAGCGCTTGAAGGAAATGCAAGAGATAGGTGAATTAGCCAAGCAGAAAGCGCATGGAGGAAATGCAAAAAAAGACTGAGCCAAGCAGAAAGCGCTTGAAGGAAATGCGAGAGACGGGTGAATGAGCCAAGCAGAAAGTGCTTGGAGGAAATGCGAGAGACGGATGAATGAGCCAAGCAGAAAGCGCTTGGAGGAAATGCGAGAGATAGGTGAATTAGCCAAGCAGAAAGCGCTTGAAGGAAATGCGAGAGAAGTGTGAATGAGCGAAACAGAAAGTGATTGGAGGAAATGCGAGAGAAATGTGAATGAGCCACGAAGAAAGTCCTTGGAGGAAATGAGAGAAAAGGCTGAGCCAAGCAGAAAGTGCTTGGAGGAAATGCGAGAGAAGGCTGAATGAGCCAAGAAGAAAGCACTTGGAAGAAATGCGAGAGAAAGCTGAAGCAAGCAGAAAGCGCTTGGAGGAAATGCAAGAGATGTGTCAATGACCAAAGGAGAAAGCGCTTGGGCGAAATGCAAAAAAAGGCTAACCCAAGCAGAAAATGTGAGAGACAGGTGAATGAGCCAACCAGAATGCGCTTGAAGGAAATGCGAGAGAAGTGTGAATGAGCCAAGCAGAAAGTCCTTGGAGGAAATGAGAGAGAAGGCTGAGCCAAGTAGAAAGCAATTGGAGGAAATGCGAGAGAAGGGTGAATGACCCAAGCAGAAAGCGCTTGGAGGAAATGCGAGAGATGTGTGAATGAGCCAACCAGAATGCGCTTGAAGGAAATGCGAGAGAAGTGTGAATGAGCCAAGCAGAAAGTCCTTGGAGGAAATGAGAAAGAAGGCTGAGCCAAGCAGAAAGCAATTGGAGGAAATGCGAGAGAAGGGTGAATGACCCAAGCAGAAAGCGCTTGAAAGAAGTGCGAGAGAAGGCTGAGCCAAGCAGAAAGTGCTTGGAGGAAATGCGAGAGAAGGCTGAATGAGCCAAGAAGAAAGCGCTTGGAAGAAATGCGAGAGAAGGCTGAGCCAAGCAGAAAGTGTTTGGAGGAAATGCGAGAGAAGGCTGAATGAGGCAAGCAGAAAGCGCTTGAAGGAAATGTGAGAGAAGGGTGAATGAGCCAAGAAGAAAGCGCTTGGAAGAAATGCGAGAGAAGGCTGAAGCAAGCAGAAAGTGCTTGGAGGAAACGCGAGAGAAGGCTGAATGAGGCAAGCAGAAAGCGCTTGGAGGAAATGCAAGAGATGTGTCAATGACCCAAGGAGAAAGCGCTTGGACGAAATGCAAAAGAGTCTAACCCAAGCAGAAAACGCTTGGAAGAAATGCGAGAGAAGGGTGAATGGGCCAATAAGAAAGCGCTTGGAGGAAATACGAGAGATAGGTGAATTAGCCAAGCAGAAAGCGCTTGAAGGAAATGCGAGAGAAATGTGAATGAGCCAAGAAGAAAGTCCTTGGAGGAAATGAGAGAGAAGGCTGAGCCAAGCAGAAAGCAATTGGAGGAAATGCGAGAGAAGGGTGAATGACCCAAGCAGAAAGCGCTTGAAAGAAGTGCGAGAGAAGGCTGAGCCAACCAGAATGCGCTTGAAGGAAATGCGAGAGAAGTGTGAATGAGCCAAGCACAAAGTCCTTGGAGGAAATGAGAGAGAAGGCTGAGCCAAGTAGAAAGCAATTGGAGGAAATGCGAGAGAAGGGTGAATGACCCAAGCAGAAAGCGCTTGGAGGAAATGTGAGAGATGTGTGAATGAGCAAAGCAGAAAGCGCTTGAAGGAAATGCAAGAGATAGGTGAATTAGCCAAGCAGAAAGCGCATGGAGGAAATGCAAAAAAAGACTGAGCCAAGCAGAAAGCGCTTGAAGGAAATGCGAGAGACGGGTGAATGAGCCAACCAGAATGCGCTTGAAGGAAATGTGAGAGAAGTGTGAATGAGCCAAGCAGAAAGTCCTTGGAGGAAATGAGAGAGAAGGCTGAGCCAAGTAGAAAGCAATTGGAGGAAATGCGAGAGAAGGGTGAATGACCCAAGCAGAAAGCGCTTGGAGGAAATGCGAGAGATGTGTGAATGAGCAAAGCAGAAAGCGCTTGAAGGAAATGCAAGAGATAGGTGAATTAGCCAAGCAGAAAGCGCATGGAGGAAATGCAAAAAAAGACTGAGCCAAGCAGAAAGCGCTTGAAGGAAATGCGAGAGACGGGTGAATGAGCCAAGCAGAAAGTGCTTGGAGGAAATGCGAGAGACGGATGAATGAGCCAAGCAGAAAGCGCTTGGAGGAAATGCGAGAGATAGGTGAATTAGCCAAGCAGAAAGCGCTTGAAGGAAATGCGAGAGAAGTGTGAATGAGCGAAACAGAAAGTGATTGGAGGAAATGCGAGAGAAATGTGAATGAGCCACGAAGAAAGTCCTTGGAGGAAATGAGAGAAAAGGCTGAGCCAAGCAGAAAGTGCTTGGAGGAAATGCGAGAGAAGGCTGAATGAGCCAAGAAGAAAGCACTTGGAAGAAATGCGAGAGAAAGCTGAAGCAAGCAGAAAGCGCTTGGAGGAAATGCAAGAGATGTGTCAATGACCAAAGGAGAAAGCGCTTGGGCGAAATGCAAAAAAAGGCTAACCCAAGCAGAAAATGTGAGAGACAGGTGAATGAGCCAACCAGAATGCGCTTGAAGGAAATGCGAGAGAAGTGTGAATGAGCCAAGCAGAAAGTCCTTGGAGGAAATGAGAGAGAAGGCTGAGCCAAGTAGAAAGCAATTGGAGGAAATGCGAGAGAAGGGTGAATGACCCAAGCAGAAAGCGCTTGGAGGAAATGCGAGAGATGTGTGAATGAGCCAACCAGAATGCGCTTGAAGGAAATGCGAGAGAAGTGTGAATGAGCCAAGCAGAAAGTCCTTGGAGGAAATGAGAAAGAAGGCTGAGCCAAGCAGAAAGCAATTGGAGGAAATGCGAGAGAAGGGTGAATGACCCAAGCAGAAAGCGCTTGAAAGAAGTGCGAGAGAAGGCTGAGCCAAGCAGAAAGTGCTTGGAGGAAATGCGAGAGAAGGCTGAATGAGCCAAGAAGAAAGCGCTTGGAAGAAATGCGAGAGAAGGCTGAGCCAAGCAGAAAGTGTTTGGAGGAAATGCGAGAGAAGGCTGAATGAGGCAAGCAGAAAGCGCTTGAAGGAAATGTGAGAGAAGGGTGAATGAGCCAAGAAGAAAGCGCTTGGAAGAAATGCGAGAGAAGGCTGAAGCAAGCAGAAAGTGCTTGGAGGAAACGCGAGAGAAGGCTGAATGAGGCAAGCAGAAAGCGCTTGGAGGAAATGCAAGAGATGTGTCAATGACCCAAGGAGAAAGCGCTTGGACGAAATGCAAAAGAGTCTAACCCAAGCAGAAAACGCTTGGAAGAAATGCGAGAGAAGGGTGAATGGGCCAATAAGAAAGCGCTTGGAGGAAATACGAGAGATAGGTGAATTAGCCAAGCAGAAAGCGCTTGAAGGAAATGCGAGAGAAATGTGAATGAGCCAAGAAGAAAGTCCTTGGAGGAAATGAGAGAGAAGGCTGAGCCAAGCAGAAAGCAATTGGAGGAAATGCGAGAGAAGGGTGAATGACCCAAGCAGAAAGCGCTTGAAAGAAGTGCGAGAGAAGGCTGAGCCAACCAGAATGCGCTTGAAGGAAATGCGAGAGAAGTGTGAATGAGCCAAGCACAAAGTCCTTGGAGGAAATGAGAGAGAAGGCTGAGCCAAGTAGAAAGCAATTGGAGGAAATGCGAGAGAAGGGTGAATGACCCAAGCAGAAAGCGCTTGGAGGAAATGTGAGAGATGTGTGAATGAGCAAAGCAGAAAGCGCTTGAAGGAAATGCAAGAGATAGGTGAATTAGCCAAGCAGAAAGCGCATGGAGGAAATGCAAAAAAAGACTGAGCCAAGCAGAAAGCGCTTGAAGGAAATGCGAGAGACGGGTGAATGAGCCAAGCAGAAAGTGCTTGGAGGAAATGCGAGAGACGGATGAATGAGCCAAGCAGAAAGCGCTTGGAGGAAATGCGAGAGATAGGTGAATTAGCCAAGCAGAAAGCGCTTGAAGGAAATGAGAGAGAAATGTGAATGAGCCAAGAAGAAAGTCCTTGGAGGAAATGCAAAAAAAGGCTGAGCCAAGCTGAAAGCGCTTGGAGGAAATGCGAGAGACGGGTGAATGAGCCAAGCAGAAAGTGCTTGGAGGAAATGCGAGAGAAGGCTTAATGAGCCAAGCAGAAAGCGCTTGAAGGAAATGTGAGAGAAGGGTGAATGAGCCAAGAAGAAAGCGCTTGGAAGAAATGCGAGAGAAAGCTGAATGAGGCAAGGAGAAAGCGCTTGGAGGAAATGCAAGAGATGTGTCAATGTCCAAAGGAGAAAGCGCTTGGACGAAATGCAAAAAAAGGCTAACCCAAGCAGAAAACGCTTGGAAGAAATGCGAGAGAAGGGTGAATGGGCCAATAAGAAAGCGCTTGGAGGAAATACGAGAGAAGTGTGAATGACCAAGGACAAACCACTTGGAGCAAATGTGAAAGAAGGGTGAATGACCCAAGGAGAAAGCGCATGGAGGAAATGTGAGAGACAGGTGAATGAGCCAAGCAGAAAGCGCTTGTAGGAAATGCGAGAGAAGTGTGAATGAGCCAAGCAGAAAGTCCTTGGAGGAAATGAGAGAGAAGGCTGAGCCAAGTAGAAAGCAATTGGAGGAAATGCGAGAGAAGGGTGAATGACCCAAGCAGAAAGCGCTTGGAGGAAATGCGAGAGAAGGCTGAGCCAAGCAGAAAGTGATTGGAGGTAATGCGATAGAAGGCTGAATGAGCCAAGCAGAAAGCGCTTGGAGGAAATGCGAGAGATGTGTGAATGAGCCAAGCAGAAAGCGCATGGAGGAAATGCAAAAAAAGGCTGAGCCAAGCTGAAAGCGCTTAGAGGAAATGCGAGAGACGGGTGAATGAGCCAAGCAGAAAGTCCTTGGAGGAAATGAGAGAGAAGGCTGAGCCAAGTAGAAAGCAATTGGAGGAAATGCGAGAGAAGGGTGAATGACCCAACCAGAATGCGCTTGAAGGAAATGCGAGAGAAGTGTGAATGAGCCAAGCAGAAAGTCCTTGGAGGAAATGAGAGAGAAGGCTGAGCCAAGTAGAAAGCAATTGGAGGAAATGCGAGAGAAGGGTGAATGACCCAAGCAGAAAGCGCTTGGAGGAAATGCGAGAGATGTGTGAATGAGCAAAGCAGAAAGTGCTTGGAGGAAATGCGAGAGAAGGCTGAATGAGCCAAGCAGAAAGCGCTTGAAGGAAATGTGAGAGAAGGGTGAATGAGCCAAGAAGAAAGCGCTTGGAGGAAATGCGAGAGACGGGTGAATGAGCCAAGCAGAAAGTGCTTGGAGGAAATGCGAGAGAAGGCTGAATGAGCCAAGCAGAAAGCGCTTGAAGGAAATGTGAGAGAAGGGTGAATGAGCCAAGAAGAAAGCGCTTGGAAGAAATGCGAGAGAAAGCTGAATGAGGCAAGGAGAAAGCGCTTGGAGGAAATGCAAGAGATGTGTCAATGTCCAAAGGAGAAAGCGCTTGGACGAAATGCAAAAAAAGGCTAACCCAAGCAGAAAACGCTTGGAAGAAATGCGAGAGAAGGGTGAATGGGCCAATAAGAAAGCGCTTGGAGGAAATACGAGAGAAGTGTGAATGACCAAGGACAAACCACTTGGAGCAAATGTGAAAGAAGGGTGAATGACCCAAGGAGAAAGCGCATGGAGGAAATGTGAGAGACAGGTGAATGAGCCAAGCAGAAAGCGCTTGTAGGAAATGCGAGAGAAGTGTGAATGAGCCAAGCACAAAGTCCTTGGAGGAAATGAGAGAGAACCCTGAGCCAAACAGAAAGCAATTGGAGGAAATGCGAGAGAAGGGTGAATGACCCAAGCAGAAAGAGCTTGGAAGAAGTGCTAGAGAAGGCTGAGCCAAGCAGAAAGTGATTGGAGGTAATGCGATAGAAGGCTGAATGAGCCAAGCAGAAAGCGCTTGGAGGAAATGCGAGAGATGTGTGAATGAGCCAAGCAGAAAGCGCTTGGAAGAAATGCGAGAGAAGGCTGAAGCAAGCAGAAAGTGCTTGGAGGAAACGCGAGAGAAGGCTGAATGAGGCAAGCAGAAAGCGCTTGGAGGAAATGCAAGAGATGTGTCAATGACCCAAGGAGAAAGCGCTTGGACGAAATGCAAAAGAGTCTAACCCAAGCAGAAAACGCTTGGAAGAAATGCGAGAGAAGGGTGAATGGGCCAATAAGAAAGCGCTTGGAGGAAATACGAGAGATAGGTGAATTAGCCAAGCAGAAAGCGCTTGAAGGAAATGCGAGAGAAATGTGAATGAGCCAAGAAGAAAGCGCTTGAAAGAAGTGCGAGAGAAGGCTGAGCCAAGCAGAAAGTGCTTGGAGGAAATGCGAGAGAAGGCTGAATGAGGCAAGCAGAAAGCGCTTGAAGGAAATGTGAGAGAAGGGTGAATGAGCCAAGAAGAAAGCGCTTGGAAGAAATGCGAGAGAAGGCTGAAGCAAGCAGAAAGTGCTTGGAGGAAACGCGAGAAAAGGCTGAATGAGGCAAGCAGAAAGCGCTTGGAGGAAATGCAAGAGAAGGCTGAATGAGGCAAGCAGAAAGCGCTTGAAGGAAATGTGAGAGAAGGGTGAATGAGCCAAGAAGAAAGCGCTTGGAAGAAATGCGAGAGAAGGCTGAAGCAAGAAGAAAGTGCTTGGAGGAAACGCGAGAAAAGGCTGAATGAGGCAAGCAGAAAGCGCTTGGAGGAAATGCAAGAGATGTGTCAATGACCCAAGGAGAAAGTGCTTGGACGAAATGCAAAAGAGTCTAACCCAAGCAGAAAACGCTTGGAAGAAATGCGAGAGAAGGGTGAATGGGCCAAGCAGAAAGCGCATGGAGGAAATGTGAGAGACAGGTGAATGAGCCAAGCAGAAAGCGCTTGAAGGAAATGCGAGAGAAGGCTGAGCCAAGCAGAAAGCGATTGGAGGAAATGCGAGAGAAGGGTGAATGACCCAAGCAGAAAGCACTTGGAGGAAATGCGAGAGAAGTGTGAATGAGCGAAGCAGAAAGTGATTGGAGGAAATGAGAGAGAAATGTGAATGAGCCAAGAAGAAAGTCCTTGGAGGAAATGAGAGAGAAGGCTGAGCCAAGCAGAAAGCAATTGGAGGAAATGCGAGAGAAGGGTGAGCCAAGCAGAAAGCAATTGGAGGAAATGCGAGAGAAGGGTGAATGACCCAAGCAGAAAGCGCTTGGAGGAAATGCGAGAGATAGGTGAATTAGCCAAGCAGAAAGCGCTTGAAGGAAATGCGAGAGAAGTGTGAATGAGCGAAGCAGAAAGTGATTGGAGGAAATGAGAGAGAAATGTGAATGAGCCAAGAAGAAAGTCCTTGGAGGAAATGAGAGAGAAGGCTGAGCCAAGCAGAAAGCAATTGGAGGAAATGCGAGAGAAGGGTGAGCCAAGCAGAAAGCAATTGGAGGAAATGCGAAAGAAGGGTGAATGACACAAGCAGAAAGCGCTTGGAGGAAATGCGAGAGATGTGTGAATGAGCCAAGCAGAAAGCGCATGGAGGAAATGCAAAAAAAGGCTGAGCCAAGCTGAAAGCGCTTGGACGAAATGCGAGAGACGGGTGAATGAGCCAAGCAGAAAGCGCTTGGAGGAAATGCAAGAGACGGATGTATGAGCCAAGCAGAAAGCGCTTGGAGGAAATGCGAGAGATAGGTGAATTAGCCAAGCAGAAAGCGCTTGAAGGAAATTCGAGAGAAGTGTGAATGAGCGAAGCAAAAAGTGATTGGAGGAAATGAGAGAGAAATGTGAATGAGCCAAGAAGAAAGTCCTTGGAGGAAATGAGAGAGAAGGCTGAGCCAAGCAGAAAGCAATTGGAGGAAATGCGAGAGAAGGGTGAGCCAAGCAGAAAGCAATTGGAGGAAATGCGAGAGAAGGGTGAATGACCCAAGCAGAAAGCGCTTGGAGGAAATGCGGGAGATGTGTGAATGAGCCAAGCAGAAAGCGCATGGAGGAAATGCAAAAAAAGGCTGAGCCAAGCTGAAAGCGCTTGGACGAAATGCGAGAGACGGGTGAATGAGCCAAGCAGAAAGCGCTTGGAGGAAATGCAAGAGACGGATGTATGAGCCAAGCAGAAAGCGCTTGGAGGAAATGCGAGAGATAGGTGAATTAGCCAAGCAGAAAGCGCTTGAAGGAAATTCGAGAGAAGTGTGAATGAGCGAAGCAAAAAGTGATTGGAGGAAATGAGAGAGAAATGTGAATGAGCCAAGAAGAAAGTCCTTGGAGGAAATGAGAGAGAAGGCTGAGCCAAGCAGAAAGCAATTGGAGGAAATGCGAGAGAAGGGTGAATGACCCAAGCAGAAAGCGCTTGGAGGAAATGCGAGAGATGTGTGAATGAGCAAAGCAGAAAGCGCTTGGAGGAAATGCAAAAAAAGGCTGAGCCAAGCTGAAAGCGCTTGGAGGAAATGCGAGAGAGGGGTGAATGAGCCAAGCAGAAAGCGCTTGGAGGAAATGCAAGAGACGGATGAATGAGCCAAGCAGAAAGCGCTTGGAGGAAATGAGAGAGAAGGCTGAGCCAAGCAGAAAGCAATTGGAGGAAATGCGAGAGAAGGGTGAATGACCCAAGCAGAAAGCGCTTGGAGGAAATGCGAGAGATGTGTGAATGAGCAAAGCAGAAAGCGCTTGGAGGAAATGCAAAAAAAGGCTGAGCCAAGCTGAAAGCGCTTGGAGGAAATGCGAGAGAGGGGTGAATGAGCCAAGCAGAAAGCGCTTGGAGGAAATGCAAGAGACGGATGAATGAGCCAAGCAGAAAGCGCTTGGAGGAAATGCGAGAGATAGGTGAATTAGCCAAGCAGAAAGCGCTTGAAGGAAATGCGAGAGAAGTGTGAATGAGCGAAGCAGAAAGTGATTGCAGGAAATGCGAGAGAAATGTGAATGAGCCAAGAAGAAAGTCCTTGGAGGAAATGCGAGAGAAGGGTGAGCCAAGCAGAAAGCAATTGGAGGAAATGCGAGAGAAGGGTGAATGACCCAAGCAGAAAGCGCTTGGAGGAAATGCGAGAGATAGGTGAATTAGCCAAGCAGAAAGCGCTTGAAGGAAATGCGAGAGAAGTGTGAATGAGCGAAGCAGAAAGTGATTGGAGGAAATGAGAGAGAAATGTGAATGAGCCAAGAAGAAAGTCCTTGGAGGAAATGAGAGAGAAGGCTGAGCCAAGCAGAAAGCAATTGGAGGAAATGCGAGAGAAGGGTGAGCCAAGCAGAAAGCAATTGGAGGAAATGCGAGAGAAGGGTGAATGACCCAAGCAGAAAGCGCTTGGAGGAAATGCGAGAGATGTGTGAATGAGCCAAGCAGAAAGCGCATGGAGGAAATGCAAAAAAAGGCTGAGCCAAGCTGAAAGCGCTTGGATGAAATGCGAGAGACGGGTGAATGAGCCAAGCAGAAAGCGCTTGGAGGAAATGCAAGAGACGGATGTATGAGCCAAGCAGAAAGCGCTTGGAGGAAATGCGAGAGATAGGTGAATTAGCCAAGCAGAAAGCGCTTGAAGGAAATTCGAGAGAAGTGTGAATGAGCGAAGCAAAAAGTGATTGGAGGAAATGAGAGAGAAATGTGAATGAGCCAAGAAGAAAGTCCTTGGAGGAAATGAGAGAGAAGGCTGAGCCAAGCAGAAAGCAATTGGAGGAAATGCGAGAGAAGGGTGAATGACCCAAGCAGAAAGCGCTTGGAGGAAATGCGAGAGATGTGTGAATGAGCAAAGCAGAAAGCGCTTGGAGGAAATGCAAAAAAAGGCTGAGCCAAGCTGAAAGCGCTTGGAGGAAATGCGAGAGAGGGGTGAATGAGCCAAGCAGAAAGCGCTTGGAGGAAATGCAAGAGACGGATGAATGAGCCAAGCAGAAAGCGCTTGGAGGAAATGCGAGAGATAGGTGAATTAGCCAAGCAGAAAGCGCTTGAAGGAAATGCGAGAGAAGTGTGAATGAGCGAAGCAGAAAGTGATTGCAGGAAATGCGAGAGAAATGTGAATGAGCCAAGAAGAAAGTCCTTGGAGGAAATGAGAGAGAAGGCTGAGCCAAGCAGAAAGCAATTGGAGGAAATGCGAGAGAAGGCTGAATGAGCCAAGAAGAAAGCGCTTGGAAGAAATGCGAGAGAAGGCTGAGCCATGCAGAAAGTGCTTGGAGGAAATGCGAGAGAAGGCTGAATGAGGCAAGCAGAAAGTGCTTGAAGGAAATGTGAGAGAAGGGTGAATGAGCCAAGCAGAAAGTGCTTGGAGGAAATGCGAGAGAAGGCTGAATGAGGCAAGCAGAAAGCGCTTGGAGGAAATGCAAGAGATGTGTCAATGACCCAAGGAGAAAGCGCTTGGACGAAATGCAAAAAAGTCTAACCCAAGCAGAAAACGCTTGGAAGAAATGCGAGAGAAGGGTGAATGGGCCAATAAGAAAGCGCTTGGAGGAAATACGAGAGAAGTGTGAATGACCAAGGACAAACCGCTTGGAGCAAATGTGAAAGAAGGGTGAATGACCCAAGCAGAAAGCGCATGGAGGAAATGTGAGAGACAGGTGAATGAGCCAAGCAGAAAGCGCTTGAAGGAAATGCGAGAGAAGGCTGAGCCAAGCTGAAAGCGCTTGGAGGAAATGCGAGAGACGGGTGAATGAGCCAAGCAGAAAGCGCTTGGAGGAAATGCGAGAGACGGATGAATGAGCCAAGCAGAAAGCGCTTGGAGGAAATGCGAGAGATAGGTGAATTAGCCAAGCAGAAAGCGCTTGAAGGAAATGCGAGAGAAGTGTGAATGAGCGAAGCAGAAAGTGACTGGAGGAAATGAGAGAGAAATGTGAATGAGCCAAGAAGAAAGTCCTTGGAGGAAATGAGAGAGAAGGCTGAGCCAAGCAGAAAGCAATTGGAGGAAATGCTAGAGAAGGGTGAATGACCCAAGCAGAAAGCGCTTGAAAGAAGTGCGAGAGAAGGCTGAGCCAAGCAGAAAGCGCTTGGAGGAAATGCAAGAGACGGATGGATGAGCCAAGCAGAAAGCGCTTGGAGGAAATGCGAGAGATAGGTGAATTAGCCAAGCAGAAAGCGCTTGAAGGAAATGCGAGAGAAGTGTGAATGAGCGAAGCCGAAAGTGATTGGAGGAAATGAGAGAGAAATGTGAATGAGCCAAGAAGAAAGTCCTTGGAGGAAATGAGAGAGAAGGCTGAGCCAAGCAGAAAGCGATTGGAGGAAATGAGAGAGAAGGGTGAATGACCCAAGCAGAAAGCGCTTGGAGGAAATGCGAGAGATGTGTGAATGAGCCAAGCAGAAAGCGCATGGAGGAAATGCAAAAAAAGGCTGAGCCAAGCTGAAAGCGCTTGGAGGAAATGCGAGAGACAGGTGAATGAGCCAAGCAGAAAGCACTTGGAGGAAATGCAAGAGACGGATGAATGAGCCAAGCAGAAAGCGCTTGGAGGAAATGCGAGAGATAGGTGAATTAGCCAAGCAGAAAGCGCTTGAAGGAAATGTGAGAGAAGTGTGAATGAGCGAAGCAGAAAGTGATTGGAGGAAATGGGAGAGAAATGTGAATGAGCCAAGAAGAAAGTCCTTGGAGGAAATGAGAGAGAAGGCTGAGCCAAGCAGAAAGCAATTGGAGGAAATGCGAGAGAAGGGTGAATGACCCAAGCAGAAAGCGCTTGAAAGAAGTGCGAGAGAAGGCTGAGCCAAGCAGAAAGCGCTTGGAAGAAATGCGAGAGAAGGCTGAGCCAAGCAGAAAGTGCTTGGAGGAAATGCGAGAGAAGGCTGAGCCAAGCAGAAAGTGCTTGGAGGAAATGCGAGAGAAGGCTGAATGAGGCAAGCAGAAAGCGCTTGAAGGAAATGTGAGAGAAGGGTGAATGAGCCAAGAAGAAAGGGCTTGGAAGAAATGCGAGAGAAGGCTGAAGCAAGCAGAAAGCGCTTGGAGGAAATGCAAGAGATGTGTCAATGACCCAAGGAGAAAGCGCTTGGAGCAAATGTGAAAGAAGGGTGAATGACCCAAGCAGAAAGCGCATGGAGGAAATGTGAGAGACATGTGAATGAGCCAAGCAGAAAGCGCTTGAAGGAAATGCGAGAGAAGGCTGAGCCAAGCAGAAAGTGATTGGAGGAAATCCGAGAGAAGGGTGAATGAGCCAAGCAGAAAGCGCTTGGAGGAAATGCGAGAGATGTGTGAATGAGCCAAGCAGAAAGCGCATGGAGGAAATGCAAAAAAAGGCTGAGCCAACCTGAAAGCGCTTGGAGGAAATGCGAGAGACGGATGAATGAGCCAAGCAGAAAGCGCTTGGAGGAAATGCGAGAGATAGGTGAATTAGCCAAGCAGAAAGCGCTTGAAGGAAATGCGAGAGAAGTGTGAATGAGCGAAGCAGAAAGTGATTGGAGGAAATGAGAGAGAAATGTGAATGAGCCAAGAAGAAAGTCCTTGGAGGAAATGAGAGAGAAGGCTGAGCCAAGCAGAAAGCAATTGGAGGAAATGCGAGAGAAGGGTGAATGACCCAAGCAGAAAGCGCTTGAAAGAAGTGCGAGAGAAGGCTGAGCCAAGCAGAAAGCGCTTGGAGGAAATGCGAGAGACGGATGGATGAGCCAAGCAGAAAGCGCTTGGAGGAAATGCGAGAGACAGGTGAATGAGCCAAGCAGAAAGCGCTTGAAGGAAATGCGAGAGAAGGCTGAGCCAAGCTGAAAGCGCTTGGAGGAAATGCGAGAGACGGGTGAATGAGCCAAGCAGAAAGCGCTTGGAGGAAATGCGAGAGACGGATGAATGAGCCAAGCAGAAAGCGCTTGGAGGAAATGCGAGAGATAGGTGAATTAGCCAAGCAGAAAGCGCTTGAAGGAAATGCGAGAGAAGTGTGAATGAGCGAAGCAGAAAGTGACTGGAGGAAATGAGAGAGAAATGTGAATGAGCCAAGAAGAAAGTCCTTGGAGGAAATGAGAGAGAAGGCTGAGCCAAGCAGAAAGCAATTGGAGGAAATGCGAGAGAAGGGTGAATGACCCAAGCAGAAAGCGCTTGGAGGAAATGCGAGAGATGTGTGAATGAGCCAAGCAGAAAGCGCATGGAGGAAATGCAAAAAAAGGCTGAGCCAAGCTGAAAGCGCTTGGAGGAAATGCGACAGACGGGTGAATGAGCCAAGCAGAAAGCGCTTGGAGGAAATGCGAGAGACGGATGAATGAGCCAAGCAGAAAGCGCTTGGAGGAAATGCGAGAGATAGGTGAATTAGCCAAGCAGAAAGCGCTTGAAGGAAATGCGAGAGAAGTGTGAATGAGCGAAGCAGAAAGTGATTGGAGGAAATGCGAGAGAAATGTGAATGAGCCAAGAAGAAAGTCCTTGGAGGAAATGAGAGAGAAGGCTGAGCCAAGCAGAAAGCAATTGGAGGAAATGCTAGAGAAGGGTGAATGACCCAAGCAGAAAGCGCTTGAAAGAAGTGCGAGAGAAGGCTGAGCCAAGCAGAAAGCGCTTGGAGGAAATGCGAGAGACGGATGGATGAGCCAAGCAGAAAGCGCTTGGAGGAAATGCGAGAGATAGGTGAATTAGCCAAGCAGAAAGCGCTTGAAGGAAATGCGAGAGAAGTGTGAATGAGCGAAGCCGAAAGTGATTGGAGGAAATGAGAGAGAAATGTGAATGAGCCAAGAAGAAAGTCCTTGGAGGAAATGAGAGAGAAGGCTGAGCCAAGCAGAAAGCGATTGGAGGAAATGAGAGAGAAGGGTGAATGACCCAAGCAGAAAGCGCTTGGAGGAAATGCGAGAGATGTGTGAATGAGCCAAGCAGAAAGCGCATGGAGGAAATGCAAAAAAAGGCTGAGCCAAGCTGAAAGCGCTTGGAGGAAATGCGAGAGACAGCTGAATGAGCCAAGCAGAAAGCACTTGGAGGAAATGCGAGAGACGGATGAATGAGCCAAGCAGAAAGCGCTTGGAGGAAATGCGAGAGATAGGTGAATTAGCCAAGCAGAAAGCGCTTGAAGGAAATGTGAGAGAAGTGTGAATGAGCGAAGCAGAAAGTGATTGGAGGAAATGGGAGAGAAATGTGAATGAGCCAAGAAGAAAGTCCTTGGAGGAAATGAGAGAGAAGGCTGAGCCAAGCAGAAAGCAATTGGAGGAAATGCGAGAGAAGGGTGAATGACCCAAGCAGAAAGCGCTTGAAAGAAGTGCGAGAGAAGGCTGAGCCAAGCAGAAAGCGCTTGGAAGAAATGCGAGAGAAGGCTGAGCCAAGCAGAAAGTGCTTGGAGGAAATGCGAGAGAAGGCTGAGCCAAGCAGAAAGTGCTTGGAGGAAATGCGAGAGAAGGCTGAATGAGGCAAGCAGAAAGCGCTTGAAGGAAATGTGAGAGAAGGGTGAATGAGCCAAGAAGAAAGGGCTTGGAAGAAATGCGAGAGAAGGCTGAAGCAAGCAGAAAGCGCTTGGAGGAAATGCAAGAGATGTGTCAATGACCCAAGGAGAAAGCGCTTGGAGCAAATGTGAAAGAAGGGTGAATGACCCAAGCAGAAAGCGCATGGAGGAAATGTGAGAGACATGTGAATGAGCCAAGCAGAAAGCGCTTGAAGGAAATGCGAGAGAAGGCTGAGCCAAGCAGAAAGTGATTGGAGGAAATCCGAGAGAAGGGTGAATGAGCCAAGCAGAAAGCGCTTGGAGGAAATGCGAGAGATGTGTGAATGAGCCAAGCAGAAAGCGCATGGAGGAAATGCAAAAAAAGGCTGAGCCAACCTGAAAGCGCTTGGAGGAAATGCGAGAGACGGATGAATGAGCCAAGCAGAAAGCGCTTGGAGGAAATGCGAGAGATAGGTGAATTAGCCAAGCAGAAAGCGCTTGAAGGAAATGCGAGAGAAGTGTGAATGAGCGAAGCAGAAAGTGATTGGAGGAAATGAGAGAGAAATGTGAATGAGCCAAGAAGAAAGTCCTTGGAGGAAATGAGAGAGAAGGCTGAGCCAAGCAGAAAGCAATTGGAGGAAATGCGAGAGAAGGGTGAATGACCCAAGCAGAAAGCGCTTGAAAGAAGTGCGAGAGAAGGCTGAGCCAAGCAGAAAGCGCTTGGAGGAAATGCGAGAGACGGATGGATGAGCCAAGCAGAAAGCGCTTGGAGGAAATGCGAGAGATAGGTGAATTAGCCAAGCAGAAAGCGCTTGAAGGAAATGCGAGAGAAGTGTGAATGAGCTAAGCCGAAAGTGATTGGAGGAAATGAGAGAGAAATGTGAATGAGCCAAGAAGAAAGTCCTTGGAGGAAATGAGAGAGAAGGCTGAGCCAAGCAGAAAGCGATTGGAGGAAATGCGAGAGAAGGGTGAATGACCCAAGCAGAAAGCGCTTGGAGGAAATGCGAGAGATGTGTGAATGACCCAAGCAGAAAGCGCATGGAGGAAATGCAAAAAAAGGCTGAGCCAAGCTGAAAGCGCTTGGAGGAAATGCGAGAGACGGGTGAATGAGCCAAGCAGAAAGCACTTGGAGGAAATGCGAGAGACGGAAGAATGAGCCAAGCAGAAAGCGCTTGGAGGAAATGCGAGAGATAGGTGAATTAGCCAAGCAGAAAGCGCTTGAAGGAAATGTGAGAGAAGTGTGAATGAGCGAAGCAGAAAGTGATTGGAGGAAATGGGAGAGAAATGTGAATGAGCCAAGAAGAAAGTCCTTGGAGGAAATGAGAGAGAAGGCTGAGCCAAGCAGAAAGCAATTGGAGGAAATGCGAGAGAAGGGTGAATGACCCAAGCAGAAAGCGCTTGAAAGAAGTGCGAGAGAAGGCTGAGCCAAGCAGAAAGCGCTTGGAAGAAATGCGAGAGAAGGCTGAGCCAAGCAGAAAGTGCTTGGAGGAAATGCGAGAGAAGGCTGAGCCAAGCAGAAAGTGCTTGGAGGAAATGCGAGAGAAGGCTGAATGAGGCAAGCAGAAAGCGCTTGAAGGAAATGTGAGAGAAGGGTGAATGAGCCAAGAAGAAAGGGCTTGGAAGAAATGCGAGAGAAGGCTGAAGCAAGCAGAAAGCGCTTGGAGGAAATGCAAGAGATGTGTCAATGACCCAAGGAGAAAGCGCTTGGAGCAAATGTGAAAGAAGGGTGAATGACCCAAGCAGAAAGCGCATGGAGGAAATGTGAGAGACATGTGAATGAGCCAAGCAGAAAGCGCTTGAAGGAAATGCGAGAGAAGGCTGAGCCAAGCAGAAAGTGATTGGAGGAAATGCGAGAGAAGGGTGAATGAGCCAAGCAGAAAGCGCTTGGAGGAAATGCGAGAGATGTGTGAATGAGCCAAGCAGAAAGCGCATGGAGGAAATGCAAAAAAAGGCTGAGCCAACCTGAAAGCGCTTGGAGGAAATGCGAGAGACGGATGAATGAGCCAAGCAGAAAGCGCTTGGAGGAAATGCGAGAGATAGGTGAATTAGCCAAGCAGAAAGCGCTTGAAGGAAATGCGAGAGAAGTGTGAATGAGCGAAGCAGAAAGTGATTGGAGGAAATGAGAGAGAAATGTGAATGAGCCAAGAAGAAAGTCCTTGGAGGAAATGGGAGAGAAGGCTGAGCCAAGCAGAAAGCAATTGGAGGAAATGCGAGAGAAGGGTGAATGACCCAAGCAGAAAGCGCTTGAAAGAAGTGCGAGAGAAGGCTGAGCCAAGCAGAAAGTGCTTGGAGGAAATGCGAGAGAAATGTGAATGAGCCAAGCAGAAAGCGCTTGAAAGAAGTGCGAGAGAAGGCTGAGCCAAGCAGAAAGCGCTTGGAAGAAATGCGAGAGAAGGCTGAGCCAAGCAGAAAGTGCTTGGAGGAAATGCGAGAGAAGGCTGAGCCAAGCAGAAAGTGCTTGGAGGAAATGCGAGAGAAGGCTGAATGAGGCAAGCAGAAAGCGCTTGAAGGAAATGTGAGAGAAGGGTGAATGAGCCAAGAAGAAAGCGCTTGGAAGAAATGCGAGAGAAGGCTGAAGCAAGCAGAAAGTGCTTGGAGGAAATGCGAGAGAAGGCTGAATGAGGCAAGCAGAAAGCGCTTGGAGGAAATGCAAGAGATGGGTCAATGACCCAAGGAGAAAGCGCTTGGACGAAATGCAAAAAAGTCTATCCCAAGCAGAAAACGCTTGGAAGAAATGCGAGAGAAGGGTGAATGGGCCAATAAGAAAGCGCTTGGAGGAAATACGAGAGAAGTGTGAATGACCAAGGACAAACCGCTTGGAGCAAATGTGAAAGAAGGGTGAATGACCCAAGCAGAAAGCGCATGGAGGAAATGTGAGAGACAGGTGAATGAGCGAAGCAGAAAGCGCTTGAAGGAAATGCGAGAGAAGGCTGAGCCAAGCAGAAAGCGATTGGAGGAAATGCGAGAGAAGGGTGAATGACCCAAGCAGAAAGCGCTTGGAGGAAATGCGAGAGATGTGTGAATGAACCAAGCAGAAAGCGCATGGAGGAAATGCAAAAAAAGGCTGAGCCAAGCTGAAAGCGCTTGGAGGAAATGCGAGAGACGGATGAATGAGCCAAGCAGAAAGCGCTTGGAGGAAATGCGAGAGATAGGTGAATTAGCCAAGCAGAAAGCGCTTGGAAGAAATGCGAGAGAAGGCTGAAGAAAGCAGAAAGTGCTTGGAGGAAATGCGAGAGAAGGCTGAATGAGGCAAGCAGAAAGCGCTTGGAGGAAATGCAAGAGATGTGTCAATGAGCCAAGGAGAAAGCGCTTGGACGAAATGCAAAAAAGTCTAACCCAAGAGGAAAACGCTTGGAAGAAATGCGAGAGAAGGGTGAATGGGCCAATAAGAAAGCGCTTGGAGGAAATACGAGAGAAGTGTGAATGACCAAGGACAAACCGCTTGGAGCAAATGTGAAAGAAGGGTGAATGACCCAAGCAGAAAGCGATTGGAGGAAATGCGAGAGAAGGGTGAATGACCCAAGCAGAAAGCGCTTGGAGGAAATCCGAGAGATGTGTGAATGAGCCAAGCAGAAAGCGCATGGAGGAAATGCAAAAAAAGGCTGAGCCAAGCTGAAAGCGCTTGGAGGAAATGCGAGAGACGGGTGAATGAGCCAAGCAGAAAGCGCTTGGAGGAAATGTGAGAGAAGGGTGAAGGAGCCAAGAAGAAAATGCTTGGAAGAAATGCGAGAGATGGCTGAAGCAAGCAGAAAGTGCTTGGAGGTAATGCGAGAGAAGGCTGAATGAGCCAAGCAGAAAGCGCTTGAAGGAAATGCGAGAGAAGTGTGAATGAGCCAAGCAGTAAGTCCTTAGAGGAAATGAGAGAGAAGGCTGAGCCAAGCAGAAAGCAATTGGAGGAAATGCGAGAGAAGGGTGAATGACCCAAGCAGAAAGCGCTTGGAAGAAATGCGAGAGAAGGCTGAGCCAAGCAGAAAGTGCTTGCAGGAAATGCGAGAGAAGGCTGAATGAGCCAAGAAGAAAGCGCTTGGAAGAAATGCGAGAGATGTGTGAATGAGCCAAGCAGAAAGCGCATGGAGGAAATGCAAGAAAAGGCTGAGCGAAGCTGAGAGCGCTTGGAGGAAATGCGAGAGAAGGGTGAATGAGCCAAGCAGAAAGCGCTTGGAGGAAATGCGAGAGACGGGTGAATGAGCCAAGTAGAAAGGGCTTGGAGGAAATGCAAGAGATGGGTGAATGAGCCAAGCAGAAAGCGCTTGAAGGAAATGCAAGAGAAGTGTGAATGAGCGAAGCAGAAAGTGATTGGAGGAAATGCGAGAGAAATGTGAATGAGCCAAGCAGAAAGTGCTTGGAGGAAATGCAAGAGAAGGCTGAATGAGCCAAGCAGAAAGCGCTTGAAGGAAATGTGAGAGAAGGGTGAAGGAGCCAAGAAGAAAGCGCTTGGAATAAATGCCAGAGAAGGCTGAAGCAAGCAGAAAGCGCTTGGAGGAAATGCGATGGAAGGCTGAATGAGCCAAGCAGAAAACGCTTGGAGGAAATGCAAGAAAAGTCTGAGCCAAGCTGAAAGCGCTTGGAGGAAATGCGAGAGACGGGTGAATGAGACAAGCAGAAAGCGCATGGAGGAAATGTGAGAGATAGGTGAATGAGCCAAGCGGAAACCGCTTGAAGGAAATGCGAGAGAAGTGTGAATGAGCCAAGCAGGAAGTCCTTGGAGGAAATGAGAGAGAAGGCTGAGCAAAGCAGAAAGCAATTGGAGGAAATGCGAGAGAAGGGTGAATGACCCAAGCAGAAAGCGCTTGGAAGAAGTGCGAGAGAATGCTGAGCCAAGCAGAAAACGCTTGGAAGAAATGCGAGAGAAGTGTGAATGGGCCAATAAGAAAGCGCTTGGAGGAAATACGAGAGAAGTGTGAATGACCAAGGACAAACCGCTTGGAGCAAATGTGAAAGAAGGGTGAATGACCCAAGCAGAAAGCGCATGGAGGAAATGTGAGAGACAGGTGAATGAGCCAAGCAGAAAGCGCTTGAAGGAAATGCGAGAGAAGGCTGAGCCAAGCTGAAAGCGCTTGGAGGAAATGCGAGAGACAGGTGAATGAGCCAAGCAGAAAGCGCTTGGAGGAAATGCGAGAGACGGATGAATGAGCCAAGCAGAAAGCGCTTGGAGGAAATGCGAGAGATAGGTGAATTAGCCAAGCAGAAAGCGCTTGAAGGAAATGCGAGAGAAGTGTGAATGAGCGAAGCAGAAAGTGACTGGAGGAAATGAGAGAGAAATGTGAATGAGCCAAGAAGAAAGTCCTTGGAGGAAATGAGAGAGAAGGCTGAGCCAAGCAGAAAGCAATTGGAGGAAATGCGAGAGAA
Source organism: Bothrops alternatus (assembly GCA_034064705.1). Classification (NCBI taxonomy): domain Eukaryota; kingdom Metazoa; phylum Chordata; class Lepidosauria; order Squamata; family Viperidae; genus Bothrops; species Bothrops alternatus. The sequence continues at coordinate 42,388 of JARGCV010001004.1, forward strand.
GGGTGAATGACCCAAGCAGAAAGCGCTTGGAGGAAATGCGAGAGATGTGTGAATGAGCCAAGCAGAAAGCGCATGGAGGAAATGCAAAAAAAGGCTGAGCCAAGCTGAAAGCGCTTGGAGGAAATGCGACAGACGGGTGAATGAGCCAAGCAGAAAGCGCTTGGAGGAAATGCGAGAGACGGATGAATGAGCCAAGCAGAAAGCGCTTGGAGGAAATGCGAGAGATAGGTGAATTAGCCAAGCAGAAAGCGCTTGAAGGAAATGCGAGAGAAGTGTGAATGAGCGAAGCAGAAAGTGATTGGAGGAAATGCGAGAGAAATGTGAATGAGCCAAGAAGAAAGTCCTTGGAGGAAATGAGAGAGAAGGCTGAGCCAAGCAGAAAGCAATTGGAGGAAATGCTAGAGAAGGGTGAATGACCCAAGCAGAAAGCGCTTGAAAGAAGTGCGAGAGAAGGCTGAGCCAAGCAGAAAGCGCTTGGAGGAAATGCGAGAGACGGATGGATGAGCCAAGCAGAAAGCGCTTGGAGGAAATGCGAGAGATGTGTGAATGAGCCAAGCAGAAAGCGCATGGAGGAAATGCAAAAAAAGGCTGAGCCAAGCTGAAAGCGCTTGGAGGAAATGCGACAGACGGGTGAATGAGCCAAGCAGAAAGCGCTTGGAGGAAATGCGAGAGACGGATGAATGAGCCAAGCAGAAAGCGCTTGGAGGAAATGCGAGAGATAGGTGAATTAGCCAAGCAGAAAGCGCTTGAAGGAAATGCGAGAGAAGTGTGAATGAGCGAAGCAGAAAGTGATTGGAGGAAATGCGAGAGAAATGTGAATGAGCCAAGAAGAAAGTCCTTGGAGGAAATGAGAGAGAAGGCTGAGCCAAGCAGAAAGCAATTGGAGGAAATGCTAGAGAAGGGTGAATGACCCAAGCAGAAAGCGCTTGAAAGAAGTGCGAGAGAAGGCTGAGCCAAGCAGAAAGCGCTTGGAGGAAATGCGAGAGACGGATGGATGAGCCAAGCAGAAAGCGCTTGGAGGAAATGCGAGAGATAGGTGAATTAGCCAAGCAGAAAGCGCTTGAAGGAAATGCGAGAGAAGTGTGAATGAGCGAAGCCGAAAGTGATTGGAGGAAATGAGAGAGAAATGTGAATGAGCCAAGAAGAAAGTCCTTGGAGGAAATGAGAGAGAAGGCTGAGCCAAGCAGAAAGCGATTGGAGGAAATGAGAGAGAAGGGTGAATGACCCAAGCAGAAAGCGCTTGGAGGAAATGCGAGAGATGTGTGAATGAGCCAAGCAGAAAGCGCATGGAGGAAATGCAAAAAAAGGCTGAGCCAAGCTGAAAGCGCTTGGAGGAAATGCGAGAGACAGGTGAATGAGCCAAGCAGAAAGCACTTGGAGGAAATGCGAGAGACGGATGAATGAGCCAAGCAGAAAGCGCTTGGAGGAAATGCGAGAGATAGGTGAATTAGCCAAGCAGAAAGCGCTTGAAGGAAATGTGAGAGAAGTGTGAATGAGCGAAGCAGAAAGTGATTGGAGGAAATGGGAGAGAAATGTGAATGAGCCAAGAAGAAAGTCCTTGGAGGAAATGAGAGAGAAGGCTGAGCCAAGCAGAAAGCAATTGGAGGAAATGCGAGAGAAGGGTGAATGACCCAAGCAGAAAGCGCTTGAAAGAAGTGCGAGAGAAGGCTGAGCCAAGCAGAAAGCGCTTGGAAGAAATGCGAGAGAAGGCTGAGCCAAGCAGAAAGTGCTTGGAGGAAATGCGAGAGAAGGCTGAGCCAAGCAGAAAGTGCTTGGAGGAAATGCGAGAGAAGGCTGAATGAGGCAAGCAGAAAACGCTTGAAGGAAATGTGAGAGAAGGGTGAATGAGCCAAGAAGAAAGGGCTTGGAAGAAATGCGAGAGAAGGCTGAAGCAAGCAGAAAGCGCTTGGAGGAAATGCAAGAGATGTGTCAATGACCCAAGGAGAAAGCGCTTGGAGCAAATGTGAAAGAAGGGTGAATGACCCAAGCAGAAAGCGCATGGAGGAAATGTGAGAGACATGTGAATGAGCCAAGCAGAAAGCGCTTGAAGGAAATGCGAGAGAAGGCTGAGCCAAGCAGAAAGTGATTGGAGGAAATCCGAGAGAAGGGTGAATGAGCCAAGCAGAAAGCGCTTGGAGGAAATGCGAGAGATGTGTGAATGAGCCAAGCAGAAAGCGCATGGAGGAAATGCAAAAAAAGGCTGAGCCAACCTGAAAGCGCTTGGAGGAAATGCGAGAGACGGATGAATGAGCCAAGCAGAAAGCGCTTGGAGGAAATGCGAGAGATAGGTGAATTAGCCAAGCAGAAAGCGCTTGAAGGAAATGCGAGAGAAGTGTGAATGAGCGAAGCAGAAAGTGATTGGAGGAAATGAGAGAGAAATGTGAATGAGCCAAGAAGAAAGTCCTTGGAGGAAATGGGAGAGAAGGCTGAGCCAAGCAGAAAGCAATTGGAGGAAATGCGAGAGAAGGGTGAATGACCCAAGCAGAAAGCGCTTGAAAGAAGTGCGAGAGAAGGCTGAGCCAAGCAGAAAGTGCTTGGAGGAAATGCGAGAGAAATGTGAATGAGCCAAGCAGAAAGCGCTTGAAAGAAGTGCGAGAGAAGGCTGAGCCAAGCAGAAAGCGCTTGGAAGAAATGCGAGAGAAGGCTGAGCCAAGCAGAAAGTGCTTGGAGGAAATGCGAGAGAAGGCTGAATGAGGCAAGCAGAAAGCGCTTGAAGGAAATGTGAGAGAAGGGTGAATGAGCCAAGAAGAAAGCGCTTGGAAGAAATGCGAGAGAAGGCTGAAGCAAGCAGAAAGTGCTTGGAGGAAATGCGAGAGAAGGCTGAATGAGGCAAGCAGAAAGCGCTTGGAGGAAATGCAAGAGATGGGTCAATGACCCAAGGAGAAAGCGCTTGGACGAAATGCAAAAAAGTCTATCCCAAGCAGAAAACGCTTGGAAGAAATGCGAGAGAAGGGTGAATGGGCCAATAAGAAAGCGCTTGGAGGAAATACGAGAGAAGTGTGAATGACCAAGGACAAACCGCTTGGAGCAAATGTGAAAGAAGGGTGAATGACCCAAGCAGAAAGCGCATGGAGGAAATGTGAGAGACAGGTGAATGAGCCAAGCAGAAAGCGCTTGAAGGAAATGCGAGAGAAGGCTGAGCCAAGCAGAAAGCGATTGGAGGAAATGCAAAAAAAGGCTGAGCCAAGCTGAAAGCGCTTGGAGGAAATGCGAGAGACGGATGAATGAGCCAAGCAGAAAGCGCTTGGAGGAAATGCGAGAGATAGGTGAATTAGCCAAGCAGAAAGCGCTTGAAAGAAGTGCGAGAGAAGGCTGAGCCAAGCAGAAAGTGCTTGGAGGAAATGCAAGAGAAATGTGAATGAGCCAAGGAGAAAGCGCTTGAAAGAAGTGCGAGAGAAGGCTGAGCCAAGCAGAAAGCGCTTGAAGGAAATGTGAGAGAAGGGTGAATGAGCCAAGAAGAAAGCGCTTGGAAAAAATGCGAGAGAAGGCTGAAGAAAGCAGAAAGTGCTTGGAGGAAATGCGAGAGAAGGCTGAATGAGGCAAGCAGAAAGCGCTTGGAGGAAATGCAAGAGATGTGTCAATGAGCCAAGGAGAAAGCGCTTGGACGAAATGCAAAAAAGTCTAACCCAAGAAGAAAACGCTTGGAAGAAATGCGAGAGAAGGGTGAATGGGCCAATAAGAAAGCGCTTGGAGGAAATACGAGAGAAGTGTGAATGACCAAGGACAAACCGCTTGGAGCAAATGTGAAAGAAGGGTGAATGACCCAAGCAGAAAGCGCATGGAGGAAATGTGAGAGACAGGTGAATGAGCCAAGCAGAAAGCGCTTGAAGGAAATGCGAGAGAAGGCTGAGCCAAGCAGAAAGCGATTGGAGGAAATGCGAGAGAAGGGTGAATGACCCAAGCAGAAAGCGCTTGGAGGAAATCCGAGAGATGTGTGAATGAGCCAAGCAGAAAGCGCATGGAGGAAATGCAAAAAAAGGCTGAGCCAAGCTGAAAGCGCTTGGAGGAAATGCGAGAGACGGGTGAATGAGCCAAGCAGAAAGCGCTTGGAGGAAATGTGAGAGAAGGGTGAAGGAGCCAAGAAGAAAATGCTTGGAAGAAATGCGAGAGATGGCTGAAGCAAGCAGAAAGTGCTTGGAGGTAATGCGAGAGAAGGCTGAATGAGCCAAGCAGAAAGCGCTTGAAGGAAATGCGAGAGAAGTGTGAATGAGCCAAGCAGTAAGTCCTTAGAGGAAATGAGAGAGAAGGCTGAGCCAAGCAGAAAGCAATTGGAGGAAATGCGAGAGAAGGGTGAATGACCCAAGCAGAAAGCGCTTGGAAGAAATGCGAGAGAAGGCTGAGCCAAGCAGAAAGTGCTTGCAGGAAATGCGAGAGAAGGCTGAATGAGCCAAGAAGAAAGCGCTTGGAAGAAATGCGAGAGATGTGTGAATGAGCCAAGCAGAAAGCGCATGGAGGAAATGCAAGAAAAGGCTGAGCGAAGCTGAGAGCGCTTGGAGGAAATGCGAGAGAAGGGTGAATGAGCCAAGCAGAAAGCGCTTGGAGGAAATGCGAGAGATAGGTGAATTAGCCAAGCAGAAAGCGCTTGAAAGAAGTGCGAGAGAAGGCTGAGCCAAGCAGAAAGTGCTTGGAGGAAATGCAAGAGAAATGTGAATGAGCCAAGGAGAAAGCGCTTGAAAGAAGTGCGAGAGAAGGCTGAGCCAAGCAGAAAGCGCTTGAAGGAAATGTGAGAGAAGGGTGAATGAGCCAAGAAGAAAGCGCTTGGAAAAAATGCGAGAGAAGGCTGAAGCAAGCAGAAAGTGCTTGGAGGAAATGCGAGAGAAGGCTGAATGAGGCAAGCAGAAAGCGCTTGGAGGAAATGCAAGAGATGGGTCAATGACCCAAGGAGAAAGCGCTTGGACGAAATGCAAAAAAGTCTATCCCAAGCAGAAAACGCTTGGAAGAAATGCGAGAGAAGGGTGAATGGGCCAATAAGAAAGCGCTTGGAGGAAATACGAGAGAAGTGTGAATGACCAAGGACAAACCGCTTGGAGCAAATGTGAAAGAAGGGTGAATGACCCAAGCAGAAAGCGCATGGAGGAAATGTGAGAGACAAGTGAATGAGCCAAGCAGAAAGCGCTTGAAGGAAATGCGAGAGAAGGCTGAGCCAAGCAGAAAGCGATTGGAGGAAATGCAAAAAAAGGCTGAGCCAAGCTGAAAGCGCTTGGAGGAAATGCGAGAGACGGATGAATGAGCCAAGCAGAAAGCGCTTGGAGGAAATGCGAGAGATAGGTGAATTAGCCAAGCAGAAAGCGCTTGAAAGAAGTGCGAGAGAAGGCTGAGCCAAGCAGAAAGTGCTTGGAGGAAATGCAAGAGAAATGTGAATGAGCCAAGGAGAAAGCGCTTGAAAGAAGTGCGAGAGAAGGCTGAGCCAAGCAGAAAGCGCTTGAAGGAAATGTGAGAGAAGGGTGAATGAGCCAAGAAGAAAGCGCTTGGAAAAAATGCGAGAGAAGGCTGAAGAAAGCAGAAAGTGCTTGGAGGAAATGCGAGAGAAGGCTGAATGAGGCAAGCAGAAAGCGCTTGGAGGAAATGCAAGAGATGTGTCAATGAGCCAAGGAGAAAGCGCTTGGACGAAATGCAAAAAAGTCTAACCCAAGAAGAAAACGCTTGGAAGAAATGCGAGAGAAGGGTGAATGGGCCAATAAGAAAGCGCTTGGAGGAAATACGAGAGAAGTGTGAATGACCAAGGACAAACCGCTTGGAGCAAATGTGAAAGAAGGGTGAATGACCCAAGCAGAAAGCGCATGGAGGAAATGTGAGAGACAGGTGAATGAGCCAAGCAGAAAGCGCTTGAAGGAAATGCGAGAGAAGGCTGAGCCAAGCAGAAAGCGATTGGAGGAAATGCGAGAGAAGGGTGAATGACCCAAGCAGAAAGCGCTTGGAGGAAATCCGAGAGATGTGTGAATGAGCCAAGCAGAAAGCGCATGGAGGAAATGCAAAAAAAGGCTGAGCCAAGCTGAAAGCGCTTGGAGGAAATGCGAGAGACGGGTGAATGAGCCAAGCAGAAAGCGCTTGGAGGAAATGTGAGAGAAGGGTGAAGGAGCCAAGAAGAAAATGCTTGGAAGAAATGCGAGAGATGGCTGAAGCAAGCAGAAAGTGCTTGGAGGTAATGCGAGAGAAGGCTGAATGAGCCAAGCAGAAAGCGCTTGAAGGAAATGCGAGAGAAGTGTGAATGAGCCAAGCAGTAAGTCCTTAGAGGAAATGAGAGAGAAGGCTGAGCCAAGCAGAAAGCAATTGGAGGAAATGCGAGAGAAGGGTGAATGACCCAAGCAGAAAGCGCTTGGAAGAAATGCGAGAGAAGGCTGAGCCAAGCAGAAAGTGCTTGCAGGAAATGCGAGAGAAGGCTGAATGAGCCAAGAAGAAAGCGCTTGGAAGAAATGCGAGAGATGTGTGAATGAGCCAAGCAGAAAGCGCATGGAGGAAATGCAAGAAAAGGCTGAGCGAAGCTGAGAGCGCTTGGAGGAAATGCGAGAGAAGGGTGAATGAGCCAAGCAGAAAGCGCTTGGAGGAAATGCGAGAGACGGGTGAATGAGCCAAGTAGAAAGGGCTTGGAGGAAATGCAAGAGATGGGTGAATGAGCCAAGCAGAAAGCGCTTGAAGGAAATGCAAGAGAAGTGTGAATGAGCGAAGCAGAAAGTGATTGGAGGAAATGCGAGAGAAATGTGAATGAGCCAAGCAGAAAGTGCTTGGAGGAAATGCAAGAGAAGGCTGAATGAGCCAAGCAGAAAGCGCTTGAAGGAAATGTGAGAGAAGGGTGAAGGAGCCAAGAAGAAAGCGCTTGGAATAAATGCCAGAGAAGGCTGAAGCAAGCAGAAAGCGCTTGGAGGAAATGCGATGGAAGGCTGAATGAGCCAAGCAGAAAACGCTTGGAGGAAATGCAAGAAAAGTCTGAGCCAAGCTGAAAGCGCTTGGAGGAAATGTGAGAGATAGGTGAATGAGCCAAGCGGAAACCGCTTGAAGGAAATGCGAGAGAAGTGTGAATGAGCCAAGCAGGAAGTCCTTGGAGGAAATGAGAGAGAAGGCTGAGCAAAGCAGAAAGCAATTGGAGGAAATGCGAGAGAAGGGTGAATGACCCAAGCAGAAAGCGCTTGGAAGAAGTGCGAGAGAATGCTGAGCCAAGCAGAAAGTGCTTGGAGGAAATGCGAGAGAAGGGTGAATGAGCCAAGCAGAAAGCGCTTGGAGGAAATGCGAAAGACGGGTGAATGAGCCAAGCAGAAAGCACTTGGAGGAAATGCAAGACACGGGTGAATGAGCCAAGCAGAAAGCTCTTGAAGGAAATGCAAGAGAAGTGTGAATGAGCGAAGCAGAAAGTGATTAGAGGAAATGCGAGAGAAATGTGAATGTGCCAAGCAGAAAGTCCTTGGAGGAAATGTGAGAGAAGGCTGAATGAACCAAGCAAAAAGCACTTGAAGGAAATGAGAGAGAAGGCTGAGCCAAGCAGAAAGCAATTGGAGGAAATGCGAGAGACGGGTGAATGAGCCAAGCAGAAAGTGATTGGTGGAAATGCGAGAGAAATGTGAATGAGCCAAGCAGAAAGCAATTGGAGGAAATGCGAGAGACGGGTGAATGAGCCAAGCAGAAAGTGATTGGTGGAAATGCGAGAGAAATGTGAATGAGCCAAGCAGAAAGTCCTTGGAGGAAATGAGAGAGAAGGCTGAGCCAAGCAGAAAGCGCTTGGAAGAAATGCGAGAGAAGGCTGAAGCAAGCAGAAAGTGCTTGGAGGAAATGCGAGAGAAGGCTAAATGAGCCAAGCAGAAAGCGCTTGGAGGAAATGCAAGAGATGTGTCAATGACCCAAGGAAAAAGCGCATGGACGAAATGCAAAAAAAGGCTAACCCAAGCAGAAAACACTTGGAAGAAATGCGAGAGAAGTGTGAATGAGCCAAGGACAAACCGCTTGGAGGAAATGCGAGAGACGGGTGAATGAGCCAAGCAGAAAGCAATTGGAGGAAATGCGAGAGACGGCTGAATGAGCCAAGCAGAAAGTGATTGGTGGAAATGCGAGAGAAATGTGAATGAGCCAAGCAGAAAGTCCTTGGAGGAAATGAGAGAGAAGGCTGAGCCAAGCAGAAAGTGCTTGGAGGAAATGCGAGAGACGGGTGAATGAGCGAAGCTGAAAGCGCTTGGAGGAAATGCGAGAGAAGGGTGAATGAGCCAAGAAGAAAGCGCTTGGAGGAAATGCGAGAGACGGGTGAATGAGCCAAGCAGAATGCGCTTGGAGGAAATGCGAGAGATAGGTGAATTAGCGAAACAGAAAGCGCTTGAAGGAAATGCGAGAGAAGTGTGAATGAGCGAAGCAGAAAGTGATGGGAGGAAATGAGAGAGAAATGTGAATGAGCCAAGCAGAAAGTCCTTGGAGGAAATGAGAGAGAAGGCTGAGCCAAGCAGAAAGCAATTGGAGGAAATGTGATAGAAGGCTGAATGAGCCAAGCAGAAAGCGCATGGAGGAACTGCAAGAAAAGGCTGACCCAAGCAGAAAGTGCTTGGAGGTAATGCGATAGAAGGCTGAATGAGCCAAGCAGAAAGCGCTTGGAGGAAATGCGAGAGATGTGTGAATGAGCCAAGCAGAAAGCGCATGGAGGAAATGCAAGAAAAGGCTGAGCCAAGCTGAAAGCGCTTGGAGGAAATGCGAGAGACGGGTGAATGAGCCAAGCAGAAAGCCCTTGGAGGAAATGCGAGAGACTGGTGAATGAGCCAAGCAGAAAGCGCTTGGAGGAAATGGGAGAGATAGGTGAATGAGTGAAGCAGAAAGTGATTGGAGGAAATGCGAGAGAAGGCTGAATGAGCCAAGCAGAAAGCGCTTGAAGGAAATGTGAGAGAAGGGTGAATGAGCCAAGAAGAAAGCGCTTGGAAGAAATGCGAGAGAAGGCTGAAGCAAGCAGAAAGTGCTTGGAGGAAATGCGAGAGAAGGCTAAATGAGCCAAGCAGAAAGCGCTTGGAGGAAATGCAAGAGATGTGTCAATGACCCAAGGAAAAAGCGCATGGACGAAATGCAAAAAAAGGCTAACCCAAGCAGAAAACACTTGGAAGAAATGCGAGAGAAGTGTGAATGAGCCAAGGACAAACCGCTTGGAGGAAATGCGAGAGACGGGTGAATGAGCCAAGCAGAAAGCAATTGGAGGAAATGCGAGAGACGGGTGAATGAGCCAAGCAGAAAGTGATTGGTGGAAATGCGAGAGAAATGTGAATGAGCCAAGCAGAAAGTCCTTGGAGGAAATGAGAGAGAAGGCTGAGCCAAGCAGAAAGTGCTTGGAGGAAATGCGAGAGACGGGTGAATGAGCGAAGCTGAAAGCGCTTGGAGGAAATGCGAGAGAAGGGTGAATGAGCCAAGAAGAAAGCGCTTGGAGGAAATGCGAGAGACGGGTGAATGAGCCAAGCAGAATGCGCTTGGAGGAAATGCGAGAGATAGGTGAATTAGCGAAACAGAAAGCGCTTGAAGGAAATGCGAGAGAAGTGTGAATGAGCGAAGCAGAAAGTGATGGGAGGAAATGAGAGAGAAATGTGAATGAGCCAAGCAGAAAGTCCTTGGAGGAAATGAGAGAGAAGGCTGAGCCAAGCAGAAAGCAATTGGAGGAAATGTGATAGAAGGCTGAATGAGCCAAGCAGAAAGCGCATGGAGGAACTGCAAGAAAAGGCTGACCCAAGCAGAAAGTGCTTGGAGGTAATGCGATAGAAGGCTGAATGAGCCAAGCAGAAAGCGCTTGGAGGAAATGCGAGAGATGTGTGAATGAGCCAAGCAGAAAGCGCATGGAGGAAATGCAAGAAAAGGCTGAGCCAAGCTGAAAGCGCTTGGAGGAAATGCGAGAGACGGGTGAATGAGCCAAGCAGAAAGCCCTTGGAGGAAATGCGAGAGACTGGTGAATGAGCCAAGCAGAAAGCGCTTGGAGGAAATGCGAGAGATAGGTGAATGAGTGAAGCAGAAAGTGATTGGAGGAAATGCGAGAGAAGGCTGAATGAGCCAAGCAGAAAGCGCTTGAAGGAAATGTGAGAGAAGGGTGAATGAGCCAAGAAGAAAGCGCTTGGAAGAAATGCGAGAGAAGGCTGAAGCAAGCAGAAAGTGCTTGGAGGAAATGCGAGAGAAGGCTAAATGAGCCAAGCAGAAAGCGCTTGGAGGAAATGCAAGAGATGTGTCAATGACCCAAGGAAAAAGCGCATGGACGAAATGCAAAAAAAGGCTAACCCAAGCAGAAAACACTTGGAAGAAATGCGAGAGAAGTGTGAATGAGCCAAGGACAAACCGCTTGGAGGAAATGCGAGAGACGGGTGAATGAGCCAAGCAGAAAGCAATTGGAGGAAATGCGAGAGACGGGTGAATGAGCCAAGCAGAAAGTGATTGGTGGAAATGCGAGAGAAATGTGAATGAGCCAAGCAGAAAGTCCTTGGAGGAAATGAGAGAGAAGGCTGAGCCAAGCAGAAAGTGCTTGGAGGAAATGCGAGAGACGGGTGAATGAGCGAAGCTGAAAGCGCTTGGAGGAAATGCGAGAGAAGGGTGAATGAGCCAAGAAGAAAGCGCTTGGAGGAAATGCGAGAGACGGGTGAATGAGCCAAGCAGAATGCGCTTGGAGGAAATGCGAGAGATAGGTGAATTAGCGAAACAGAAAGCGCTTGAAGGAAATGCGAGAGAAGTATGAATGAGCGAAGCAGAAAGTGATGGGAGGAAATGAGAGAGAAATGTGAATGAGCCAAGCAGAAAGTCCTTGGAGGAAATGAGAGAGAAGGCTGAGCCAAGCAGAAAGCAATTGGAGGAAATGTGATAGAAGGCTGAATGAGCCAAGCAGAAAGCGCATGGAGGAACTGCAAGAAAAGGCTGACCCAAGCAGAAAGTGCTTGGAGGTAATGCGATAGAAGGCTGAATGAGCCAAGCAGAAAGCGCTTGGAGGAAATGCGAGAGATGTGTGAATGAGCCAAGCAGAAAGCGCATGGAGGAAATGCAAGAAAAGGTTGAGCCAAGCTGAAAGCGCTTGGAGGAAATGCGACAGACGGGTGAATGAGCCAAGCAGAAAGCCCTTGGAGGAAATGCGAGAGACTGGTGAATGAGCCAAGCAGAAAGCGCTTGGAGGAAATGCGAGAGATAGGTGAATGAGTGAAGCAGAAAGTGATTGGAGGAAATGCGAGAGAAGGCTGAATGAGCCAAGCAGAAAGCGCTTGAAGGAAATGTGAGAGAAGGGTGAATGAGCCAAGAAGAAAGCGCTTGGAAGAAATGCGAGAGAAGGCTGAAGCAAGCAGAAAGTGCTTGGAGGAAATGCGAGAGAAGGCTAAATGAGCCAAGCAGAAAGCGCTTGGAGGAAATGCAAGAGATGTGTCAATGACCCAAGGAAAAAGCGCATGGACGAAATGCAAAAAAAGGCTAACCCAAGCAGAAAACGCTTGGAAGAAATGCGAGAGAAGTGTGAATGAGCCAAGGACAAACCGCTTGGAGGAAATGCGAGAGACGGGTGAATGAGCCAAGCAGAAAGCGCTTGGAGGAAATGCAAGAGACGGGTGAATGAGTCAAGCAGAAAGCGCTTGAAGGAAATGCAAGAGAAGTGTGAATGAGCGAAGCAGAAAGTGATTAGAGGAAATGCGAGAGAAATGTGAATGTGCCAAGCAGAAAGTCCTTGGAAGAAATGTGGGAGAAGGCTGAATGAACCAAGCAGAAAGCACTTGAAGGAAATGAGAGAGAAGGCTGAGCCAAGCAGAAACCAATTGGAGGAAATGCGAGAGAAGGGTGAATGACCCAAGCAGAAAGTGCTTGGAAGAAGTGCGAGAGAAGGCTGAGCCAAGCAGAAAGGGCTTGGAGGAAATGTGAGAGAAGGCTGAATGAACCAAGCAGAAAGCACTTGGAGGAAATGAGAGAGAAGGCTGAGCCAAGCAGAAAGCAGTTGGAGGAAATGTGAGAGAAGGGTGAATGACCCAAGCAGAAAGCGCTTGGAGGTAATGCGATAGAAGGCTGAATGAGCCAAGCAGCAAGCGCTTGGAGGAAATGCGAGAGATGTGTGAATGAGCCCAGCAGAAAGCGCATGTAGGAAATGCAAGAAAAGGCTGAGCCAAGCTGAAAGCGCTTGGAGGGAATGCGAGAGACGGGTGAATGAGCCAAGCAGAAAGCCCTTGGAGGAAATGCGAGAGACAGGTGAATTAGCCAAGCAGAAAGTCATTAAAGGAAATGAGAGAGAAGGCTGAGCCAAGGGGAAAGCAATTGGAGGAAATGCGAGAGAAGGGTGATTGACCAAAGCAGAAAGCGCTTGGAAGAAGTGCGAGAGAAGGCTGAATGAGCCAAGCAGAAAGCGATTGAGGGAAATGTGAGAGAAGGGTGAATGACCCAAGGAGAAAGCGCATGGACGAAATGCAAAAAAAGGCTAACCCAAGCAGAAAACCCTTGGAAGAAATGCGAGAGAAGGGTGAATGGGCCAATAAGAAAGCGATTGGAGGAAATACGAGAGAAGTGTGAATGAGCCAAGGACAAACCGCTTGGAGCAAATGTGAAAGAAGGGTGAATGACCCAAGCAGAAAGCGCATGGAGGAAATGCGAGAGACAGGTGAATGAGCCAAGCAGAAAGCAATTGGAAGAAGTGCGAGAGAAGGCTGAGCCAAGCAGAAAGTGCTTGAAGGAAATGCGAGAGAAGTGTGAATGAGCCAAGGAGAAAGTCCTTGGAGGAAATGCGAGAGACAGGTGAATTAGCCAAGAAGAAAGCGCTTGAAGGAAATGCGAGAGAAGTGTGAATTAGCGAAGCAGAAAGTGATTGGAGGAAATGCGAGAGAAATGTGAATGAGGCAAGCAGAAAGTCCTTGGAGGAAATGAGAGAGAAGGCTGAGCCAAGTAGAAAGCAATTGGAGGAAATGCGAGAGAAGGGTGAATGACCCAAGCAGAAATCGCTTGGAAGAAGTGCGAGAGAAGGCTGAGCCAAGCAGAAAGTGCTTGGAGGAAATGCGAGAGAAGGCTGAATGAGCCAAGCAGAAAGCGCTTGAATGAAATGTGAGAGAAGGGTGAAGGAGCCAAGAAGAAAACGCTTGGAAGAAATGCGAGAGAAGGCTGAAGCAAGCAGAAAGTGCTTGGAGGAAATGCAAGAGATGTATCAATGACCCAAGGAGAAAGCGCATGGACGAAATGCAAAAAAAGGCTAACCCAAGCAGAAAACGCTTGGAAGAAATGCGAGAGAAGGCTGAATGAGCCAAGCAGAAAGCGCTTGGAAGAAATGCGAGAGATGTGTGAATGAGCCAAGCAGAAAGTGCATGGAGGAAATGCAAGAAAAGGCTGAGCGAAGCTGAGAGCGCTTGGAGGAAATGCGAGAGAAGGGTGAATGAGCCAAGCAGAAAGCGCTTGGAGGAAATGCGAGAGACGGGTGAATGAGCCAAGCAGAAAGCGCTTGAAGGAAATGCAAGAGGAGTGTGAATGAGCCAAGGACAAACCGCTTGGAGCAAATGTGAAAGAGGGGTGAATGACCCAAGCAGAAAGCGCTTGGAGGAAATGCGAGAGAAGGCTGAATGAGCCAAGCAGAAAGCGCTTGGAAGAAATGCGAGAGATGTTTGAATGAGCCAAGCAGAAAGTGCATGGAGGAAATGCAAGAAAAGGCTGAGCGAAGCTGAGAGCGCTTGGAGGAAATGCGAGAGAAGGGTGAATGAGCCAAGCAGAAAGCACTTGGAGGAAATGCGAGAGACAGGTGAATGAGCCAAGCAGAAAGCGCTTGAAGGAAATGCAAGAGAAGTGTGAATGAGCGAAGCAGAAAGTGCTTGGAGGAAATGCGAGAGAAATGTGAATGAGCCAAGCAGAAAGCGCTTGAAGGAAATGTGAGAGAAGGGTGAAGGAGCCAAGAAGAAAGCGCTTGGAAGAAATGCGAGAGAAGGCTGAAGCAAGCAGAAAGCGCTTGGAGGAAATGCGAGAGACGGGTGAATAAGCCAAGCAGAAAGCGCTTGGAGGAAATGCGATGGAAGGCTGAATGAGCCAAGCAGAAAGTGCTTGGAGGAAATGCAAGAAAAGTCTGAGCCAAGCTGAAAGCGCTTGGAGGAAATGCGAGAGACGGGTGAATGAGCCAAGCAGAAAGCGCATGGAGGAAATGTGAGAGACAGGTGAATGAGCCAAGTGGAAAGCGCTTGAAGGAAATGCGAGAGAAGTGTAAATGAGCCAAGCAGGAAGTCCTTGGAGGAAATGAGAGAGAAATGTGAATGAGCCAAGCAGGAAGTCCTTGGAGGAAATGAGAGAGAAGGCTGAGCCAAGCAGAAAGCAATTGGAGGAAATGCGAGAGAAGGGTGAATGACCCAAGCAGAAAGCGCTTGGAAGAAGTGCGAGAGAAGGCTGAGCCAAGCAGAAAGTGCTTGGAGGAAATGCGAGAGAAGGCTGAATGAGCCAAGCAGAAAGCGCTTGGAAGAAATGCGAGAGATGTTTGAATGAGCCAAGCAGAAAGCGCATGGAGGAAATGCAAGAAAAGGCTGAGCCAAGCTGAAAGCGCTTGGAGGAAATGCGAGAGAACGGTGAATGAGCCAAGCAGAAAACGCTTGGAGGAAATGCGAGAGACGGGTGAATGAGCCAAGCAGAAAGCGCTTGGAGGAAATGCAAGACACGGGTGAATGAGCCAAGCAGAAAGCGCTTGAAGGAAATGCAAGAGAAGTGTGAATGAGCGAAGCAGAAAGTGATTAGAGGAAATGCGAGAGAAATGTGAATGTGCCAAGCAGAAAGCACTTGAAGGAAATGAGAGAGAAGGCTGAGCCAAGCAGAAAGCAATTGGAGGAAATGCGAGAGAAGGGTGAATGAGGCAAGCAGAAAGCGCTTGGAGGAAAGTCGAGAGAACTGTGAATGAGCCAAGCAGAAAGCGCATGGAGGAAATGCAAGAAAAGGCTGACCCAAGCAGAAACTGCTGGAAGGTAATGCAATAGAAGGCTGAATGAGCCAAGAAGAAAGCGCTTGGAGGAAATGCGAGAGATGTGTGAATGAGCCAAGCAGAAAGCGCTTGGAAGAAATTCGAGAGAAGGCTGAAGCAAGCAGAAAGTGCTTGGAGGAAATGCGAGAGATGTGTGAATGAGCCAATCAGAAAGCGCATGGAGGAAATGCAAGAAAAGGCTGACCCAAGCAGAAAGTGCTTGGAGGTAATGCGATAGAAGGCTGAATGAGCCAAGCAGGAAGCGCATGGAGGAAATGCAAGAAAAGGCTGAGCCAAGCTGAAAGCGCTTGGAGGAAATGCGAAAGACGGGTGAATGAGCCAACCAGAAAGCGCTTGGAGGAAGTGCGAGAGACGGGTGAATGAGCCAAGCAGAAAGCGCTTGGAGGAAATGCAAGAGACGGGTGAATGAGCCAAGCAGAAAGCGCTTGAAGGAAATGCAAGAGAAGTGTGAATGAGCGAAGCAGAAAGTGATTAGAGGAAATGCAAGAGAAATGTGAATGTGCCAAGCAGAAAGTCCTTGGAGGAAATGTGAGAGAAGGCTGAATGAACCAAGCAGAAAGCACTTGAAGGAAATGAGACAGAAGGCTGAGCCAAGCAGAAAGCAATTGGAGGAAATGCGAGAGAAGGGTGAATGACCCAAGCAGAAAGTGCTTGGAAGAAGTGGGAGAGAAGGCTGAGCCAAGCAGAAAGTGCTTGGAGGAAATGTGAGAGAAGGCTGAATGAACCAAGCAGAAAGCACTTGGAGGAAATGAGAGAGAAGGCTGAGCCAAGCAGAAAGCAGTTGGAGGAAATGCGAGAGAAGGGTGAATGACCCAAGCAGAAAGCGCTTGGAAAAAGTGCGAGAGAAGGCTGACCCAAGCAGAAAGTGCTTGGAGGTAATGCGATAGAAGGCTGAATGAGCCAAGCAGAAAGTGCTTGGAGGAAATGCGAGAGATGTGTGAATGAGCCTAGCAGAAAGTGCATGTAGGAAATGCAAGAAAATGCTGAGCCAAGCTGAAAGCGCTTGGAGGAAATGAGAGAGAAGGCTGAGCCAAGGAGAAAGCAATTGGAGGAAATGCGAGAGAAGGGTGATTGACCCAAGCAGAAAGAACTTGGAAGAAGTGCGAGGGAACGCTGAGGCAAGCAGAAAGTGCTTGGAGGAAATGCGAGAGAAGGCTGAATGAGCCAAGGAGAAAGTACTTGAAGGAAATGTGAGAGAAGGCTGAATGGGCCAATAAGAAAGTTCTTGGAGGTAATGCGAGAGACGGTGAATGAGCCAAGAAGGAAGCACTTGGAGGAAATACGAGAGAAGTGTGAATGACCCAAGAAGAAAGCGCATGGATGAAATACAAGAGAAGGCTGAGCCAAGCAGCAAGCACCAGGAGGAAATGCGAGACAAGGGATAATGAGCCAAGTAGAAAGCGCTTGGAGGAAATGCGAGAGAAGGCTGAGACAAGCAGAAAGTCCTTGGAGGAAATGCGAGAGAAGTGTCAATGAGTCCAGGAAAAAGCGCTTGGAGGAAATGTGAGAGAAGGGTGAATGAGCCAAGCAGAAAGCGCATGGAAGAATTAAGAGAAGGGTGAATTAGCTAAGCAGAAAGCGCTAGAAGGAAATGCGAGAGAAGTGTGAATGAGTGAAGCAGAAAGTGATTGGAGGAAATGCGAGAGAAATGTGAATGAGCCAAGAAGAAAGTCCTTGGAGGAAATGAGAGAAAAGGCTGAGGCAAGCAGAAAGTGATTGGAGGAAATGCGAGAGAAATGTGAATGAGCCAAACAGAAAGCGCTTCGAGGAAATGCGAGAGAAGGCTGAGAGAAGCAGAAAGTGCTTGGAGGAAATGCGAGAGAAGTGTGAATGAGCCGAGGAGAAAGCGCTTGGAGGAAATGTGAGAGAAGTGTGAATGAGCCAAGAAGAAAGCGCTTGGAAGAAATGCGAGAGAATCCTGAGCGAAGCAGAAAGTGCTCGGAGGAAATGCGAGAGAAGTGTGAATGAGCCAAGGAGAAAGCGCTTGGAGGAAATGTGAGAGAAGTGTGAATGAGCCAAGAAGAAAGCGCTTGGAAGAAATGCGAGAGAAGGCTGAGCGAAGCAGAAAGTGCTCGGAGGAAATGCGAGAGAAGTGTGAATGAGCCAAGGAGAAAGCGCTTGGAGGAAATGTGAGAGAAGTGTGAATGAGCCAAGAAGAAAGCGCTTGGAAGAAATGCGAGAGAAGGCTGAGCGAAGCAGAAAGTGCTCGGAGGAAATGCGAGAGAAGGCCGAATGAGCCCAGCAGAAAGCGCTTGGAGGAAATGCAAGAGATGTGTGAATGAGCCAAGGAGAAAGCGCATGGAGGACATGCAAGAAAAGACTAAGCCAAGCAGAAAGCGCTTGGAAGAAATGCGAGAGAAGGGTGAATGAACCAAGCTGAAAGCGCTTGGAGGAAATGCGAGAGACAGATGAATGAGCCAAGCAGAAAGCGCTTGGAAGAAGTGCGAGAGAAGGCTGAGCCAAGCAGAAAGTGCTTGGAGGAAATGCGAGAGAAGGCTGACCCAAGCAGAAAGTGCTTGGAGGTAATGCGATAGAAGGCTGAATGAGCCAAGCAGAAAGCGCATGGAGGAAATGCAAAAAAAGGCTGAGCCAAGCTGAAAGCGCTTGGAGCATATGTGAGAGACGGGTGAATGAGCCAAGCAGAAAGCGCTTGGAGGAAATGCGAGAGAAGGCTGAATGATCCAAGCAGAAAGCGCTTGGAGGAAATGCAAGGAAAGGCTGACCCAAGCAGAAAGTGCTTGGAGGCAACGCGATAGAAGGCTTAGCCTAGAAAAAAGCCCTTGGAGGAAATGCGAAAGAAGGCTCAATGGGCCAAGCAGAAAGCGCTTGGAGGTAATGCGAGAGAAGGCTGAGCCAAGAAGGAAGCACTTGGAGGAAATACGAGAGAAGTGTGAATGACCCAAGAAGAAAGCGCATGGATGAAATACAAGAGAAGGGTGAGCCAAGCAGCAAGCACCAGGAGGAAATGCGAGACAAGGGATAATGAGCCAAGTAGAAAGCGCTTGGAGGAAATGCGAGAGAAGGCTGAGACAAGCAGAAAGTCCTTGGAGGAAATGCGAGAGAAGTGTCAATGAGTCCAGGAAAAAGCGCTTGGAGGAAATGCGAGAGAAATGTGAATGAGCCAAGAAGAAAGTCCTTGGAGGAAATGAGAGAAAAGGCTGAGGCAAGCAGAAAGTGATTGGAGGAAATGCGAGAGAAATGTGAATGAGCCAAACAGAAAGCGCTTGGAGGAAATGCGAGAGAAGGCTGAGAGAAGCAGAAAGTGCTTGGAGGAAATGCGAGAGAAGTGTGAATGAGCCGAGGAGAAAGCGCTTGGAGGAAATGTGAGAGAAGTGTGAATGAGCCAAGAAGAAAGCGCTTGGAAGAAATGCGAGAGAATCCTGAGCGAAGCAGAAAGTGCTCGGAGGAAATGCGAGAGAAGTGTGAATGAGCCAAGGAGAAAGCGCTTGGAGGAAATGTGAGAGAAGTGTGAATGAGCCAAGAAGAAAGCGCTTGGAAGAAATGCGAGAGAAGGCTGAGCGAAGCAGAAAGTGCTCGGAGGAAATGCGAGAGAAGTGTGAATGAGCCAAGGAGAAAGCGCTTGGAGGAAATGTGAGAGAAGTGTGAATGAGCCAAGAAGAAAGCGCTTGGAAGAAATGCGAGAGAAGGCTGAGCGAAGCAGAAAGTGCTCGGAGGAAATGCGAGAGAAGGCCGAATGAGCCCAGCAGAAAGCGCTTGGAGGAAATGCAAGAGATGTGTGAATGAGCCAAGAAGAAAGCGCTTGGAAGAAATGCGAGAGAATCCTGAGCGAAGCAGAAAGTGCTCGGAGGAAATGCGAGAGAAGTGTGAATGAGCCAAGGAGAAAGCGCTTGGAGGAAATGTGAGAGAAGTGTGAATGAGCCAAGAAGAAAGCGCTTGGAAGAAATGCGAGAGAAGGCTGAGCGAAGCAGAAAGTGCTCGGAGGAAATGCGAGAGAAGTGTGAATGAGCCAAGGAGAAAGCGCTTGGAGGAAATGTGAGAGAAGTGTGAATGAGCCAAGAAGAAAGCGCTTGGAAGAAATGCGAGAGAAGGCTGAGCGAAGCAGAAAGTGCTCGGAGGAAATGCGAGAGAAGGCCGAATGAGCCCAGCAGAAAGCGCTTGGAGGAAATGCAAGAGATGTGTGAATGAGCCAAGGAGAAAGCGCATGGAGGACATGCAAGAAAAGACTAAGCCAAGCAGAAAGCGCTTGGAAGAAATGCGAGAGAAGGGTGAATGAACCAAGCTGAAAGCGCTTGGAGGAAATGCGAGAGACAGATGAATGAGCCAAGCAGAAAGCGCTTGGAAGAAGTGCGAGAGAAGGCTGAGCCAAGCAGAAAGTGCTTGGAGGAAATGCGAGAGAAGGCTGACCCAAGCAGAAAATGCTTGGAGGTAATGCGATAGAAGGCTGAATGAGCCAAGCAGAAAGCGCATGGAGGAAATGCAAAAAAAGGCTGAGCCAAGCTGAAAGCGCTTGGAGCATATGTGAGAGACGGGTGAATGAGCCAAGCAGAAAGCGCTTGGAGGAAATGCGAGAGAAGGCTGAATAATCCAAGCAGAAAGCGCTTGGAGGAAATGCAAGGAAAGGCTGACCCAAGCAGAAAGTGCTTGGAGGCAACGCGATAGAAGGCTTAGCCTAGAAAAAGCCCTTGGAGGAAATGCGAAAGAAGGCTCAATGGGCCAAGCAGAAATCGCTTGGAGGTAATGCGAGAGAAGGCTGAGCCAAGAAGGAAGCACTTGGAGGAAATACGAGAGAAGTGTGAATGACCCAAGAAGAAAGCGCATGGATGAAATACAAGAGAAGGGTGAGCCAAGCAGCAAGCACCAGGAGGAAATGCGAGACAAGGGATAATGAGCCAAGTAGAAAGCGCTTGGAGGAAATGCGAGAGAAGGCTGAGACAAGCAGAAAGTCCTTGGAGGAAATGCGAGAGAAGTGTCAATGAGTCCAGGAAAAAGCGCTTGGAGGAAATGTGAGAGAAGGGTGAATGAGCCAAGCAGAAAGCGCATGGAAGAAATGCAAGAGAAGGGTGAATTAGCTAAGCAGAAAGCGCTAGAAGGAAATGCGAGAGAAGTGTGAATGAGTGAAGCAGAAAGTGATTGGAGGAAATGCGAGAGAAATGTGAATGAGCCAAGAAGAAAGTCCTTGGAGGAAATGAGAGAAAAGGCTGAGGCAAGCAGAAAGTGATTGGAGGAAATGCGAGAGAAATGTGAATGAGCCAAACAGAAAGCGCTTGGAGGAAATGCGAGAGAAGGCTGAGAGAAGCAGAAAGTGCTTGGAGGAAATGCGAGAGAAGTGTGAATGAGTGAAGCAGAAAGTTCTTGGAGGAAATGCGAGAGAAGGCTGAATGATCCAAGCAGAAAGCGCTTGGAGGAAATGCAAGAAAAGGCTGACCCAAGCAGAAAGTGCTTGGAGGTAATGCGAGAGAAGTGTGAATGAGCCAAGCAGAAAGCGCATGGAGGAAATGCAAAAAAAGGCTGAGCCAAGCTGAAAGCGCTTGGAGGAAATGCGAGAGACTGGTGAATGAGCCAAGCAGAAAGCGCTTGGAGGAAATGCGAGAGAGAAGGGTGAATGGGCCAATAAGAAAGCGCTTGGAGGAAATACGAGAGAAGTGTGAATGACCAAGGACAAACCGCTTGGAGCAAATGTGAAAGAAGGGTGAATGACCCAAGCAGAAAGCGCATGGAGGAAATGTGAGAGACAGGTGAATGAGCCAAGCAGAAAGCGCTTGAAGGAAATGTGAGAGAAGTGTGAATGAGCCAAGCAGAAAGCGCTTGGAAGAAGTGCGAGAGAAGGCTGAGCCAAGCAGAAAATTCTTGGAGGAAATGCGAGAGAAGGCTGAATGAGCCAAGCAGAAAGCGCATGGAGGAAATGCAAGAAAAGGCTGAGCCAAGCTGAAAGCGCTTGGAGGAAATGCGAGAGACGGGTGAATAAGCCAAGCAGAAAGCGCTTGGAGGAAATGCGAGAGACAGATGAATGAGCCAAGCAGAAAGCGCTTGGAGGAAATGCGAGAGATGTGTGAATGAGCCAAGCAGAAAGCGCATGGAGGAAAGGCAAGAAAAAGCTGAGCCAAGCTGAAAGCGCTTGGAGGAAATGCGAGAGACGGGTGAATGAGCCAAGCAGAAAGCGCTTGGAGGAAATGCGAGAGACAGATGAATGAGCCAAGCAGAAAGCGCTTGGAGGAAATGCGAGAGATGTGTGAATGAGCCAAGCAGAAAGCGCATGGAGGAAATGCAAAAAAAGGCTGAGCCTAGCTGAAAGCGCTTGGAGGAAATGCGAGAGACGGGTGAATGAGCCAAGCAGAAAGCGCTTGGAGGGAATGCGAGATAGGGATGAATGAGCCAAGCAGAAAGCGCTTGGAGGAAATGCGAGAGATAGGTGAATTAGCCAAGCAGAAAGCGCTTGAAGGAAATGCGAGAGAATGGTGAATGAGCGAAGCAGAAAGTGATTGGAGGAAATGCGAGAGAAATGTGAATGAGCCAAGAAGAAAGTCCTTGGAGGAAATGAGAGAAAAGTCTGAGCCAAGCAGAAAGCAATTGGAGGAAATGCGAGAGAAGGGTGAATGACCCAAGCAGAAAGCGCTTGGAAGAAGTGCGAGAGAAGGCTGAGCCAAGCAGAAAGTGCTTGGAGGAAATGCGAGAGAAGGCTGAAGCAAGCAGAAAGTGCTTGGAGGAAATGCGAGAGAAGGCTGAATGAGGCAAGCAGAAAGCGCTTGGAGGAAATGCAAGAGATGTGTCAATGACCCAAGGAGAAAGCGCTTGGACGAAATGCAAAAAAAGGCTAACCCAAGCAGAAAACGCATGGAAGAAATGCGAGAGAAGGGTGAATGGGCCAATAAGAAAGCGCTTGGAGGAAATGCGAGAGAAGTGTGAATGAGCCAAGCAGAAAGCGCTTGAAGGAAATGCGAGAGAAGTGTGAATGAGCCAAGCAGAAAGCGCATGGAGGAAATGCAAAAAAAGGCTGAGCCAAGCTGAAAGCACTTGGAGGAAATGCGAGAGACGGGTGAATGAGCCAAGCAGAAAGCGCTTGGAGGAAATGCGAGAGAGAAGGGTGAATGGGCCAATAAGAAAGCGCTTGGAGGAAATACGAGAGAAGTGTGAATGACCAAGGACAAACCGCTTGGAGCAAATGTGAAAGAAGGGTGAATGACCCAAGCAGAAAGCGCATGGAGGAAATGTGAGAGACGGGTGAATGAGCCAAGCAGAAAGCGCTTGAAGGAAATGCGAGAGAAGTGTGAATGAGCCAAGCAGAAAGTCCTTGGAGGAAATGAGAGAGAAGGCTGAGCCAAGCAGAAAGCAATTGGAGGAAATGCGAGAGAAGGGTGAATGACCCAAGCAGAAAGCGCTTGGAAGAAGTGCGAGAGAAGGCTGAGCCAAGCAGAAAGTGCTTGGAGGAAATGCGAGAGAAGGCTGACCCAAGCAGAAAGTGCTTGGAGGTAATGCGATAGAAGGCTGAATGAGCCAAGCAGAAAGCGCATGGAGGAAATGCAAAAAAAGGCTGAGCCAAGCTGAAAGCGCTTGGAGCATATGTGAGAGACGGGTGAATGAGCCAAGCAGAAAGCGCTTGGAGGAAATGCGAGAGAAGGCTGAATGATCCAAGCAGAAAGCGCTTGGAGGAAATGCAAGAAAAGGCTGACCCAAGCAGAAAGTGCTTGGAGGCAACGCGATAGAAGGCTTAGCCTAGAAAAAAGCCCTTGGAGGAAATGCGAAAGAAGGCTCAATGGGCCAAGCAGAAAGCGCTTGGAGGTAATGCGAGAGAAGGCTGAGCCAAGAAGGAAGCACTTGGAGGAAATACGAGAGAAGTGTGAATGACCCAAGAAGAAAGCGCATGGATGAAATACAAGAGAAGGCTGAGCCAAGCAGCAAGCACCAGGAGGAAATGCGAGAGAAGGCTGAGACAAGCAGAAAGTCCTTGGAGGAAATGCGAGAGAAGTGTCAATGAGTCCAGGAAAAAGCGCTTGGAGGAAATGTGAGAGAAGGGTGAATGAGCCAAGCAGAAAGCGCATGGAAGAAATGCAAGAGAAGGGTGAATTAGCTAAGCAGAAAGCGCTAGAAGGAAATGCGAGAGAAGTGTGAATGAGTGAAGCAGAAAGTGATTGGAGGAAATGCGAGAGAAATGTGAATGAGCCAAACAGAAAGCGCTTGGAGGAAATGCGAGAGAAGGCTGAGAGAAGCAGAAAGTGCTTGGAGGAAATGCGAGAGAAGTGTGAATGAGCCGAGGAGAAAGCGCTTGGAGGAAATGTGAGAGAAGTGTGAATGAGCCAAGAAGAAAGCGCTTGGAAGAAATGCGAGAGAATCCTGAGCAAAGCAGAAAGTGCTCGGAGGAAATGCGAGAGAAGTGTGAATGAGCCAAGGAGAAAGCGCTTGGAGGAAATGTGAGAGAAGTGTGAATGAGCCAAGAAGAAAGCGCTTGGAAGAAATGCGAGAGAAGGCTGAGCGAAGCAGAAAGTGCTCGGAGGAAATGCGAGAGAAGGCCGAATGAGCCCAGCAGAAAGCGCTTAGAGGAAATGCAAGAGATGTGTGAATGAGCCAAGGAGAAAGCGCATGGAGGAGATGCAAGAAAAGACTAAGCCAAGCAGAAAGCGCTTGGAAGAAATGCGAGAGAAGGGTGAATGAACCAAGCTGAAAGCGCTTGGAGGAAATGCGAGATACGGGTGAATGAGCCAAGCAGAAAGTGCTTGGAGGAAATGCGAGAGATAGGTAAATTAGCCAAGCAGAAAGCGTTTGAAGGAAATGCGAGAGAAGTGTGAATGAGCGAAGCGGAAAGTGATTGGAGGAAATGCGAGGGAAATGTGAATGAGCCAACCAGAAAGTCCTTGGAGGAAATGTGAGAGAAGGCTGAGCCAAGCAGAAAGTGATTGGAGGAAATGCGAGAGAAATGTGAATGAGCCAAGAAGAAAGTCCTTGGAGGAAATGAGAGAAAAGGCTGAGGCAAGCAGAAAGTGATTGGAGGAAATGCGAGAGAAATGTGAATGAGCCAAACAGAAAGCGCTTGGAGGAAATGCGAGAGAAGGCTGAGAGAAGCAGAAAGTGCTTGGAGGAAATGCGAGAGAAGTGTGAATGAGCCGAGGAGAAAGCGCTTGGAGGAAATGTGAGAGAAGTGTGAATGAGCCAAGAAGAAAGCGCTTGCAAGAAATGCGAGAGAATCCTGAGCGAAGCAGAAAGTGCTCGGAGGAAATGCGAGAGAAGTGTGAATGAGCCAAGGAGAAAGCGCTTGGAGGAAATGTGAGAGAAGTGTGAATGAGCCAAGAAGAAAGCGCTTGGAAGAAATGCGAGAGAAGGCTGAGCGAAGCAGAAAGTGCTCGGAGGAAATGCGAGAGAAGTGTGAATGAGCCAAGGAGAAAGCGCTTGGAGGAAATGTGAGAGAAGTGTGAATGAGCCAAGAAGAAAGCGCTTGGAAGAAATGCGAGAGAAGGCTGAGCGAAGCAGAAAGTGCTCGTAGGAAATGCGAGAGAAGGCCGAATGAGCCCAGCAGAAAGCGCTTGGAGGAAATGCAAGAGATGTGTGAATGAGCCAAGGAGAAAGCGCATGGAGGACATGCAAGAAAAGACGAAGCCAATCAGAAAGCGCTTGGAAGAAATGCGAGAGAAGGGTGAATGAACCAAGCTGAAAGCGCTTGGAGGAAATGCGAGAGATAGGTAAATTAGCCAAGCAGAAAGCGTTTGAAGGAAATGCGAGAGAAGTGTGAATGAGCGAAGCGGAAAGTGATTGGAGGAAATGCGAGAGAAATGTGAATGAGCCAACCAGAAAGTTCTTGGAGGAAATGTGAGAGAAGGCTGAGCCAAGCAGAAAGTGCTTGGAGGAAATGCGAGAGAAGGGTGAATGACCCAAGCAGAAAGCGCTTGGAAAAAGTGCGAGAGAAGGCTGACCCAAGCACAAAGTGCTTGGAGGTAATGTGATAGAAGGCTGAATGAGCCAAGCAGAAAGCGCTTGGAGGAAATGCGAGAGATGTGTGAATGAGCCAAGGAGAAAGTGCATGGAGGACATGCAAGAAAAGACGAAGCCAAGCAGAAAGTGCTTGGAAGAAATGCGAGAGAAGGGTGAATGAACCAAGCTGAAAGCGCTTGGAGGAAATGCGAGAGATAGGTAAATTAGCCAAGCAGAAAGCGTTTGAAGGAAATGCGAGAGAAGTGTGAATGAGCGAAGCGGAAAGTGATTGGAGGAAATGCGAGAGAAATGTGAATGAGCCAACCAGAAAGTCCTTGGAAGAAATGCGAGAGAAGGCTGAGCGAAGCAGAAAGTGCTCGGAGGAAATGCGAGAGAAGTGTGAATCAGCCAAGGAGAAAGCGCTTGGAGGAAATGTGAGAGAAGTGTGAATGAGCCAAGAAGAAAGCGCTTGGAAGAAATGCGAGAGAAGGCTGAGCGAAGCAGAAAGTGCTCGGAGGTAATGTGATAGAAGGCTGAATGAGCCAAGCAGAAAGCGCTTGGAGGAAATGCGAGAGATGTGTGAATGAGCCAAGCAGAAAGCGCATGGAGGAAATGCAAGAAAAGGCTGAACCAAGCTGAAAGTGCTTGGAGGAAATGCGAGAGACGGGTGAATGAGCCAAGCAGAAAGCGCTTGGAGGAAATGCGAGAGATAGGTGAATTAGCCAAGCAGAAAGCGTTTGAAGGAAATGCGAGAGAAGTGTGAATGAGTGAAGCAGAAAGTGATTGGAGGAAATGCGAGAGAAATGTGAATGAGCCAAGAAGAAAGTCCTTGGAGGAAATGAGAGAAAAGGCTGAGGCAAGCAGAAAGTGATTGGAGGAAATGCGAGAGAAATGTGAATGAGCCAAACAGAAAGCGCTTGGAGGAAATGCGAGAGAAGGCTGAGAGAAGCAGAAAGTGCTTGAAGGAAATGCGAGAGAAGGCTGAATGAGCCAAGCAGAAAGCGCATGGAGGAAATGCAAGAAAAGGCTGAGCCAAGCTGAAAGCGCTTGGAGGAAATGCGAGAGACGGGTGAATGAGCCAAGCAGAAAGCGCTTGGAGGAAATGTGAGAGACAGATGAATGAGCCAAGCAGAAAGCACTTGGAGGAAATGCGAGAGATGTGTGAATGAGCCAAGCAGAAAGCGCATGGAGGAAATGCAAAAAAAGGCTGAGCCAAGCTGAAAGCGCTTGGAGGAAATGCGAGAGACGGGTGAATGAGCCAAGCAGAAAGCGCTTGGAGGAAATGCGAGATAGGGATGAATGAGCCAAGCAGAAAGTGCTTGGAGGAAATGCGAGAGAAGGCTGAATGAGCCAAGCAGAAAGCGCTTGAAGGAAATGTGAGAGAAGGGTGAATGAGCCAAGAAGAAAGCGCTTGGAAGAAATGCGAGAGAAGGCTGAAGCAAGCAGAAAGTGCTTGGAGGAAATGCGAGAGAAGGCTGAATGAGGCAAGCAGAAAGCGCTTGGAGGAAATGCAAGAGATGTGTCAATGACCCAAGGAGAAAGCGCTTGGACGAAATGCAAAAAAAGGCTAACCCAAGCAGAAAACGCTTGGAAGAAATGCGAGAGAAGGGTGAATGGGCCAATAAGAAAGCGCTTGGAGGAAATGCGAGAGAAGTGTGAATGAGCCAAGCAGAAAGCGCTTGAAGGAAATGTGAGAGACAGGTGAATGAGCCAAGCAAAAAGCGCTTGAAGGAAATGCGAGAGAAGTGTGAATGAGCCAAGCAGAAAGTCCTTGGAGGAAATGAGAGAGAAGGCTGAGCCAAGCAGAAAGCAATTGGAGGAAATGCGAGAGAAGGGTGAATGAGCCAAGCAGAAAGCGCTTGGAAGAAGTGCGAGAGAAGGCTGAGCCAAGCAGAAAGTTCTTGGAGGAAATGCGAGAGAAGGCTGAATGATCCAAGCAGAAAGCGCTTGGAGGAAATGCAAGAAAAGGCTGACCCAAGCAGAAAGTGCTTGGAGGTAATGCGAGAGAAGTGTGAATGAGCCAAGCAGAAAGCGCATGGAGGAAATGCAAAAAAAGGCTGAGCCAAGCTGAAAGCGCTTGGAGGAAATGCGAGAGACGGGTGAATGAGCCAAGCAGAAAGCGCTTGGAGGAAATGCGAGAGAGAAGGGTGAATGGGCCAATAAGAAAGCGCTTGGAGGAAATACGAGAGAAGTGTGAATGACCAAGGACAAACCGCTTGGAGCAAATGTGAAAGAAGGGTGAATGACCCAAGCAGAAAGCGCATGGAGGAAATGTGAGAGACAGGTGAATGAGCCAAGCAGAAAGCGCTTGAAGGAAATGTGAGAGAAGTGTGAATGAGCCAAGCAGAAAGCGCTTGGAAGAAGTGCGAGAGAAGGCTGAGCCAAGCAGAAAATTCTTGGAGGAAATGCGAGAGAAGGCTGAATGAGCCAAGCAGAAAGCGCATGGAGGAAATGCAAGAAAAGGCTGAGCCAAGCTGAAAGCGCTTGGAGGAAATGCGAGAGACGGGTGAATAAGCCAAGCAGAAAGCGCTTGGAGGAAATGCGAGAGACAGATGAATGAGCCAAGCAGAAAGCGCTTGGAGGAAATGCGAGAGATGTGTGAATGAGCCAAGCAGAAAGCGCATGGAGGAAAGGCAAGAAAAAGCTGAGCCAAGCTGAAAGCGCTTGGAGGAAATGCGAGAGACGGGTGAATGAGCCAAGCAGAAAGCGCTTGGAGGAAATGCGAGAGACAGATGAATGAGCCAAGCAGAAAGCGCTTGGAGGAAATGCGAGAGATGTGTGAATGAGCCAAGCAGAAAGCGCATGGAGGAAATGCAAAAAAGGCTGAGCCTAGCTGAAAGCGCTTGGAGGAAATGCGAGAGACGGGTGAATGAGCCAAGCAGAAAGCGCTTGGAGGGAATGCGAGATAGGGATGAATGAGCCAAGCAGAAAGCGCTTGGAGGAAATGCGAGAGATAGGTGAATTAGCCAAGCAGAAAGCGCTTGAAGGAAATGCGAGAGAATGGTGAATGAGCGAAGCAGAAAGTGATTGGAGGAAATGCGAGAGAAATGTGAATGAGCCAAGAAGAAAGTCCTTGGAGGAAATGAGAGAAAAGTCTGAGCCAAGCAGAAAGCAATTGGAGGAAATGCGAGAGAAGGGTGAATGACCCAAGCAGAAAGCGCTTGGAAGAAGTGCGAGAGAAGGCTGAGCCAAGCAGAAAGTGCTTGGAGGAAATGCGAGAGAAGGCTGAAGCAAGCAGAAAGTGCTTGGAGGAAATGCAAGAGAAGGCTGAATGAGGCAAGCAGAAAGCGCTTGGAGGAAATGCAAGAGATGTGTCAATGACCCAAGGAGAAAGCGCTTGGACGAAATGCAAAAAAAGGCTAACCCAAGCAGAAAACGCATGGAAGAAATGCGAGAGAAGGGTGAATGGGCCAATAAGAAAGCGCTTGGAGGAAATGCGAGAGAAGTGTGAATGAGCCAAGCAGAAAGCGCTTGAAGGAAATGCGAGAGAAGTGTGAATGAGCCAAGCAGAAAGCGCATGGAGGAAATGCAAAAAAAGGCTGAGCCAAGCTGAAAGCGCTTGGAGGAAATGCGAGAGACGGGTGAATGAGCCAAGCAGAAAGCGCTTGGAGGAAATGCGAGAGAGAAGGGTGAATGGGCCAATAAGAAAGCGCTTGGAGGAAATACGAGAGAAGTGTGAATGACCAAGGACAAACCGCTTGGAGCAAATGTGAAAGAAGGGTGAATGACCCAAGCAGAAAGCGCATGGAGGAAATGTGAGAGACGGGTGAATGAGCCAAGCAGAAAGCGCTTGAAGGAAATGCGAGAGAAGTGTGAATGAGCCAAGCAGAAAGTCCTTGGAGGAAATGAGAGAGAAGGCTGAGCCAAGCAGAAAGCAATTGGAGGAAATGCGAGAGAAGGGTGAATGACCCAAGCAGAAAGCGCTTGGAAGAAGTGCGAGAGAAGGCTGAGCCAAGCAGAAAGTGCTTGGAGGAAATGCGAGAGAAGGCTGACCCAAGCAGAAAGTGCTTGGAGGTAATGCGAGAGAAGGCTGAATGAGCCAAGCAGAAAGCGCATGGAGGAAATGCAAAAAAAGGCTGAGCCAAGCTGAAAGCGCTTGGAGCATATGTGAGAGACGGGTGAATGAGCCAAGCAGAAAGCGCTTGGAGGAAATGCGAGAGAAGGCTGAATGATCCAAGCAGAAAGCGCTTGGAGGAAATGCAAGAAAAGGCTGACCCAAGCAGAAAGTGCTTGGAGGCAACGCGATAGAAGGCTTAGCCTAGAAAAAAGCCCTTGGAGGAAATGCGAAAGAAGGCTCAATGGGCCAAGCAGAAAGCGCTTGGAGGTAATGCGAGAGAAGGCTGAGCCAAGAAGGAAGCACTTGGAGGAAATACGAGAGAAGTGTGAATGACCCAAGAAGAAAGCGCATGGATGAAATACAAGAGAAGGCTGAGCCAAGCAGCAAGCACCAGGAGGAAATGCGAGAGAAGGCTGAGACAAGCAGAAAGTCCTTGGAGGAAATGCGAGAGAAGTGTCAATGAGTCCAGGAAAAAGCGCTTGGAGGAAATGTGAGAGAAGGGTGAATGAGCCAAGCAGAAAGCGCATGGAAGAAATGCAAGAGAAGGGTGAATTAGCTAAGCAGAAAGCGCTAGAAGGAAATGCGAGAGAAGTGTGAATGAGTGAAGCAGAAAGTGATTGGAGGAAATGCGAGAGAAATGTGAATGAGCCGAGGAGAAAGCGCTTGGAGGAAATGTGAGAGAAGTGTGAATGAGCCAAGAAGAAAGCGCTTGGAAGAAATGCGAGAGAATCCTGAGCAAAGCAGAAAGTGCTCGGAGGAAATGCGAGAGAAGTGTGAATGAGCCAAGGAGAAAGCGCTTGGAGGAAATGTGAGAGAAGTGTGAATGAGCCAAGAAGAAAGCGCTTGGAAGAAATGCGAGAGAAGGCTGAGCGAAGCAGAAAGTGCTCGGAGGAAATGCGAGAGAAGTGTGAATGAGCCAAGGAGAAAGCGCTTGGAGGAAATGTGAGAGAAGTGTGAATGAGCCAAGAAGAAAGCGCTTGGAAGAAATGCGAGAGAAGGCTGAGCGAAGCAGAAAGTGCTCGGAGGAAATGCGAGAGAAGGCCGAATGAGCCCAGCAGAAAGCGCTTGGAGGAAATGCAAGAGATGTGTGAATGAGCCAAGGAGAAAGCGCATGGAGGACATGCAAGAAAAGACTAAGCCAAGCAGAAAGCGCTTGGAAGAAATGCGAGAGAAGGGTGAATGAACCAAGCTGAAAGCGCTTGGAGGAAATGCGAGATACGGGTGAATGAGCCAAGCAGAAAGTGCTTGGAGGAAATGCGAGAGATAGGTAAATTAGCCAAGCAGAAAGCGTTTGAAGGAAATGCGAGAGAAGTGTGAATGAGCGAAGCGGAAAGTGATTGGAGGAAATGCGAGGGAAATGTGAATGAGCCAACCAGAAAGTCCTTGGAGGAAATGTGAGAGAAGGCTGAGCCAAGCAGAAAGTGATTGGAGGAAATGCGAGAGAAATGTGAATGAGCCAAGAAGAAAGTCCTTGGAGGAAATGAGAGAAAAGGCTGAGGCAAGCAGAAAGTGATTGGAGGAAATGCGAGAGAAATGTGAATGAGCCAAACAGAAAGCGCTTGGAGGAAATGCGAGAGAAGGCTGAGAGAAGCAGAAAGTGCTTGGAGGAAATGCGAGAGAAGTGTGAATGAGCCGAGGAGAAAGCGCTTGGAGGAAATGTGAGAGAAGTGTGAATGAGCCAAGAAGAAAGCGCTTGCAAGAAATGCGAGAGAATCCTGAGCGAAGCAGAAAGTGCTCGGAGGAAATGCGAGAGAAGTGTGAATGAGCCAAGGAGAAAGCGCTTGGAGGAAATGTGAGAGAAGTGTGAATGAGCCAAGAAGAAAGCGCTTGGAAGAAATGCGAGAGAAGGCTGAGCGAAGCAGAAAGTGCTCGGAGGAAATGCGAGAGAAGTGTGAATGAGCCAAGGAGAAAGCGCTTGGAGGAAATGTGAGAGAAGTGTGAATGAGCCAAGAAGAAAGCGCTTGGAAGAAATGCGAGAGAAGGCTGAGCGAAGCAGAAAGTGCTCGTAGGAAATGCGAGAGAAGGCCGAATGAGCCCAGCAGAAAGCGCTTGGAGGAAATGCAAGAGATGTGTGAATGAGCCAAGGAGAAAGCGCATGGAGGACATGCAAGAAAAGACGAAGCCAATCAGAAAGCGCTTGGAAGAAATGCGAGAGAAGGGTGAATGAACCAAGCTGAAAGCGCTTGGAGGAAATGCGAGAGATAGGTAAATTAGCCAAGCAGAAAGCGTTTGAAGGAAATGCGAGAGAAGTGTGAATGAGCGAAGCGGAAAGTGATTGGAGGAAATGCGAGAGAAATGTGAATGAGCCAACCAGAAAGTTCTTGGAGGAAATGTGAGAGAAGGCTGAGCCAAGCAGAAAGTGCTTGGAGGAAATGCGAGAGAAGGGTGAATGACCCAAGCAGAAAGCGCTTGGAAAAAGTGCGAGAGAAGGCTGACCCAAGCACAAAGTGCTTGGAGGTAATGTGATAGAAGGCTGAATGAGCCAAGCAGAAAGCGCTTGGAGGAAATGCGAGAGATGTGTGAATGAGCCAAGGAGAAAGTGCATGGAGGACATGCAAGAAAAGACGAAGCCAAGCAGAAAGTGCTTGGAAGAAATGCGAGAGAAGGGTGAATGAACCAAGCTGAAAGCGCTTGGAGGAAATGCGAGAGATAGGTAAATTAGCCAAGCAGAAAGCGTTTGAAGGAAATGCGAGAGAAGTGTGAATGAGCGAAGCGGAAAGTGATTGGAGGAAATGCGAGAGAAATGTGAATGAGCCAACCAGAAAGTCCTTGGAAGAAATGCGAGAGAAGGCTGAGCGAAGCAGAAAGTGCTCGGAGGAAATGCGAGAGAAGTGTGAATCAGCCAAGGAGAAAGCGCTTGGAGGAAATGTGAGAGAAGTGTGAATGAGCCAAGAAGAAAGCGCTTGGAAGAAATGCGAGAGAAGGCTGAGCGAAGCAGAAAGTGCTCGGAGGTAATGTGATAGAAGGCTGAATGAGCCAAGCAGAAAGCGCTTGGAGGAAATGCGAGAGATGTGTGAATGAGCCAAGCAGAAAGCGCATGGAGGAAATGCAAGAAAAGGCTGAACCAAGCTGAAAGTGCTTGGAGGAAATGCGAGAGACGGGTGAATGAGCCAAGCAGAAAGCGCTTGGAGGAAATGCGAGAGATAGGTGAATTAGCCAAGCAGAAAGCGTTTGAAGGAAATGCGAGAGAAGTGTGAATGAGTGAAGCAGAAAGTGATTGGAGGAAATGCGAGAGAAATGTGAATGAGCCAAGAAGAAAGTCCTTGGAGGAAATGAGAGAAAAGGCTGAGGCAAGCAGAAAGTGATTGGAGGAAATGCGAGAGAAATGTGAATGAGCCAAACAGAAAGCGCTTGGAGGAAATGCGAGAGAAGGCTGAGAGAAGCAGAAAGTGCTTGAAGGAAATGCGAGAGAAGGCTGAATGAGCCAAGCAGAAAGCGCTTGAAGGAAATGTGAGAGAAGGGTGAATGAGCCAAGAAGAAAGCGCTTGGAGGAAATGCGAGAGAAGGCTGAGACAAGAAGAAAGCGCTTGGAGGAAATGCGAGAGAAGGCTGAGCGAAGCAGAAAGTCCTTGGAGGAAATGCGAGAGAAGTGTCAATGAGTTGAGGAAAAAGCGCTTGGAGGAAATGTGAGAGAAGGGTGAATGAGCCAAGCAGAAAGCGCTGGGAGGAAATGCGTTTTGATTCTTACTGGCAGCTCCTCCTTGGAATTGCTATCAAGTCTGGCTTCTGAAAGCACTCAAGCCCCAATAAATAAAAAGAGAAGGCGTACCAGCCCAAAACAAAAAGAGGATGAAAGGGACATCCAACAGGACTTGGTAGTAGAAGTCCAAATGGACCATACAGTAGGCCAACTAGACAAGGAGAGGGAAATCCGGAGTACTTGCCCACCTGAAGAAATGTCAGTCTTAGAGCAAAAGAAGAGGCACACTGGAAATCAAGATAAAGAGGAGCAACAAAAAGTATGCAAGCGACGAGGAGAAATATCAAACTTCATAATAACTGTGTTTATATGGGAAACATAGTTAATATCGACCCAGATCCAAGGTCAAGTTGACATCAGGCATTCTTACCACCTAGCGAGAGAAGGCTGAATGAGCCAAGGAGAAAGCGCTTGGAGGAAATGCGAGAGAAGGCTGAGCCAAGAAGGAAGCACTTGGAGGAAATACGAGAGAAGTGTGAATGACCCAAGAAGAAAGCGCATGGATGAAATACAAGAGAAGGCTGAGCCAAGCAGCAAGCACCAGGAGGAAATGCGAGACAAGGGATAATGAGCCAAGTAGAAAGCGCTTGGAGGAAATGCGAGAGAAGGCTGAGACAAGCAGAAAGTCCTTGGAGGAAATGCGAGAGAAGTGTCAATGAGTCCAGGAAAAAGCGCTTGGAGGAAATGTGAGAGAAGGGTGAATGAGCCAAGCAGAAAGCGCATGGAAGAAATGCGAGAGAAGGGTGAATTAGCTAAGCAGAAAGCGCTTAAAGGAAATGCGAGAGAAGGCTGAATGAGCCAAGCAGAAAGCGCTTGGAGGAAATGCAAGAGACGGATGAATGAGCCAAGCAGAAAGCGCTTGGAGGAAATGCGAGAGATAGGTGAATTAGCCAAGCAGAAAGCGCTTGAAGGAAATGCGAGAGAAGTGTGAATGAGCGAAGCAGAAAGTGATTGCAGGAAATGCGAGAGAAATGTGAATGAGCCAAGAAGAAAGTCCTTGGAGGAAATGCGAGAGAAGGGTGAGCCAAGCAGAAAGCAATTGGAGGAAATGCGAGAGAAGGGTGAATGACCCAAGCAGAAAGCGCTTGGAGGAAATGCGAGAGATAGGTGAATTAGCCAAGCAGAAAGCGCTTGAAGGAAATGCGAGAGAAGTGTGAATGAGCGAAGCAGAAAGTGATTGGAGGAAATACGAGAGAAGTGTGAATGACCAAGGACAAACCACTTGGAGCAAATGTGAAAGAAGGGTGAATGACCCAAGGAGAAAGCGCATGGAGGAAATGTGAGAGACAGGTGAATGAGCCAAGCAGAAAGCGCTTGAAGGAAATGCGAGAGAAGTGTGAATGAGCCAAGCACAAAGTCCTTGGAGGAAATGAGAGAGAACCCTGAGCCAAACAGAAAGCAATTGGAGGAAATGCGAGAGAAGGGTGAATGACCCAAGCAGAAAGAGCTTGGAAGAAGTGCTAGAGAAGGCTGAGCCAAGCAGAAAGTGATTGGAGGTAATGCGATAGAAGGCTGAATGAGCCAAGCAGAAAGCGCTTGGAGGAAATGCGAGAGATGTGTGAATGAGCCAAGCAGAAAGCGCATGGAGGAAATGCAAAAAAAGGCTGAGCCAAGCTGAAAGCGCTTAGAGGAAATGCGAGAGACGGGTGAATGAGCCAAGCAGAAAGCGCTTGGAGGAAATGTGAGAGATGGATGAACGAGCCAAGCAGAAAGCGCTTGGAGGAAATGCGAGAGATAGGTGAATTAGCCAAGCAGAAAGCGCTGGAAGGAAATGCGAGAGAAGTGTGAATGAGCGAAACAGAAAGTGATTGGAGGAAATGCGAGAGAAATGTGAATGAGCCACGAAGAAAGTCCTTGGAGGAAATGAGAGAAAAGGCTGAGCCAAGCAGAAAGTGCTTGGAGGAAATGCGAGAGAAGGCTGAATGAGCCAAGAAGAAAGCACTTGGAAGAAATGCGAGAGAAAGCTGAAGCAAGCAGAAAGCGCTTGGAGGAAATGCAAGAGATGTGTCAATGACCAAAGGAGAAAGCGCTTGGGCGAAATGCAAAAAAAGGCTAACCCAAGCAGAAAATGTGAGAGACAGGTGAATGAGCCAACCAGAATGCGCTTGAAGGAAATGCGAGAGAAGTGTGAATGAGCCAAGCAGAAAGTCCTTGGAGGAAATGAGAGAGAAGGCTGAGCCAAGTAGAAAGCAATTGGAGGAAATGCGAGAGAAGGGTGAATGACCCAAGCAGAAAGCGCTTGGAGGAAATGCGAGAGATGTGTGAATGAGCAAAGCAGAAAGCGCTTGAAGGAAATGCGAGAGAAATGTGAATGAGCCAAGAAGAAAGTCCTTGGAGGAAATGAGAAAGAAGGCTGAGCCAAGCAGAAAGCAATTGGAGGAAATGCGAGAGAAGGGTGAATGACCCAAGCAGAAAGCGCTTGAAAGAAGTGCGAGAGAAGGCTGAGCCAAGCAGAAAGTGCTTGGAGGAAATGCGAGAGAAGGCTGAATGAGCCAAGAAGAAAGCGCTTGGAAGAAATGCGAGAGAAGGCTGAGCCAAGCAGAAAGTGTTTGGAGGAAATGCGAGAGAAGGCTGAATGAGGCAAGCAGAAAGCGCTTGAAGGAAATGTGAGAGAAGGGTGAATGAGCCAAGAAGAAAGCGCTTGGAAGAAATGCGAGAGAAGGCTGAAGCAAGCAGAAAGTGCTTGGAGGAAACGCGAGAGAAGGCTGAATGAGGCAAGCAGAAAGCGCTTGGAGGAAATGCAAGAGATGTGTCAATGACCCAAGGAGAAAGCGCTTGGACGAAATGCAAAAGAGTCTAACCCAAGCAGAAAACGCTTGGAAGAAATGCGAGAGAAGGGTGAATGGGCCAATAAGAAAGCGCTTGGAGGAAATACGAGAGATAGGTGAATTAGCCAAGCAGAAAGCGCTTGAAGGAAATGCGAGAGAAATGTGAATGAGCCAAGAAGAAAGTCCTTGGAGGAAATGAGAGAGAAGGCTGAGCCAAGCAGAAAGCAATTGGAGGAAATGCGAGAGAAGGGTGAATGACCCAAGCAGAAAGCGCTTGAAAGAAGTGCGAGAGAAGGCTGAGCCAAGCAGAAAGTGCTTGGAGGAAATGCGAGAGAAGTGTGAATGAGCCAAGCACAAAGTCCTTGGAGGAAATGAGAGAGAACCCTGAGCCAAACAGAAAGCAATTGGAGGAAATGCGAGAGAAGGGTGAATGACCCAAGCAGAAAGAGCTTGGAAGAAGTGCTAGAGAAGGCTGAGCCAAGCAGAAAGTGATTGGAGGTAATGCGATAGAAGGCTGAATGAGCCAAGCAGAAAGCGCTTGGAGGAAATGCGAGAGATGTGTGAATGAGCCAAGCAGAAAGCGCATGGAGGAAATGCAAAAAAAGGCTGAGCCAAGCTGAAAGCGCTTAGAGGAAATGCGAGAGACGGGTGAATGAGCCAAGCAGAAAGCGCTTGGAGGAAATGTGAGAGATGGATGAACGAGCCAAGCAGAAAGCGCTTGGAGGAAATGCGAGAGATAGGTGAATTAGCCAAGCAGAAAGCGCTGGAAGGAAATGCGAGAGAAGTGTGAATGAGCGAAACAGAAAGTGATTGGAGGAAATGCGAGAGAAATGTGAATGAGCCACGAAGAAAGTCCTTGGAGGAAATGAGAGAAAAGGCTGAGCCAAGCAGAAAGTGCTTGGAGGAAATGCGAGAGAAGGCTGAATGAGCCAAGAAGAAAGCACTTGGAAGAAATGCGAGAGAAAGCTGAAGCAAGCAGAAAGCGCTTGGAGGAAATGCAAGAGATGTGTCAATGACCAAAGGAGAAAGCGCTTGGGCGAAATGCAAAAAAAGGCTAACCCAAGCAGAAAATGTGAGAGACAGGTGAATGAGCCAACCAGAATGCGCTTGAAGGAAATGCGAGAGAAGTGTGAATGAGCCAAGCAGAAAGTCCTTGGAGGAAATGAGAGAGAAGGCTGAGCCAAGTAGAAAGCAATTGGAGGAAATGCGAGAGAAGGGTGAATGACCCAAGCAGAAAGCGCTTGGAGGAAATGCGAGAGATGTGTGAATGAGCAAAGCAGAAAGCGCTTGAAGGAAATGCAAGAGATAGGTGAATTAGCCAAGCAGAAAGCGCATGGAGGAAATGCAAAAAAAGACTGAGCCAAGCAGAAAGCGCTTGAAGGAAATGCGAGAGACGGGTGAATGAGCCAAGCAGAAAGTGCTTGGAGGAAATGCGAGAGACGGATGAATGAGCCAAGCAGAAAGCGCTTGGAGGAAATGCGAGAGATAGGTGAATTAGCCAAGCAGAAAGCGCTTGAAGGAAATGCGAGAGAAGTGTGAATGAGCGAAACAGAAAGTGATTGGAGGAAATGCGAGAGAAATGTGAATGAGCCACGAAGAAAGTCCTTGGAGGAAATGAGAGAAAAGGCTGAGCCAAGCAGAAAGTGCTTGGAGGAAATGCGAGAGAAGGCTGAATGAGCCAAGAAGAAAGCACTTGGAAGAAATGCGAGAGAAAGCTGAAGCAAGCAGAAAGCGCTTGGAGGAAATGCAAGAGATGTGTCAATGACCAAAGGAGAAAGCGCTTGGGCGAAATGCAAAAAAAGGCTAACCCAAGCAGAAAATGTGAGAGACAGGTGAATGAGCCAACCAGAATGCGCTTGAAGGAAATGCGAGAGAAGTGTGAATGAGCCAAGCAGAAAGTCCTTGGAGGAAATGAGAGAGAAGGCTGAGCCAAGTAGAAAGCAATTGGAGGAAATGCGAGAGAAGGGTGAATGACCCAAGCAGAAAGCGCTTGGAGGAAATGCGAGAGATGTGTGAATGAGCAAAGCAGAAAGCGCTTGGAGGAAATGCAAAAAAAGGCTGAGCCAAGCTGAAAGCGCTTGGAGGAAATGCGAGAGAGGGGTGAATGAGCCAAGCAGAAAGCGCTTGGAGGAAATGCAAGAGACGGATGAATGAGCCAAGCAGAAAGCGCTTGGAGGAAATGCGAGAGATAGGTGAATTAGCCAAGCAGAAAGCGCTTGAAGGAAATGCGAGAGAAGTGTGAATGAGCGAAGCAGAAAGTGATTGCAGGAAATGCGAGAGAAATGTGAATGAGCCAAGAAGAAAGTCCTTGGAGGAAATGCGAGAGAAGGGTGAGCCAAGCAGAAAGCAATTGGAGGAAATGCGAGAGAAGGGTGAATGACCCAAGCAGAAAGCGCTTGGAGGAAATGCGAGAGATAGGTGAATTAGCCAAGCAGAAAGCGCTTGAAGGAAATGCGAGAGAAGTGTGAATGAGCGAAGCAGAAAGTGATTGGAGGAAATACGAGAGAAGTGTGAATGACCAAGGACAAACCACTTGGAGCAAATGTGAAAGAAGGGTGAATGACCCAAGGAGAAAGCGCATGGAGGAAATGTGAGAGACAGGTGAATGAGCCAAGCAGAAAGCGCTTGAAGGAAATGCGAGAGAAGTGTGAATGAGCCAAGCACAAAGTCCTTGGAGGAAATGAGAGAGAACCCTGAGCCAAACAGAAAGCAATTGGAGGAAATGCGAGAGAAGGGTGAATGACCCAAGCAGAAAGAGCTTGGAAGAAGTGCTAGAGAAGGCTGAGCCAAGCAGAAAGTGATTGGAGGTAATGCGATAGAAGGCTGAATGAGCCAAGCAGAAAGCGCTTGGAGGAAATGCGAGAGATGTGTGAATGAGCCAAGCAGAAAGCGCATGGAGGAAATGCAAAAAAAGGCTGAGCCAAGCTGAAAGCGCTTAGAGGAAATGCGAGAGACGGGTGAATGAGCCAAGCAGAAAGCGCTTGGAGGAAATGTGAGAGATGGATGAACGAGCCAAGCAGAAAGCGCTTGGAGGAAATGCGAGAGATAGGTGAATTAGCCAAGCAGAAAGCGCTGGAAGGAAATGCGAGAGAAGTGTGAATGAGCGAAACAGAAAGTGATTGGAGGAAATGCGAGAGAAATGTGAATGAGCCACGAAGAAAGTCCTTGGAGGAAATGAGAGAAAAGGCTGAGCCAAGCAGAAAGTGCTTGGAGGAAATGCGAGAGAAGGCTGAATGAGCCAAGAAGAAAGCACTTGGAAGAAATGCGAGAGAAAGCTGAAGCAAGCAGAAAGCGCTTGGAGGAAATGCAAGAGATGTGTCAATGACCAAAGGAGAAAGCGCTTGGGCGAAATGCAAAAAAAGGCTAACCCAAGCAGAAAATGTGAGAGACAGGTGAATGAGCCAACCAGAATGCGCTTGAAGGAAATGTGAGAGAAGTGTGAATGAGCCAAGCAGAAAGTCCTTGGAGGAAATGAGAGAGAAGGCTGAGCCAAGTAGAAAGCAATTGGAGGAAATGCGAGAGAAGGGTGAATGACCCAAGCAGAAAGCGCTTGGAGGAAATGCGAGAGATGTGTGAATGAGCAAAGCAGAAAGCGCTTGAAGGAAATGCGAGAGAAATGTGAATGAGCCAAGAAGAAAGTCCTTGGAGGAAATGAGAAAGAAGGCTGAGCCAAGCAGAAAGCAATTGGAGGAAATGCGAGAGAAGGGTGAATGACCCAAGCAGAAAGCGCTTGGAGGAAATGCGAGAGATGTGTGAATGAGCAAAGCAGAAAGCGCTTGAAGGAAATGCGAGAGAAATGTGAATGAGCCAAGAAGAAAGTCCTTGGAGGAAATGAGAAAGAAGGCTGAGCCAAGCAGAAAGCAATTGGAGGAAATGCGAGAGAAGGGTGAATGACCCAAGCAGAAAGCGCTTGAAAGAAGTGCGAGAGAAGGCTGAGCCAAGCAGAAAGTGCTTGGAGGAAATGCGAGAGAAGGCTGAATGAGCCAAGAAGAAAGCGCTTGGAAGAAATGCGAGAGAAGGCTGAGCCAAGCAGAAAGTGTTTGGAGGAAATGCGAGAGAAGGCTGAATGAGGCAAGCAGAAAGCGCTTGAAGGAAATGTGAGAGAAGGGTGAATGAGCCAAGAAGAAAGCGCTTGGAAGAAATGCGAGAGAAGGCTGAAGCAAGCAGAAAGTGCTTGGAGGAAACGCGAGAGAAGGCTGAATGAGGCAAGCAGAAAGCGCTTGGAGGAAATGCAAGAGATGTGTCAATGACCCAAGGAGAAAGCGCTTGGACGAAATGCAAAAGAGTCTAACCCAAGCAGAAAACGCTTGGAAGAAATGCGAGAGAAGGGTGAATGGGCCAATAAGAAAGCGCTTGGAGGAAATACGAGAGATAGGTGAATTAGCCAAGCAGAAAGCGCTTGAAGGAAATGCGAGAGAAATGTGAATGAGCCAAGAAGAAAGTCCTTGGAGGAAATGAGAGAGAAGGCTGAGCCAAGCAGAAAGCAATTGGAGGAAATGCGAGAGAAGGGTGAATGACCCAAGCAGAAAGCGCTTGAAAGAAGTGCGAGAGAAGGCTGAGCCAAGCAGAAAGTGCTTGGAGGAAATGCGAGAGAAGTGTGAATGAGCCAAGCACAAAGTCCTTGGAGGAAATGAGAGAGAACCCTGAGCCAAACAGAAAGCAATTGGAGGAAATGCGAGAGAAGGGTGAATGACCCAAGCAGAAAGAGCTTGGAAGAAGTGCTAGAGAAGGCTGAGCCAAGCAGAAAGTGATTGGAGGTAATGCGATAGAAGGCTGAATGAGCCAAGCAGAAAGCGCTTGGAGGAAATGCGAGAGATGTGTGAATGAGCCAAGCAGAAAGCGCATGGAGGAAATGCAAAAAAAGGCTGAGCCAAGCTGAAAGCGCTTAGAGGAAATGCGAGAGACGGGTGAATGAGCCAAGCAGAAAGCGCTTGGAGGAAATGTGAGAGATGGATGAACGAGCCAAGCAGAAAGCGCTTGGAGGAAATGCGAGAGATAGGTGAATTAGCCAAGCAGAAAGCGCTGGAAGGAAATGCGAGAGAAGTGTGAATGAGCGAAACAGAAAGTGATTGGAGGAAATGCGAGAGAAATGTGAATGAGCCACGAAGAAAGTCCTTGGAGGAAATGAGAGAAAAGGCTGAGCCAAGCAGAAAGTGCTTGGAGGAAATGCGAGAGAAGGCTGAATGAGCCAAGAAGAAAGCACTTGGAAGAAATGCGAGAGAAAGCTGAAGCAAGCAGAAAGCGCTTGGAGGAAATGCAAGAGATGTGTCAATGACCAAAGGAGAAAGCGCTTGGGCGAAATGCAAAAAAAGGCTAACCCAAGCAGAAAATGTGAGAGACAGGTGAATGAGCCAACCAGAATGCGCTTGAAGGAAATGCGAGAGAAGTGTGAATGAGCCAAGCAGAAAGTCCTTGGAGGAAATGAGAGAGAAGGCTGAGCCAAGTAGAAAGCAATTGGAGGAAATGCGAGAGAAGGGTGAATGACCCAAGCAGAAAGCGCTTGGAGGAAATGCGAGAGATGTGTGAATGAGCAAAGCAGAAAGCGCTTGAAGGAAATGCAAGAGATAGGTGAATTAGCCAAGCAGAAAGCGCATGGAGGAAATGCAAAAAAAGACTGAGCCAAGCAGAAAGCGCTTGAAGGAAATGCGAGAGACGGGTGAATGAGCCAAGCAGAAAGTGCTTGGAGGAAATGCGAGAGACGGATGAATGAGCCAAGCAGAAAGCGCTTGGAGGAAATGCGAGAGATAGGTGAATTAGCCAAGCAGAAAGCGCTTGAAGGAAATGCGAGAGAAGTGTGAATGAGCGAAACAGAAAGTGATTGGAGGAAATGCGAGAGAAATGTGAATGAGCCACGAAGAAAGTCCTTGGAGGAAATGAGAGAAAAGGCTGAGCCAAGCAGAAAGTGCTTGGAGGAAATGCGAGAGAAGGCTGAATGAGCCAAGAAGAAAGCACTTGGAAGAAATGCGAGAGAAAGCTGAAGCAAGCAGAAAGCGCTTGGAGGAAATGCAAGAGATGTGTCAATGACCAAAGGAGAAAGCGCTTGGGCGAAATGCAAAAAAAGGCTAACCCAAGCAGAAAATGTGAGAGACAGGTGAATGAGCCAACCAGAATGCGCTTGAAGGAAATGCGAGAGAAGTGTGAATGAGCCAAGCAGAAAGTCCTTGGAGGAAATGAGAGAGAAGGCTGAGCCAAGTAGAAAGCAATTGGAGGAAATGCGAGAGAAGGGTGAATGACCCAAGCAGAAAGCGCTTGGAGGAAATGCGAGAGATGTGTGAATGAGCAAAGCAGAAAGCGCTTGAAGGAAATGCGAGAGAAATGTGAATGAGCCAAGAAGAAAGTCCTTGGAGGAAATGAGAAAGAAGGCTGAGCCAAGCAGAAAGCAATTGGAGGAAATGCGAGAGAAGGGTGAATGACCCAAGCAGAAAGCGCTTGAAAGAAGTGCGAGAGAAGGCTGAGCCAAGCAGAAAGTGCTTGGAGGAAATGCGAGAGAAGGCTGAATGAGCCAAGAAGAAAGCGCTTGGAAGAAATGCGAGAGAAGGCTGAGCCAAGCAGAAAGTGTTTGGAGGAAATGCGAGAGAAGGCTGAATGAGGCAAGCAGAAAGCGCTTGAAGGAAATGTGAGAGAAGGGTGAATGAGCCAAGAAGAAAGCGCTTGGAAGAAATGCGAGAGAAGGCTGAAGCAAGCAGAAAGTGCTTGGAGGAAACGCGAGAGAAGGCTGAATGAGGCAAGCAGAAAGCGCTTGGAGGAAATGCAAGAGATGTGTCAATGACCCAAGGAGAAAGCGCTTGGACGAAATGCAAAAGAGTCTAACCCAAGCAGAAAACGCTTGGAAGAAATGCGAGAGAAGGGTGAATGGGCCAATAAGAAAGCGCTTGGAGGAAATACGAGAGATAGGTGAATTAGCCAAGCAGAAAGCGCTTGAAGGAAATGCGAGAGAAATGTGAATGAGCCAAGAAGAAAGTCCTTGGAGGAAATGAGAGAGAAGGCTGAGCCAAGCAGAAAGCAATTGGAGGAAATGCGAGAGAAGGGTGAATGACCCAAGCAGAAAGCGCTTGAAAGAAGTGCGAGAGAAGGCTGAGCCAACCAGAATGCGCTTGAAGGAAATGCGAGAGAAGTGTGAATGAGCCAAGCACAAAGTCCTTGGAGGAAATGAGAGAGAAGGCTGAGCCAAGTAGAAAGCAATTGGAGGAAATGCGAGAGAAGGGTGAATGACCCAAGCAGAAAGCGCTTGGAGGAAATGTGAGAGATGTGTGAATGAGCAAAGCAGAAAGCGCTTGAAGGAAATGCAAGAGATAGGTGAATTAGCCAAGCAGAAAGCGCATGGAGGAAATGCAAAAAAAGACTGAGCCAAGCAGAAAGCGCTTGAAGGAAATGCGAGAGACGGGTGAATGAGCCAAGGAGAAAGTGCTTGGAGGAAATGCGAGAGACGGATGAATGAGCCAAGCAGAAAGCGCTTGGAGGAAATGCGAGAGATAGGTGAATTAGCCAAGCAGAAAGCGCTTGAAGGAAATGAGAGAGAAATGTGAATGAGCCAAGAAGAAAGTCCTTGGAGGAAATGCAAAAAAAGGCTGAGCCAAGCTGAAAGCGCTTGGAGGAAATGCGAGAGACGGGTGAATGAGCCAAGCAGAAAGTGCTTGGAGGAAATGCGAGAGAAGGCTTAATGAGCCAAGCAGAAAGCGCTTGAAGGAAATGTGAGAGAAGGGTGAATGAGCCAAGAAGAAAGCGCTTGGAAGAAATGCGAGAGAAAGCTGAATGAGGCAAGGAGAAAGCGCTTGGAGGAAATGCAAGAGATGTGTCAATGTCCAAAGGAGAAAGCGCTTGGACGAAATGCAAAAAAAGGCTAACCCAAGCAGAAAACGCTTGGAAGAAATGCGAGAGAAGGGTGAATGGGCCAATAAGAAAGCGCTTGGAGGAAATACGAGAGAAGTGTGAATGACCAAGGACAAACCACTTGGAGCAAATGTGAAAGAAGGGTGAATGACCCAAGGAGAAAGCGCATGGAGGAAATGTGAGAGACAGGTGAATGAGCCAAGCAGAAAGCGCTTGTAGGAAATGCGAGAGAAGTGTGAATGAGCCAAGCAGAAAGTCCTTGGAGGAAATGAGAGAGAAGGCTGAGCCAAGTAGAAAGCAATTGGAGGAAATGCGAGAGAAGGGTGAATGACCCAAGCAGAAAGCGCTTGGAGGAAATGCGAGAGAAGGCTGAGCCAAGCAGAAAGTGATTGGAGGTAATGCGATAGAAGGCTGAATGAGCCAAGCAGAAAGCGCTTGGAGGAAATGCGAGAGATGTGTGAATGAGCCAAGCAGAAAGCGCATGGAGGAAATGCAAAAAAAGGCTGAGCCAAGCTGAAAGCGCTTAGAGGAAATGCGAGAGACGGGTGAATGAGCCAAGCAGAAAGTCCTTGGAGGAAATGAGAGAGAAGGCTGAGCCAAGTAGAAAGCAATTGGAGGAAATGCGAGAGAAGGGTGAATGACCCAACCAGAATGCGCTTGAAGGAAATGCGAGAGAAGTGTGAATGAGCCAAGCAGAAAGTCCTTGGAGGAAATGAGAGAGAAGGCTGAGCCAAGTAGAAAGCAATTGGAGGAAATGCGAGAGAAGGGTGAATGACCCAAGCAGAAAGCGCTTGGAGGAAATGCGAGAGATGTGTGAATGAGCAAAGCAGAAAGTGCTTGGAGGAAATGCGAGAGAAGGCTGAATGAGCCAAGCAGAAAGCGCTTGAAGGAAATGTGAGAGAAGGGTGAATGAGCCAAGAAGAAAGCGCTTGGAGGAAATGCGAGAGACGGGTGAATGAGCCAAGCAGAAAGTGCTTGGAGGAAATGCGAGAGAAGGCTGAATGAGCCAAGCAGAAAGCGCTTGAAGGAAATGTGAGAGAAGGGTGAATGAGCCAAGAAGAAAGCGCTTGGAAGAAATGCGAGAGAAAGCTGAATGAGGCAAGGAGAAAGCGCTTGGAGGAAATGCAAGAGATGTGTCAATGTCCAAAGGAGAAAGCGCTTGGACGAAATGCAAAAAAAGGCTAACCCAAGCAGAAAACGCTTGGAAGAAATGCGAGAGAAGGGTGAATGGGCCAATAAGAAAGCGCTTGGAGGAAATACGAGAGAAGTGTGAATGACCAAGGACAAACCACTT
The DNA here is from genome assembly GCA_034064705.1 of Bothrops alternatus. NCBI lineage: Eukaryota > Metazoa > Chordata > Lepidosauria > Squamata > Viperidae > Bothrops > Bothrops alternatus. The sequence continues at coordinate 86,782 of JARGCV010001004.1, forward strand.
GGAGCAAATGTGAAAGAAGGGTGAATGACCCAAGGAGAAAGCGCATGGAGGAAATGTGAGAGACAGGTGAATGAGCCAAGCAGAAAGCGCTTGTAGGAAATGCGAGAGAAGTGTGAATGAGCCAAGCACAAAGTCCTTGGAGGAAATGAGAGAGAACCCTGAGCCAAACAGAAAGCAATTGGAGGAAATGCGAGAGAAGGGTGAATGACCCAAGCAGAAAGAGCTTGGAAGAAGTGCTAGAGAAGGCTGAGCCAAGCAGAAAGTGATTGGAGGTAATGCGATAGAAGGCTGAATGAGCCAAGCAGAAAGCGCTTGGAGGAAATGCGAGAGATGTGTGAATGAGCCAAGCAGAAAGCGCTTGGAAGAAATGCGAGAGAAGGCTGAAGCAAGCAGAAAGTGCTTGGAGGAAACGCGAGAGAAGGCTGAATGAGGCAAGCAGAAAGCGCTTGGAGGAAATGCAAGAGATGTGTCAATGACCCAAGGAGAAAGCGCTTGGACGAAATGCAAAAGAGTCTAACCCAAGCAGAAAACGCTTGGAAGAAATGCGAGAGAAGGGTGAATGGGCCAATAAGAAAGCGCTTGGAGGAAATACGAGAGATAGGTGAATTAGCCAAGCAGAAAGCGCTTGAAGGAAATGCGAGAGAAATGTGAATGAGCCAAGAAGAAAGCGCTTGAAAGAAGTGCGAGAGAAGGCTGAGCCAAGCAGAAAGTGCTTGGAGGAAATGCGAGAGAAGGCTGAATGAGGCAAGCAGAAAGCGCTTGAAGGAAATGTGAGAGAAGGGTGAATGAGCCAAGAAGAAAGCGCTTGGAAGAAATGCGAGAGAAGGCTGAAGCAAGCAGAAAGTGCTTGGAGGAAACGCGAGAAAAGGCTGAATGAGGCAAGCAGAAAGCGCTTGGAGGAAATGCAAGAGAAGGCTGAATGAGGCAAGCAGAAAGCGCTTGAAGGAAATGTGAGAGAAGGGTGAATGAGCCAAGAAGAAAGCGCTTGGAAGAAATGCGAGAGAAGGCTGAAGCAAGAAGAAAGTGCTTGGAGGAAACGCGAGAAAAGGCTGAATGAGGCAAGCAGAAAGCGCTTGGAGGAAATGCAAGAGATGTGTCAATGACCCAAGGAGAAAGTGCTTGGACGAAATGCAAAAGAGTCTAACCCAAGCAGAAAACGCTTGGAAGAAATGCGAGAGAAGGGTGAATGGGCCAAGCAGAAAGCGCATGGAGGAAATGTGAGAGACAGGTGAATGAGCCAAGCAGAAAGCGCTTGAAGGAAATGCGAGAGAAGGCTGAGCCAAGCAGAAAGCGATTGGAGGAAATGCGAGAGAAGGGTGAATGACCCAAGCAGAAAGCACTTGGAGGAAATGCGAGAGAAGTGTGAATGAGCGAAGCAGAAAGTGATTGGAGGAAATGAGAGAGAAATGTGAATGAGCCAAGAAGAAAGTCCTTGGAGGAAATGAGAGAGAAGGCTGAGCCAAGCAGAAAGCAATTGGAGGAAATGCGAGAGAAGGGTGAGCCAAGCAGAAAGCAATTGGAGGAAATGCGAGAGAAGGGTGAATGACCCAAGCAGAAAGCGCTTGGAGGAAATGCGAGAGATAGGTGAATTAGCCAAGCAGAAAGCGCTTGAAGGAAATGCGAGAGAAGTGTGAATGAGCGAAGCAGAAAGTGATTGGAGGAAATGAGAGAGAAATGTGAATGAGCCAAGAAGAAAGTCCTTGGAGGAAATGAGAGAGAAGGCTGAGCCAAGCAGAAAGCAATTGGAGGAAATGCGAGAGAAGGGTGAGCCAAGCAGAAAGCAATTGGAGGAAATGCGAGAGAAGGGTGAATGACACAAGCAGAAAGCGCTTGGAGGAAATGCGAGAGATGTGTGAATGAGCCAAGCAGAAAGCGCATGGAGGAAATGCAAAAAAAGGCTGAGCCAAGCTGAAAGCGCTTGGACGAAATGCGAGAGACGGGTGAATGAGCCAAGCAGAAAGCGCTTGGAGGAAATGCAAGAGACGGATGTATGAGCCAAGCAGAAAGCGCTTGGAGGAAATGCGAGAGATAGGTGAATTAGCCAAGCAGAAAGCGCTTGAAGGAAATTCGAGAGAAGTGTGAATGAGCGAAGCAAAAAGTGATTGGAGGAAATGAGAGAGAAATGTGAATGAGCCAAGAAGAAAGTCCTTGGAGGAAATGAGAGAGAAGGCTGAGCCAAGCAGAAAGCAATTGGAGGAAATGCGAGAGAAGGGTGAGCCAAGCAGAAAGCAATTGGAGGAAATGCGAGAGAAGGGTGAATGACCCAAGCAGAAAGCGCTTGGAGGAAATGCGAGAGATGTGTGAATGAGCCAAGCAGAAAGCGCATGGAGGAAATGCAAAAAAAGGCTGAGCCAAGCTGAAAGCGCTTGGACGAAATGCGAGAGACGGGTGAATGAGCCAAGCAGAAAGCGCTTGGAGGAAATGCAAGAGACGGATGTATGAGCCAAGCAGAAAGCGCTTGGAGGAAATGCGAGAGATAGGTGAATTAGCCAAGCAGAAAGCGCTTGAAGGAAATTCGAGAGAAGTGTGAATGAGCGAAGCAAAAAGTGATTGGAGGAAATGAGAGAGAAATGTGAATGAGCCAAGAAGAAAGTCCTTGGAGGAAATGAGAGAGAAGGCTGAGCCAAGCAGAAAGCAATTGGAGGAAATGCGAGAGAAGGGTGAATGACCCAAGCAGAAAGCGCTTGGAGGAAATGCGAGAGATGTGTGAATGAGCAAAGCAGAAAGCGCTTGGAGGAAATGCAAAAAAAGGCTGAGCCAAGCTGAAAGCGCTTGGAGGAAATGCGAGAGAGGGGTGAATGAGCCAAGCAGAAAGCGCTTGGAGGAAATGCAAGAGACGGATGAATGAGCCAAGCAGAAAGCGCTTGGAGGAAATGAGAGAGAAGGCTGAGCCAAGCAGAAAGCAATTGGAGGAAATGCGAGAGAAGGGTGAATGACCCAAGCAGAAAGCGCTTGGAGGAAATGCGAGAGATGTGTGAATGAGCAAAGCAGAAAGCGCTTGGAGGAAATGCAAAAAAAGGCTGAGCCAAGCTGAAAGCGCTTGGAGGAAATGCGAGAGAGGGGTGAATGAGCCAAGCAGAAAGCGCTTGGAGGAAATGCAAGAGACGGATGAATGAGCCAAGCAGAAAGCGCTTGGAGGAAATGCGAGAGATAGGTGAATTAGCCAAGCAGAAAGCGCTTGAAGGAAATGCGAGAGAAGTGTGAATGAGCGAAGCAGAAAGTGATTGCAGGAAATGCGAGAGAAATGTGAATGAGCCAAGAAGAAAGTCCTTGGAGGAAATGCGAGAGAAGGGTGAGCCAAGCAGAAAGCAATTGGAGGAAATGCGAGAGAAGGGTGAATGACCCAAGCAGAAAGCGCTTGGAGGAAATGCGAGAGATAGGTGAATTAGCCAAGCAGAAAGCGCTTGAAGGAAATGCGAGAGAAGTGTGAATGAGCGAAGCAGAAAGTGATTGGAGGAAATGAGAGAGAAATGTGAATGAGCCAAGAAGAAAGTCCTTGGAGGAAATGAGAGAGAAGGCTGAGCCAAGCAGAAAGCAATTGGAGGAAATGCGAGAGAAGGGTGAGCCAAGCAGAAAGCAATTGGAGGAAATGCGAGAGAAGGGTGAATGACCCAAGCAGAAAGCGCTTGGAGGAAATGCGAGAGATGTGTGAATGAGCCAAGCAGAAAGCGCATGGAGGAAATGCAAAAAAAGGCTGAGCCAAGCTGAAAGCGCTTGGATGAAATGCGAGAGACGGGTGAATGAGCCAAGCAGAAAGCGCTTGGAGGAAATGCAAGAGACGGATGTATGAGCCAAGCAGAAAGCGCTTGGAGGAAATGCGAGAGATAGGTGAATTAGCCAAGCAGAAAGCGCTTGAAGGAAATTCGAGAGAAGTGTGAATGAGCGAAGCAAAAAGTGATTGGAGGAAATGAGAGAGAAATGTGAATGAGCCAAGAAGAAAGTCCTTGGAGGAAATGAGAGAGAAGGCTGAGCCAAGCAGAAAGCAATTGGAGGAAATGCGAGAGAAGGGTGAATGACCCAAGCAGAAAGCGCTTGGAGGAAATGCGAGAGATGTGTGAATGAGCAAAGCAGAAAGCGCTTGGAGGAAATGCAAAAAAAGGCTGAGCCAAGCTGAAAGCGCTTGGAGGAAATGCGAGAGAGGGGTGAATGAGCCAAGCAGAAAGCGCTTGGAGGAAATGCAAGAGACGGATGAATGAGCCAAGCAGAAAGCGCTTGGAGGAAATGAGAGAGAAGGCTGAGCCAAGCAGAAAGCAATTGGAGGAAATGCGAGAGAAGGGTGAATGACCCAAGCAGAAAGCGCTTGGAGGAAATGCGAGAGATGTGTGAATGAGCAAAGCAGAAAGCGCTTGGAGGAAATGCAAAAAAAGGCTGAGCCAAGCTGAAAGCGCTTGGAGGAAATGCGAGAGAGGGGTGAATGAGCCAAGCAGAAAGCGCTTGGAGGAAATGCAAGAGACGGATGAATGAGCCAAGCAGAAAGCGCTTGGAGGAAATGCGAGAGATAGGTGAATTAGCCAAGCAGAAAGCGCTTGAAGGAAATGCGAGAGAAGTGTGAATGAGCGAAGCAGAAAGTGATTGCAGGAAATGCGAGAGAAATGTGAATGAGCCAAGAAGAAAGTCCTTGGAGGAAATGAGAGAGAAGGCTGAGCCAAGCAGAAAGCAATTGGAGGAAATGCGAGAGAAGGCTGAATGAGCCAAGAAGAAAGCGCTTGGAAGAAATGCGAGAGAAGGCTGAGCCAAGCAGAAAGTGCTTGGAGGAAATGCGAGAGAAGGCTGAATGAGGCAAGCAGAAAGTGCTTGAAGGAAATGTGAGAGAAGGGTGAATGAGCCAAGCAGAAAGTGCTTGGAGGAAATGCGAGAGAAGGCTGAATGAGGCAAGCAGAAAGCGCTTGGAGGAAATGCAAGAGATGTGTCAATGACCCAAGGAGAAAGCGCTTGGACGAAATGCAAAAAAGTCTAACCCAAGCAGAAAACGCTTGGAAGAAATGCGAGAGAAGGGTGAATGGGCCAATAAGAAAGCGCTTGGAGGAAATACGAGAGAAGTGTGAATGACCAAGGACAAACCGCTTGGAGCAAATGTGAAAGAAGGGTGAATGACCCAAGCAGAAAGCGCATGGAGGAAATGTGAGAGACAGGTGAATGAGCCAAGCAGAAAGCGCTTGAAGGAAATGCGAGAGAAGGCTGAGCCAAGCTGAAAGCGCTTGGAGGAAATGCGAGAGACGGGTGAATGAGCCAAGCAGAAAGCGCTTGGAGGAAATGCGAGAGACGGATGAATGAGCCAAGCAGAAAGCGCTTGGAGGAAATGCGAGAGATAGGTGAATTAGCCAAGCAGAAAGCGCTTGAAGGAAATGCGAGAGAAGTGTGAATGAGCGAAGCAGAAAGTGACTGGAGGAAATGAGAGAGAAATGTGAATGAGCCAAGAAGAAAGTCCTTGGAGGAAATGAGAGAGAAGGCTGAGCCAAGCAGAAAGCAATTGGAGGAAATGCTAGAGAAGGGTGAATGACCCAAGCAGAAAGCGCTTGAAAGAAGTGCGAGAGAAGGCTGAGCCAAGCAGAAAGCGCTTGGAGGAAATGCAAGAGACGGATGGATGAGCCAAGCAGAAAGCGCTTGGAGGAAATGCGAGAGATAGGTGAATTAGCCAAGCAGAAAGCGCTTGAAGGAAATGCGAGAGAAGTGTGAATGAGCGAAGCCGAAAGTGATTGGAGGAAATGAGAGAGAAATGTGAATGAGCCAAGAAGAAAGTCCTTGGAGGAAATGAGAGAGAAGGCTGAGCCAAGCAGAAAGCGATTGGAGGAAATGAGAGAGAAGGGTGAATGACCCAAGCAGAAAGCGCTTGGAGGAAATGCGAGAGATGTGTGAATGAGCCAAGCAGAAAGCGCATGGAGGAAATGCAAAAAAAGGCTGAGCCAAGCTGAAAGCGCTTGGAGGAAATGCGAGAGACAGGTGAATGAGCCAAGCAGAAAGCACTTGGAGGAAATGCAAGAGACGGATGAATGAGCCAAGCAGAAAGCGCTTGGAGGAAATGCGAGAGATAGGTGAATTAGCCAAGCAGAAAGCGCTTGAAGGAAATGTGAGAGAAGTGTGAATGAGCGAAGCAGAAAGTGATTGGAGGAAATGGGAGAGAAATGTGAATGAGCCAAGAAGAAAGTCCTTGGAGGAAATGAGAGAGAAGGCTGAGCCAAGCAGAAAGCAATTGGAGGAAATGCGAGAGAAGGGTGAATGACCCAAGCAGAAAGCGCTTGAAAGAAGTGCGAGAGAAGGCTGAGCCAAGCAGAAAGCGCTTGGAAGAAATGCGAGAGAAGGCTGAGCCAAGCAGAAAGTGCTTGGAGGAAATGCGAGAGAAGGCTGAGCCAAGCAGAAAGTGCTTGGAGGAAATGCGAGAGAAGGCTGAATGAGGCAAGCAGAAAGCGCTTGAAGGAAATGTGAGAGAAGGGTGAATGAGCCAAGAAGAAAGGGCTTGGAAGAAATGCGAGAGAAGGCTGAAGCAAGCAGAAAGCGCTTGGAGGAAATGCAAGAGATGTGTCAATGACCCAAGGAGAAAGCGCTTGGAGCAAATGTGAAAGAAGGGTGAATGACCCAAGCAGAAAGCGCATGGAGGAAATGTGAGAGACATGTGAATGAGCCAAGCAGAAAGCGCTTGAAGGAAATGCGAGAGAAGGCTGAGCCAAGCAGAAAGTGATTGGAGGAAATCCGAGAGAAGGGTGAATGAGCCAAGCAGAAAGCGCTTGGAGGAAATGCGAGAGATGTGTGAATGAGCCAAGCAGAAAGCGCATGGAGGAAATGCAAAAAAAGGCTGAGCCAACCTGAAAGCGCTTGGAGGAAATGCGAGAGACGGATGAATGAGCCAAGCAGAAAGCGCTTGGAGGAAATGCGAGAGATAGGTGAATTAGCCAAGCAGAAAGCGCTTGAAGGAAATGCGAGAGAAGTGTGAATGAGCGAAGCAGAAAGTGATTGGAGGAAATGAGAGAGAAATGTGAATGAGCCAAGAAGAAAGTCCTTGGAGGAAATGAGACAGAAGGCTGAGCCAAGCAGAAAGCAATTGGAGGAAATGCGAGAGAAGGGTGAATGACCCAAGCAGAAAGCGCTTGAAAGAAGTGCGAGAGAAGGCTGAGCCAAGCAGAAAGCGCTTGGAGGAAATGCGAGAGACGGATGGATGAGCCAAGCAGAAAGCGCTTGGAGGAAATGCGAGAGACAGGTGAATGAGCCAAGCAGAAAGCGCTTGAAGGAAATGCGAGAGAAGGCTGAGCCAAGCTGAAAGCGCTTGGAGGAAATGCGAGAGACGGGTGAATGAGCCAAGCAGAAAGCGCTTGGAGGAAATGCGAGAGACGGATGAATGAGCCAAGCAGAAAGCGCTTGGAGGAAATGCGAGAGATAGGTGAATTAGCCAAGCAGAAAGCGCTTGAAGGAAATGCGAGAGAAGTGTGAATGAGCGAAGCAGAAAGTGACTGGAGGAAATGAGAGAGAAATGTGAATGAGCCAAGAAGAAAGTCCTTGGAGGAAATGAGAGAGAAGGCTGAGCCAAGCAGAAAGCAATTGGAGGAAATGCGAGAGAAGGGTGAATGACCCAAGCAGAAAGCGCTTGGAGGAAATGCGAGAGATGTGTGAATGAGCCAAGCAGAAAGCGCATGGAGGAAATGCAAAAAAAGGCTGAGCCAAGCTGAAAGCGCTTGGAGGAAATGCGACAGACGGGTGAATGAGCCAAGCAGAAAGCGCTTGGAGGAAATGCGAGAGACGGATGAATGAGCCAAGCAGAAAGCGCTTGGAGGAAATGCGAGAGATAGGTGAATTAGCCAAGCAGAAAGCGCTTGAAGGAAATGCGAGAGAAGTGTGAATGAGCGAAGCAGAAAGTGATTGGAGGAAATGCGAGAGAAATGTGAATGAGCCAAGAAGAAAGTCCTTGGAGGAAATGAGAGAGAAGGCTGAGCCAAGCAGAAAGCAATTGGAGGAAATGCTAGAGAAGGGTGAATGACCCAAGCAGAAAGCGCTTGAAAGAAGTGCGAGAGAAGGCTGAGCCAAGCAGAAAGCGCTTGGAGGAAATGCG